>JAQFVV010000008.1:12034730-12634730 GCA_028023455.1 Epiperipatus broadwayi | reverse complement strand
TTCTTATCATGTATTTATGTGCAAATATATAAATAATAACAACATATGGTTAGAATATCCTATATATAATCAGAAAGCTTACAATTGCACTTTACCATATGGTTTAAAATACCAACATACATATATAATACAAATTTATTATTAAATATTGGAATTTTATAAAATATTAAGACAAGAACCAATACTTTGGTTAAGCAGAAATCAATTATTAAAATATAATTATAGGGGATTTGAACACTTTCAAGCTCCCTTCAGCCATCCACTCTATCTCATACCACCAATACCCATGACTACACACATGTGAAAAAGATAAATGAACAGTATATGTATTTCATGCTGAACCAGCACTCATCAGTTAGGCCAGATCATCTCCCACATATATATATATATATAATCAATGCACGGTTCATACTATGACAGCAAATCTTCAAACTTTAATGGACAGCTTCAGTCTACTCCACCCTCCAACTCTTCAGCCATCCATACCATTGAAAATCTGATGATGTAATGCCCCAATCCCATGCTGATGCCAATATTAGTGTCATGCCCATGTTAACTGTAAGTTACTCTGACTCCTCATGTATAGAACCTTGTCCATTTAAATGCACAGAGTCAGAGTGATTTAAGATCAACATGGACATGACACTAATATTGACATCAGGATGGGATTTGAGCATTGCATCATCAGATTTTCAATAGTATGGATAGCTGACGAGTTGGAGGATGGAGTAAATTGAAATCTGTTCATTAAAGTTTGAAGATTTGCTATCTTAATATAAACCGAGCACTGATTATATATGTGTGTGGGAGATAGTGATCTGGATCAATTGATGAATGCTGGTTCAACATGAAATATGTATATTGGTGATTATTTATATTTTTCACATATGTGTGATCATGTGTATTAGTGGTATGAAATAGAATGGATGGCTGAAGAGAGGTTGAAAGTTTGTGTTCAAATCCCCTATAATTACAATTAAATTCTAGATATATGAAGTATGCCTGTATTTCAAATATTAAAATATAAATAGAATAATATACATATAATATTTTATAACAAATGCTTTTATTGACTGTGCATTAAAAAGTCAAAAAATAATTGTTTTCTTCAACTACAACTGGGGTTTTAATACTTTACTTGAATAATCAGAATTTAATTAATTCAATCATTATTATAAAAATTAATGATTGAATTAATTAATTTCTGGCTACACCATGATTTAATTTCAAGTTAAATATAAAAACTCCAATTGGGTTGAAGGAAGCAATTCTTTTTAGACTTTTTGATGCATAGTAAATGAAAAGTTTATTATAAAATATTTTTTATACATATTAAAAATTAAAAAAAAAACACATTAAAAATTAATTCCTCGAACCATATCACTTATTCACTGCTTTATATTTAATATAAAAAAAAATACGTCTTTAAAAAATAAAAAATAATTTAACATGTATTTAAAAGAGTCTCAAATTCTTACCTAAAAAAAATCTATAAACAAAATTTGGCAATATAATATTTTTTTTTAGTTGTATATTATGTTAGCATTAATTTATAATGTTATAAATATTTAATGCAACATTATCCTTTAAATACAGTTATATATGGTGAAAATATTGAAAATAAAGTACATATCCACCATTTAAGATATTACTTTCTTCAGTTCAAATCATTCTTCATCTACTTTGAAGTACCAATTGTTTTTCCTATGTTTTCACATACAGTATATCAAATATTATATAACAAATTTATTTTTTTATATATTGTAATAGGATGGGGGTATTAAGAAGTGGAAGGAAATATTTCAAATAATGAAATTTACAAACAAGAGATATTAAAGAATGATATTAAAGTAATATCTAATATTTCAAAATATATAAACAAAATTTTAAAATTAAATATTAAATAAAATATTAAGTAATAAAGTAAGATATTGATGTTCAGAGACACTAAAGTATGGTAATAACCCAAAAATATATAAGCAATTTTATTTATTCAAAGAGCATGAGAGAATGAGAATTCTCTGAGAGATCACTGAGAGATCAGCCAGATAAATCAGCCCAGTTAGAGATCAGTTAACTCCTCAGAGCCACTATGATTAACTATAATTAACCAACATTATAATAATAAAAATCAGTCTAAGTAATATTCTAAAGAAATCATTCATCACCATGAATAATCAATCAATCAAACTACATCAGAATAAAATCAAGAGTCCATCTTGTGGCTGGATTAGAACAATAAAAAAAATATCAATCATCACTTAAGTGCTAATCCATCAGAATACATAATCTAGAAAAAAATCTAAACAATAATTCTGGGACATTAAGCATGCTAATCATCATAAATACTCTGGCCATTTAGTGCCCTTAATGCACTGGATAACTATAAACTTCATTTCTAAGACTAAAATAAAATAAAATGTGGTGCATGGGCTTTAAAGATTATAATATTAGCACCATTTCAGATATATCAATCAATCATCAATTATAAGCACTAAAATAGATCCCTATTTATATATCAGTTATTGTACATAAATCTAGCTCAGAAAAATACAAGCTCTATTACTGTATGTGACCAAGAGATGATGCAACACAATTTTTAACAATTGAATACAAGTTTATTAACAATAACAAAAAAAAAAAGAAATTAAGGTCTGAGAATAAGGCTCTTCACATATCAATCAAGCCTTCTGATTTTGATTAATATACAATAAAAAAAATTATCATATTTGTGATTTACAAAATTACTATACAAAATTCAAATTATTACATTGATTAATTAAATAAATAAATTTCATTTTCTATCATATTTGATAATAATAAAAACTCATTTTCCTTTTTATAGAATAAGATTTAATATATATGTGTGCATGTATTCACACACTGACATTTACCTATTTTAATTTGTTACAATATTATATTTTCATAATTGATTCAATATTGAAAGTATATAAAGTTCATTTGTTATTTCAATAACAAGTTTTACTCTTTAGTGATTGATTAATTATCAACATATTTTAAAAGGTCTCTTTTTCTTTTATAGTCTAAAAGATTTTCTGGAAATTTTTTTTCTTTCTTTCAAAATATAAATTTTAAAATAATTCTCTCTATATATGTCGCATGATCATAGGTTGATTTTTAATTATAAGGGTTTTTTTTAATTTTAAAAATATAGATTTAAACCTTTTTTTCTTCTTTAATAAACAACTTTAAACTCTATCAGCTATAAAAATGCCATTTTACTAAAGGAATTATTTAAATTTCATTATTATATATAACGCTACTCACCGCCAGCTGTATATATATTTATCTGTGCTTCTCTGCCTTTAGATACATCAGCATACATATAATTACTTCTTTAGCAACTGACAGTTTCTTTTGATGGGAATAGGGAAAGTATAATCAAGTATGTTGGCATTCCATGAGTTCCCTACTGTCTAGGATTTGATAAGCTTCAGACCAACAAACTGACTTCCAGAACAATTTTAGACTATGAATTTCAACACAAAGAAGTAGGTCATTTTCCTTCATGTGAATTCAAACTCCACCAATAGAATATAGACTGCTACTGGATCTCCTGCCTTAACTTTAGCTACATCTCATGATAGCTCTGTATAAATCTGCCAGCCATCTCTCTGGCCAGCTAAAATCAACTTTGCAGCTGGCCTATTAGCCAACTGCTTCTCAAAAATTTAAATCAGTCTAAAAATAATTTTTTTTTTATCCAAGCCTTTTACAGACTTGGATTGGGGGTGATAACAACACATTACAGACTGTTTTCAATCTGTCTAATCTTGATTAAAAACAATTTTAATCAAAAGCTACTTTTAGATTTTTACTGAAATGTCATCTACATGTTTTTACTCTTTCCAAATCACGAATCCTTTCAAAAGCAAGTTTGAACTTTTATCAAGGTGTGATATGCAAAGATTTTTAAAAATAGATAATTTACCAATTAATTAAAAAATTTCAAAAATAAATAATAAGTTTTTTTACAATTATCAGTAGACATGCTTGTTTTAAATTTCAAAATCAGAGTTAGAACTAATAATATTTAGACCTTTTTAAATGTTTTAATTTATAATAAAATTCTGTTTTAAATTCAGACTTATTTAACCCTTTATTTATTATTTTTATTCCATGAAATATAGAAAATATCTACAAAAATTTATGACTGTTCATTTCTTCTTTTCCTTTATTTTATATATATGTGCACACACACAACTATGTAGCTATGTGCCACGTAACCCAGTTGGGTACATTATGTTAATACTTATATAATTTACTATTAATAAACTGTACTTTATTAAAATATATATATATTCTCTTTTAAAAAAAATATGCATAATAATCAGCTGCAGAAAAAAGTTTGCTACAAACTTGAAGGTAATCCTTTAATTCCTCTTTGAGGTTTTAAAGGAACTAAGCAGAGCAAATTCCTAATGTCCATTCCATATGTTCTTGTCAATGCAGTTGTCATTACTGTATGATTCTTCATATTATAACGATATGGGATTAGTGACTTAACGTAATCTGCACTACAGGGTGCCATCTAGGCATTTGAACCTAGAGAAATTATAAAGTAGGCAGATATGTAAGTCAAAAAAAAAATTTTTTTTATTTTATTTTATATATTTTGATATCCGGTCGTTAGCCCATTGTCACTAGCTCAGTGGAACAGCAGAGATTTATATTTTATATTAAATTCCTATCTAAGATATATATATATAAAAAATAAGCCACTGCCAGTAATTATACACACAAACATTTATTAACGCACATATAAATTTTGAATCATTTTAACATTATTTTTACTTTATAATTTTAACTTGATTTTAGAATTTGATTTTACATTTTAATTTTTATAAGTTTGCATTTTAATTTTTATAAGTTCGCACAGATGAATTTATAAAATGTGTTTTTAATGCTGAGTATAGATCGGTTACATAGATTACACGGTTAAAAAACATTTCAAAATAAACATAAACGATCAAAATACAAAGTCATTGATACCGTCAATTGCATAGGGATTACAAGAAACCCAATGGTATTCATCATAAGATACCGCATTGACACCAATAACTTAAAAGACATCCGAATAAATACATTTTAGATACTCACCGTAAGGTATCATTATTTACCGAATGTCTATATATTTTGATCAAATATGAAAACCAAAAACATAATTAACCGATAACGAATCCATGCAATGTCCATACCCAACTTAAATTTAATGCATTTTTATTTAGTGTCGAGTATGAATAGACTACATAGATATGCATTTGAAAGAAAATATTCTATCCTTATTTAACCTTAGGCCAAAAGTTCGCAGCTAAACCGGTGTCAATACATCTGATATATCGATGTGGTCAATGTAATACAAAATACGACAGCACAATTAGGTTAAGAGAAGAAATTGCTTCTCGTCAGATAGGAATACTACATCTATCTGATGATAAGAGCAATAAAAAAAAACTCCATAGGAAGGAACTATGGTCTCCGTCTTATAATTCCTCCCATAGGCAAAATGAGTGTGTGCAGCATATAAAGCGATTCTGCCCGTAGCGAATCTCGTACTACATCTACTAATTACACCAATATATCCAATCCATTGACCTAATTCAACTACGAAACAAATAACCTAAGATTATCCTCCCCTAATATAACTTTACAAATCTATACAGCCATTCATGCCCGACTTAAGTTTAACATTTATATAATTTAATTTAACGAAAAACAGAAATCATAATAAAAACTTAAAGAACAAAAAAAAATAAATGGAAATGATTTTACAACAAAGAAATACATCAAATAAAATTATAACTAATTTAATCAGATAGGAAATTCTTCCATTTAAAATATTGAAACGTTTAGCATTTAGAGTTCTTTTGTTTAGAAATGTTCATTAATTATATATTTCTTACTGTTTTGAAAAATGTCCATAGTCTCTGATTTCTTGTAATGTAAGGTGTTAATTCCCACGAA
Organism: Epiperipatus broadwayi; assembly: GCA_028023455.1. Taxonomy (NCBI): domain Eukaryota; kingdom Metazoa; phylum Onychophora; class Udeonychophora; order Euonychophora; family Peripatidae; genus Epiperipatus; species Epiperipatus broadwayi. Next base: position 12,628,745 of record JAQFVV010000008.1, on the reverse strand, counting down.
GTCATAAGGAGATCGGTGTGCAGTTAACCGTTGGTCCTTTATGGTTGATGGTATTCTTCCGGACCTTGATGTCCTGTGGTCCGCAATATTGGAAAACGATGTTTCATTTTTTTTTGAACAACTGAAGGAATTGAAAGTGCGTCTTTCAATCCCTTCTCCTCCAACCCTCTCCAACTTAACACATACCTGTCCTCTCTTAATAACTATTAAACCAATCTTTTCCTTTTATATTAATTTTAAGGATTCAATTGACATTACATCATCGATGTGATGGTCCTTTCGCTGAGGTCCGATTCCATTGTTTTTCTCTCCTATCTGACCTTTGCTTATACATTTTAAATGCCCAAGGGCTAGTTTATATTTAACTAATTAAAACAATCATTTCCATTTTTTGATTAATTAATGTGTTTTCAAACTTAAAGATATATTTTTATCTCTAAATCTTTTTGAGTTTTTGTTTTTAAAATACCTTTTCTATTTTTAATAAAGTTTTATTTTAATAATTTTTTTTTCATCTGTGCGATTTTATATATATATGAGTTTAGTATAGAATTTTAATTTTCAATTTTCAATTCTTAAAAAAAAAAAAGTTTTATTTGCGAACTTTTATTTTTTTCATGTTTAATAATAAAAAACAATGTAACGTACGTATGTGCCCGTTACAATATAGTATATGAACATGGATGAGTTGCTCACCAATTCACATCAGCCAGTTTGGTAAGTTTGTTGGCTTTTTAGCTCTGAGTTTAAGATCAAGAAATATCATAGTTTTTCTTCTCATTTGCCTGATAGCTCTTAACTAAAATCAATTGAGGTTTCTTTAGTGTGTTAATGAACTTTTTTTTTATTAATAGATATTCACAATCATGACAAACAAAACTAAATTATGGCCCTTATTCCCCAGAAGGCTGTCAGACCCAGGTTGCATTTGATGATGGCCTTTTATTAAGGTACTTACAACTGTAGATCACTTTCAAGTGAAGTATGATTGCAAAAATTGGAAGAACTGTCTAATATTAATTAAGATATCATTGAACTTTGTGAAGTTGAAAAAAAAGATGAAGAATGAACTGATTTAAAAAGTGGAAATGTACTGTACTATAAAGGCACAAATAATGGAGGTACAAGTGGAGCAGGATTTATTACAAATAAAAATGGGAAGAACAATATTATGGAGGTTGATGGTGTGTCAAACAAAATAGCAAAAATAATTATTCAATTTAATGGTACATATCAAATATGAATAATTCAAGTTCTCATTGTGATGAAGTAGAGAAATTTTTATATGCATGTCCAAAAAGCTTTAGATCAGACCAAACAACATTTTAAAATTGCCATGGGAGATTTTAATGCTAGAACTGATAAACAATTGAAAGATGAAAGTGGTATGGGTGAATAGATTTGTGGAATTGGCAAAAAAAAAAAAAAAAAAAACAACTTTATATTATAATTCTTTTTTTGAGAAAAGTGCTAAATGGAAATGATTACAGAAATATTCAAATGAAGATATAGCAAAATTGAATTATATTTTGACTAACAAAAAAGATGTTCTTCAAGATTATAATGTTATTTAAAAAATTCAACATAGTAAGTGATCATCAATTAAGGTGATGTAAGATACATGTTAATGCAAAACTAGAGAGATAAAACTTGTACAAAAAACAGCATTCACACTTGATATTCCTAAAATTCAGAAACATTCCAATGAATTTAAATTAGAACTGCAAATCATTTTCAAATATTTAACAGATTTTGTGCATGGTTCAAATTTGAATAAAATTAATATGAAGATAACCGATACACTTTTAAAAACTGCAATAAAAATAGTTTAGTACAAAAAACAGCAAATAACTAGTAAAATTTCTACCGAGATAAGACAATTCATATGAAGATAAAAAGGAGTACGAAAATATATAAAAATGATGCATTAATAATGATTGAATATTTAGAATTTTGTAGAATGGTGTGAAAAAGAATTGATAATGATATAAGAAAATATAATTGTGAATTAGTAAGGAAATCTATAAAAGATAATAAAAATCTCAAGAGTGTACAACAATATCGTGATATTGGTAGCAAACTTGTTTCTGCAATAAGAAAAAAAATGAAACTATTACTAAAAAGAGAAATGATATCATGAAAAGTGTGGAAGAGTTCTACCAGTCTCATATCTAACCCTGCCTTCAAATAATGGACTACTCCAGATTCCATCTTATCTAGATCAGATTGAGCATTTGTAACAATAAACCTATGCATATACAGATAAATAACTCATAGCCAATGGTAAGAACAAATGAATAAGCAATGCTACTCAGTAAATCTGAATGTTTCCATTAAGGGTGATCTGGCAATAAATAATCTGTCTTTTTGAAGATAGAGTCAGAGAACTACCATCACATAGCTGAAAGGTACAATACATGTTCTCCAGAGAACTATTGTCACAAAGCTGAAAGAAAGAATTCACATTTTCCATACACATTTTGAGAAAATTACTGTTACAGATCTGAGAACCAGAATCATCGTTCTCCAGACAATAGCGGTTAAGCTACTAGATCCAAACATTGCCATGAAGCAAGCTGACAAATACATCCGGAAGTATCCCTAGATCTATTCAGAAGGCAAGCTGCCAAGATATAGCTGGAAGTGATAGGAAACTTATAAGGGCATTTGCAGTCACTTCAAAATATAATATTAAAAACATATGTATACGTCTGTGTTTATACATTGAAAAAAAATAAGAATTTTTTTTTTTTCTAAGCAAAATGATATGCAAATTTGTTTTTTTTTTTTAAAAAAAAAATTAAAACGAGCTTCAAGAAAAAAACTAAGTTTTGATATAAAATCAGTTTTTTTTTCTCTCGACCAGAAGGGAAATACTACTTCATTTAAATCTCAAAGATTTTCATTAAGCTTCGTGAATAATAAGGAGAGACACTACTAACATTTAGCTAGAACTAATCTGCACTTTTAAATTATTTTTTTAATAACTCCAGCTGAAATGAAGAAATAGGCTTATTTAACAGATAGCTAGAAATTACAAGACTATATTGTCATCATAAATGGACTTTTAAAATTTGTTAGAAAGAAGTAAATGACAATTACTTTGTCTTTATGAGTCCTATAATTAAAGTCTGATTGTACTTTATTCAATTAATGTGAATTTGTAAATAATGCTTATTATTTAGATATTATTTTAAAGAAACTATTAGTTTTAAAAAAAAAAGAAGAAAGAAATGAATTTGTAATAACTTCTCTTTATTTGTTGAAATTTATTTTTAAAAAAAATAATTATTATTATTATATATCACTTATGTACACTAAATTTATGAATTTTATATTAAAAGAAAAAGGTAAAGAAATAATGGTAATCATATAAGTGCTATACACACATAAATTGCCCAATAATCGTAATTAATGATGAAATTATTTCCATAAGTCTCATTCATTCATAGTTAAATTTATATTTGATTACTGAAAATTGGATTTTATGTAGTTTGATTTATATATACGCAGTTCTTCCTTCAATGCTTAATAGTTTACATATGTTCGCATCCATGTGGGAGAAAGCATTCCTATCAGTTTAACGACTTAGGGATCGATCTCAGAATGAGTCATCCTTGTATAAATAGTAGTTGTATTAAATTACGTTTAGAACCAAAACACCACTTCTTATAATTATTGTATATAAGGTTTATTCAGTTAGAATGGACCAAAAGGCCATCTCTTTATAGTTATTATTATATAAGCAGTTATGTTTAGAATTAGAATCTAAAAAGATCATTCCTTATTATTATTGTATTAAAGATAAATTTGATGTCTATCCCATATAGAGCATATGTTTGTGTAAATACTAGGAGATATGCAAGTCAAAGAAATATTTGTATTTATAGATTCATACATGCATAGAATTATATTTAAATTTACTGAAGTCAGTATAATGATTAAAGAATTTTGTTAAAAAAATAAATTGCATATCAATTAATGATTAAACTTTGTAAATAAATTACTGTTACATGATTTGTTAATTTTATTAAAGAAAATAAATCATGCATCAATTAATAAGCATACTTATAAATAAATTATTATTTCATGATTTCTTGCTTTGTTTATTTCAGATTACATGGCCTACTATCATTCATCAGTAGTAACTTATGTTCTCCACGAATTAGCTAAGTATTACAAATGGGGCTGTGTAATGGATAAAATATTGTTTTAAATATACATGTGTTAATATATGTCTTGATGCTTAAAGATAGGTGGCACCTGTGTAATTTATGTAAATAAGAAAATAGAAAAAATGTAAATAAATGAACTATGCCAAGTTTGACCATTATAATATATAATCCAGACTAAACACAACATAAAGTATATGAAAAAGTACCATCTACAATTACTTTATCTTTAGAATAGCCCAGAATTTTAAATAAAAAAAGGAAGACATGCAATTAAATCTACAATGAAGGGAAAAACTCCAGGTAATGATGGAATTAGGTAAAGAAATAGAAAATTTTTTGGCAAAATTATATATCAAATGTCTAAATGATAAAGATCAAACAGATGATTGAAATAATGCAATATCAATATTAATATTTAAAAAAGGTGATAAAGAAGATATTAGAAATTGCAGACCTATTAGTTTTTTATCAGTTCTATACAAAATTTTTACCAAAACAATCACAATTCACTTACAGCAAACTTTAGATTTTAACCAACCAAAAAAACAAGTTGGATTTAAAAGTAGTTTAGTACTATGGATCATATCCAAATATTGAAAGAAGTTATAGAAAGAACCAATGAATATGAGTTGCCATAGTGCTTTAAATTTTTAGATTATCAAAAGGCACTTGATTATATAAGCAGCATTTCATCAATAATTATGGACCATTAAGATACTATTATATTATGAAGAATATTTACAAAAATGCAACAACAACAATTACATTACATAATGATACAAAGAAAATTAACATTGAGATGGATATATGATAAGATGACTCCATATCTCCACAACTTTTTACAGCAGTTTTGCAAGAAATAAATTATGGATTAAAATGGGGAGTAAAAGTAAATAGAGATTATTTAAGTCAACTTGATTCTGCAGATGATGTAATTGTTTTTGCAAATAATGCTTCAGAGATTCAGAAAATTTTGAAAGTTATCAGATAAATTAAAGGTAAATGTTAAAAAGACTAATAATAAGCCTGTGTTTCAGTTATTACATTGTAGAGATGTCTGACCATACTTGCATATGTATTAAATGGATTATGTCCTGTACATGTGGCGTTCAGATTGACCTTAGGTCAACATGGGTGTGACAAAAATCTCGGCCTTAGGGTGGCCTTCGAGCATTCCATCACCAGATTTTCAACTGGATGGACGGTTGAAGAGTTGGAGTGTGTAGTAGATTGGAGCCTGTCTATTAAAGTATGAAGATTGTCTATCTTAATATATATCTGAGCACTTATAGTATATATGTGTGGGAGATGATAATCTGGACCAACTGATGTGCTTGAGTGTATTAGTGTTATTAGATAGAGTGGAGAGTGGTGGTTGTGTGAAAGTCTGTGCTCATATACCCTATATATTACATATATAGACACAGGTATATAATAAGCCTGTGTTTCAGTTATTAAAAAGACTAAAGTAATATTTAATGAATTTTCTCAAAAAAAGAAAATAAAGATTGATAATGATGAGTTAGAAGTTAACAACTACAAATATTTTTGTCAGATTTTACTACAGATAAAAACATAATGGATGAAATTAATCAGAGTTAAACTTGGGTGAGTATTTTTGATAGAAATAAATTAATATTAAATGGAAATAAGCCTATAAAGTTTTTAATAAATGTGTTTTACCAATTCTTATTTATCGATCTGAAACTTGAACACCTAAAAGAAGATCAATAAGAGAATTCAGCCCATTCAAGAGATGTTAGGAGTAACAAGGAGAGATTGAAAATGAAATACATGGATGAAAAAATAAACAGGTGTTACTAATATCATTGAAAGAAATAAGATACTGAAGTGGAGGTGGGCTGGACATATTGTTATAAAAGATGATAATAGATGGACAGTTGAAATCTTCAATTGGATTCCAAGAGATTGTATAATGACCACATGTGAGATGAATGGATGACATAAGAAAGTATGCTGGAGATGATATATAGAAGAAAGACTAGAGAGTAGAGAAGATGGATTTAACTTAAGAGAGACCTGCAGTGAATTGATAATGATTGAAAATAGTGATAATGATGACTTAAAAATCAAGAGATATTAAAATTTAAAGTGACTTTTACAATCAAAAGAAAGTAAGATTTGTTTTTAATTCTATTTTAATTTATCATAAATGCTTTTCATTTTTAGTTGTTTATATATATATATATATATACAGTATATAGACCACTCTCTCATGTATCCCTGAGAACTTATTGAACAAATATCAATATGTTTGAAATTTGGTCTAATAACAGTCTTGGATTATATAAACTACTTGATAACCCTTAAACATGGTCATATTACAATGGCATTGATTTCTAATACTTGTACAAATCCATTTGATAGAATTATGATGAACCTCAATTTCAAAATTTATCTTAAATAAGTGAGCAGAATTTCTAACTTAAATAAAAGCATTTAAAAATAATTGTTCTTTTGTGCATTAATCTCTATTTTTAACAGAATTTGCCTGGTGAACATGTAGAGTTCTGAAACCATCAGAAAAGCCCTTCAGTAACATAAGATATTTGTTTTAAGTCTCTGTTCATTTATTTAAGACAAATAAATTACTTTGAGTCTTATGCAGAAAATGAGAAGGGTTATTTTAAGATGCTAGAATTAAAGGAAATTATTTAATGCAATGTTTCTAAAATTTTTACAAAACATTAAGCGACAGAAAAACATGTAGATTATATGTAAATAAATCTTAATAATAAAAATCATTACCTGAATGATATATTGAGCAGATTGATTTTGAAAACGAATATCTTTACCTTCAATGAAGCGATAATTCCCATCAGGTCCTCCTGCAATAATTGTCAATAGCATGAATCACATATCAACACATTAAATACTATGCACATAAATATACAACTTTGAATCTTTAGAAATTGAAAGATTGCGATTTAAAATTTGTTCTTTTATAAAAAATGTTTTGTTTTTTTTGCTGAATTCAAAATATTAACAATAATTTATTCATTTGGAATAAAGAACTAATATAATTTATTGAACTAAAACTGACAAATAAGAAAATATGATAATTATAATAATCAATAAATCAAAATAAAATGCATAATATATATATATAGTTTTACAATGGTAATTACAAAACACTTTTTTAACACTAGCAAATTCTCCATACACTTATTAACAATCTGAGTAAGCATATGAAATAATGACCATGTGATGTTTTAATGGTTTTTTAAACTCTTTTTTATTATATTAAAGTATTAATAATTATTAAATATTATTTAATTAAAATTATATATGAAATAAAATAATAAATACATAACTTACTTAAAATGTAAATAAGATCCACTATGAATAAAACACAGATGTTTCTTTATATAAAAAATGAGAGAGATCCTATATAATTGAGCTTCATATATTTTTTCATTCACAAAATCTTTTTCAAATAAAAAAAAAGAAGTTATTACTGCTATTATATAAGATCTAAAACAACCTATATCATACAGGATCATACTCTCAGATGAAAATTTGTAATAGCATATATAATTGTTCAAGAAAATGTAATTTAGTAAGTAATTTTCAATCAGATGTCACAACCCTTAGTTTAAAAATCCAGAGATATAACACTGGTGAGCATTAATCAATAAGTTTATAAACCAGTCTATTATATAATCTGATACATTATTGATATGCATCAATGGAAAATCATTTAAGATTCAAAACAATCAGACAACATATCATGATGACAAGAATGATATATTGATTTGATCATTTTTAAGACATGATTTCTGAATTAAGATAAATCATGGAATCAATACTCATAAATCATCATCATCATCATCATCAAACATTTTCAATCCACTGCAGGATGAAGGTCTCTCCAAGTTTAATCCATCTTCTCCGATCTTTAGCTTCTCTTCTCCACAACAACCCTGCACATTTTCTTATTTCATCCATCCATCTCATGTGGTCTCTTTCTGGGTCTTTTACAATCTCTTGGAATCCAGTTTAAAATTTCAATTGTTCATCTATTATCATCTCTTCTAGCAATATGTCCAGCCCAACTCCATTTCAATCTTTTAATTTTTTTCAATAAGGTCAGTAACACCTGTTTGTTGTCTTATCCATACATTGCGTTTTCGATCTCTTCTTGTTACTCCCAACATACATCTCTCCATACTCCTTTGAGTGGTCTGAAGTCTCTGTATTGCTCTCCTATTAAGTGTCCAAGTCTCAGATCCATAAGTAAGAACTGGTAAAACACATTTGTTAAAAACCATTCTTTTCAAACACATAGGCATATTTCCTTTTAGTATCAAGTTATTTCTACCAAAAGCACTCCAACCAAGTTTAATTCTATGATTAATTTCCTCCATTGTTTCCATCTGTATTAATAATCTGACCAAGGTATTTGTAACTGTTAACTTCTTCTAATTCTTCATAATCAATCTTTATTTTCATATTTTGAGCAAATCGGTTAAACCTTACTTTAATCTTTTTAACATTTATCTTTAGTCCTACTTTTCTACTTTCATCTGCTAACTCCTGCAACATTTCCTGCAGCTCTGAAGCATTATTTGCAAAAACAACTACATCATCTGCGAAATCTAAATGATTTAAATACTCTCCATTTACTTTCACTCCTTTAGTTTCCCATTTTAATCCACAAAATACTTCTTGCAGCACTGCTGTAAAAAGTTTTGGAGATATGGAGTCACCTTGTCTTACACCTTTCTCAATGTTTATTTTTCCAGTATCATTATGTAATCTAATTGTTGCTGTTGCATTTTTATAAATATTCTTTAAAATATGACAATATCCTGGATCTATACCTTGATGATCCAATGCTTTAATCACTGAAGAAATGTATATAGAATCGAATGCCTTTTCATAATCTACAAATCCAAAACATAATGACAACTCATATTCATTTGTCCTTTCTATGACTTCTCTCAATACCTATATATGATCTATTGTACTAAAACCACTTTTAAATCCAGCTTGTTCTCTTGGTTGGTGGAAATCCAAAGTTCTCTGTAGACAAGTTGTAATTATCTTGGTAAAAAATTTATATAAAACTGATAAAAGGCTGATAGGTCTGTAATTTCTAATATCTTCTTTATCACCATTTTTAAATATTAATATTATTACTGCATTCTTCCAATCTTCCGGTACATCTTTATTATTTAGACATTTGGTATATAACTTTGCTAAAAAAAATTCTATTTCTTCACCTGCTTCTTTTAATATATCAATTATAATTCCATCATTTCCTGGAGCCTTTCCTTTCTTCATACATTTAATTGCATGTCTCACTTCTTCATTTAAAATTCTGGGCAATTCGGAAGATGTAATAGATATAGGAGGTACTTGTTCTTTATTACTATATAATTCTTGATAAAAATCTTCTACCAATTTCATGATGTCATCTCTCTTTTTAGTAACAATTCCATCTTTTTTTCTTATTGCAGATATAAATTTCCTACCAATACCAAAATGTTGTTTAACATTCTTGGGACTTTTATTTTCTTCTACAGCTTTCCTTGCTAGTTCACAGTTATACTGTCTTATATCATTTTCAACTCTTTTCCGTACCATTTTACAAAATTCGAGATATTCAATTCTTTTTAATACATCATTTTTGTATATCTTCATATTCCTTCTTTTCTTCATAAATTCTCTAGTCTCAGTAGAAATTTTATTAGTCAATTGCTGCTTTTTTTCTACCAGCTATCTTTGTTGCAGTTTTTAAAAGTGTATCAGTTATTTTCATATTAATTTCATTCAAATCTGAATCATGTTCAAAATCTCCTAACACTTGAAACCTATTTGTAAGTTCTAATTTAAATTCATTAGAATGTTTCTGAAGATCAGGAATATCAACTGTAAATATTGTTTTTCTTAATAATTTTTGTCTCTCTAGTTTTACATTAACGCGTAACTTACACCTTACTAATCGATGATCACTTCCTGTATTAAATTTATTAAGAACATTACAATCTTGAAATATGTATTTCCTGTTAGTCAAAATATAATCCAATTCTGCTTTATCTTCATTTGGATGCTTCCATGTGCATTTCCTTTTAACATTTTTCTCAAAAAATGAATTCATAATATAAAGTTTTCTTTTCTCAAACTCCACAAGTCTTTCTCTCTCATTTCTATTACCATAACCAAAATTACCTACAGCAATTTCATCTTTCATTTGTTTACCAATTCTAGCATTAAAGTCTCCCATAACAATTTTAAAATGTTGTTTACTCTGATCAAAAGCCTTTTGTACATCCATATAAAAATCTTCTACTACTTCATCACTATGAGAACTTGTTGGCATAAACCTAATTATCTGCATTTGATATCTGCTATTAAGTTGTATAACTAATCTTGCCACTCTTCCGATAACCATCAATCTCCACAATATTATTCTTCACTTTTTATTTATAATATCCTATTCCACTTTATTTCCAATATTTGCTTTGTAATAGAGTATATGTCCACTTTTTAAATCAATTTTTCTTCACCTTTTCTTCTAACTTCACAAAGCCAATAATGTCCATTTAATATAAGACAGTTTTCTTCTCCTATTCTTTTTTTTTCCCCCACTTTTTTTTTCATTTTTAAAAAATTTATTTTTGTACTAGAATTAAATTTTTTACAAATCTTTTATTTTGCAGAAAAATCTAATGCTATACTATGTTAAAAATCAATATCAAAGATATTTATTTAATTTTTATGATAAGGTTTTGACTCTTTTCTTGTCAATACTTAAAATAACTAAAAATGTATATGTTATTATTCTTTTCTTGAATGTTTTAATTACTCAAGAAAGCTTGTCAGATGTTTTAATTGGATTAATTAAAGTAAAAGCCTGCCAAAAACCATTTGAGAGAACTTTCTTTAGTTTAATCAGTGAATTAGAAAATTGAATTATTAAGTGCCAATCAGTTTAACTAAATCAGCCAAAAGTGTATAAAAACAAAAAGAAAAACATTTCCATTCATGTTTTGATTTAATAGTGAAGCACCAAATTTCTAAGACCTGATGTCAATCAAAATTTTATTTGCTTAAAATAGATACCACAGCTAAATAGAAAAAAAAAATTAATTTCCATTTAGAAGATGAAAACATGACCCTGGTCATTCTACAGCATATCTTCAACTCTAATGACAAAAATTTATTTAAAAAATTTAAGTTATAAATGTATTTTCTGCATAAAAATTTTTAGTCTAGAAAACTGAATTATTTATATCACTGCTTAAACTATCAGCAAATAACTAGCAAGAGTGAAATTATATTTCTATACAAGTTTTCTGATAACTGAAAGATTATGAAGAGAATCAAAAGTTAATGCATGCAAAAATTAAAATATTGTTGACAACATACAAAGTTATTTGCCATATTTAGAAACAATTGCTTATGCATTATTTTAAAAATCATCTGACGCTATAGACATTGGACAAACAAAATCTTCATATCTCACAAGTAAAGAAAAAATTATGAGCAATCATTATTTTGCTTAAATTTATTGACTTTCATAGCACTTTGAAAACAAAAAAAAGTAATTATTTAATTCATAATCTATTAATCTTATAAAATTACAGAATTTTTCTCCTTAAAGTAACATTTTGATATACTGAAGTGATTTATAATATCCAAATTTAATATTTTATAATATTTTTTGTGTGTTTATCAGAAGAGGTAAATCAAAAACATTATCTGAAATAAACATTAACATACCTCTTTAATTTATAATTGGCTCTGATATTGAAAACATTACTAAAATTTGAAATATATCACTTGATCTAAATTTATGCTTTTATTAATAAAAAGTAGAATTAAAATAACTAAAATTAAGAGTTCATCAAACAAATTGATCTCATAATTTGATAAATGTATTGCATTATCATTTTCAAAATTTTATAATGACAAATTAGCAAATAATCCATAATCAATTTTAGGAAATGTTTTACCATTTAACAGATCTAAAATAAATTACCTTATTAAAAATAATACTGTATCATAAATAAGACATAATTATTAGAGGATTTAAAATAAATGTTGCTTAATAAAAATAATAGTTACAGCAAAAATAAATAATTAAAATCATAACTTTAAATTAAAATCAATTTAACCTTTTATAATAATAATAATAATAAATAAATAAATGTTTATATATAATATCAATCATCAGTGTGGGTGGACACATGTTGCAAAGAAAGAATATGAGTTAGTAATTATATAGTTTTAGAAATGAATATAATTTAAAAATAAATAACTATATAATATATTGATTTTTGAACATGTTAGAAAAATAATAAAATAGCAGAAAGAAAATAGCCTTGTTCCACTTGAATGCAATACATAATGTATTGAAAATTATTTTATTATAATTTTAAATGTAAATTGTGTTGTCAAGCATGTGTAGATTTAGTGTGTAATGTAAATTATATACACACACAAAGTGATTTAAGAGATGTTATGCAAAGTTGTCATATATGTTTATGTTAAAGAAGAATGTTAATTAAAACTTATTAGTAAAGAATGTTAATTGTATTTTTCAACCTGTCAATATTTGTATGCAGTATAGTTATAAATGCCAGGTTATTTGATTTTAAAAAAGATCATGTGCCACATAATTATTAGTATTTTGCCATGTACAGTTACTATGTCCTACATCAAGAACCATAGTAAAATGTCACAAGTGGAAGTGATCAACAATATACCATTGTGACTAGTATTATATATCATGGTGGAAGTATTAAATAAAAAGTTATGAGAAAAACTTTCTTAAGTATTTGATTTTAATTAATGAATGATATCTAATAATATGTCCATAATTGCTTCTTAATTAATTTTCTATACTGTATTCTGATATTGTAGAGAATATAATATTTCCAAGTATATAAATATTATTAATGAGATTTAGAAATGCAAATTTATGATATTAATTTAGTGCAGAGAAAATCCATAAAGCATTATAAATGAATTCATTTCCAAAATGAATGTTTGATTATGCATTTGATTAAAGATCTAAAATTATAATTTTATGCATATATATGATAGTACAATGTGTTTACAACATAGCATGTAGAATCCTGCAAGTAAATACATTAGACATATCATGTGATAGCACAACCATATGTGTATCAAACTAGATTAAATTCAAATCCACAAAAAAACTATATTTTAAAAAATAAAATAATAGACAACAATGGTTAAAGTAAACATGTTGTTATCAGAAAATAGTAGAAAATGTGAGTTGACATGAAACAGGGATGATTAGTAGTGAAAATGAAGCAATCAGAATAAAGAAAGAAGCTAAACAACATAATTAATTCTTACCAAAGACCTAAAGTTGCTCATGCAAACAAATAGTCTTAGATTAACAAAATAATAAGTTTATTGTTTTGAACTGATAGTTTGATAATATAACAAAAAGGTTAAAAAATGACTGTTAGAGAGGGAAACATACATTAGATCCAAAGGTCAAAGTGCACTATTCAAAAAAATACTAAAAAGTCCTCATTTAATGAAAATCATAAGCTAAAAACTAGTCTGGAGATACTTAGATAGTGCCACACTGGATAAGGATTGATTAAGCATTACCACCTGTCATCTACTGATTTAAAACTTATATTAGATGGCATAAAAATGATGAGAATAGAAGATTATGCTAACGAATAGCAAGATGTAAGCAAAGTTAATCTGATGAGTAATTGGTCATGTGATTGGTACTGGCAAAGTATCATTTCTGGCTAAAGAATAAATGTGTCTAAAGTTATAAAAAATTTACGGACATCATAATATATAGAAATGCCTGAAAATAAGCTAGGATTTTAAAAAAAATAACATTTTTGTTTTGGGCTGACAGATTGATACTATAACAAAAAGATAAAAAAAATGATTGATAGAAAAAAGTTGGATTAGATTCAAAGCCTTAAGTGCATTGTTCAAAAACATCCAAAAAACTTTTCATTGAAAAAAATCATAAGCTAAAAACTAGTCTGGGAATATTTGAATAGAACAGTATTGGATAGCGATTTATTAAGTATTACCACTTAGTTTCTATTGATTACTAGAGCTGACACTAGATTATGCTAATAAAGAAAATATGTGGGTATTTTAAGCTTCTTTAAAAAATAAAAGTCTTTCATAAATAACATGGTGATGTAAATGGCAGGCAAGAAAAGATAAAATTGATTTAATGGATTACTGCTCAAAAAAAAATTTAAAAAAAACAAACACAATTATTTGCAAATGATTGTGAATAATTTACATATTTTTTATTTGAAACTGCTGTAAGAAAATGTAGTTATAGTGATAGGATTACTGTGGAATTTATAAAAAAATTTTTTTGTATAGTATGAATTCTTTCTTTAAAAAAAGTGCTAAATGAAAATGGGCATGGAAACATCCTTATGAAGCTATAGCAGAACTGGATTATAGTTTGACTAATAGAAGATATTTATTTCAAGATGTTCATAGTAAATTTAATGCAGGAAATGATCATCAATTAGATAACTACTAAGATTTGTAGTAGAGATATCTGTTATAAAAAAGCAGCAATTTTTGACCAGTAAATTTTCAACTGAGAGAAGATAATATATAAGGATATTGTCCAAGTGTTAGAATTGATATTATTTTTAAAAAAATAATTTAAAAAAAAAACTATCTGAGAAATTTATCATCTGTGAGATCTAAAATTGACAAGAAATTAGATCGCCTGCAAGTTTTAAAAGAAATAGCTATGACTAAAATGTTTGACATGGATTTTACGGTAATAGCAGACTGAAATATATGTGATTCTCCCTAAATATGTGAACCACAACTTTACAGGCAAGTCTTCAGAAAGCACTAGGAACAAAATATTGTGAATTCTCATCCTCTATAGCAACTTGACAAAAAGACTAAAAAATTACATATAACAAAGATCATCAGTATTAAATGTTATAAATATAATTCAAAGAATTCAATAAATAAGTAAAGGATTTGCAGCTAACAACTGAGATGCAAATATTAAACCCTGAAATAAATAATTAAAAAATAACTAATGTTTATGACAAGCTTATTTAAATTAAAATTAGATGCTATATCAAAATCATTATTTGAGTACAAGTTTCT
The DNA here is from genome assembly GCA_028023455.1 of Epiperipatus broadwayi. Lineage (NCBI taxonomy): Eukaryota > Metazoa > Onychophora > Udeonychophora > Euonychophora > Peripatidae > Epiperipatus > Epiperipatus broadwayi. The sequence goes on along the minus strand of JAQFVV010000008.1, from coordinate 12,613,437 downwards.
AGTAAATTTTGTTTATAAACTTTAAACAATTTGAAATTTAAGCAAGAATTTTTGATGTTAAAACATTATAAATGTTATTTACTGTTATTTCATGTATTTTAAAGTGTTTTATAGATAAGTCATATTTATAGTAATGACAGAATGATTTAAATATTTAACATTTAAATACTATTTAAATTTTATTTGATAATAATAAAAACTTCACAAAGGTTTACTTATTGTTGGCAATTAAAAAAAAAACTTTATCACTTAAATACATAAATTGCTGGAGTTAAAATATACAAACAATTGTACTTCAAATATTATCAATTTGTAGTAAAATAAATAAATGTAGAGAGACTTTGATTATATAATTGAAATCATGTGACATTGTGAATGATTGGAATTTAAATAATTTTTGAATTTCATTTTATATGTGTTGAATGATAAATATTAAATACTTGCTATAACTTTATAGAATCTTACTATAAAATAATGATATAACTTAATCTAAATGCATAGATTTGTTGTTCATTTATACAGATGTTGAACTTGAGATGTATATGTATCTAATATATTTTATAAATGTTAACAATGGGCATGAAGATATTAAAATTATTAAAAGTTTGAAATAAAGATTCTATCAATAATCATGTACATATTGTTCTGTCTTGATTATATAAATGCAGATGTATTATTCCTCCTTACTTATATTGATATAATGATATGCTACTCACAGATGTGCATTTCTGTTTTTACATTGAAAATAATTATATGGATGCTCATTGTTTATTTATATTATGTTATTCTGTACATTGCAGTGAAATTCCTGGCATACGATGAGTAGTTCACTGCATATTAGCGTATAATTATATAATGAAGGTGTATATATTTATAAATACACTTGAATCACAAACAGACCTATTAAGAGGTACATATCATTGTTATTACCTACTGATGATAAAAATCCCAATTACATTCACCTGATTATATTTTAAAAGTTACAATTTGTATCAATGTATTTTACATGCATATCTTATCTTTGCCTCTTTATAGAGAACTGAATGTATAATATAATCTCATGTTATTATATTACTTTTGATAATAAAGTTGCTATTATTGCAGACGACATGTATGATATGTCAAGTTACTTTATATGCATGGTCATTGGTTTTAAACCCTGTCCAGGAATTTCATTATTTAGATTTATATGAATACACATTAATGTTTAAATGATACAATAAAATATAATAAGCAATATTATCAGTAAGGACAGGATTATATATAGTAATGAAATTTACATAAGCTAGATGTGTTTTAGTCTTTATAGTAAAATAGATTCATATAAATATATCTGAATAATTATAAAAATTTGTTGTTAGGTTTTATAATTTATTGGAGCATTGTGAATATTTCTCTCATTTATTAATTAATTTATTACAACTTTGGTGCTATCAATGTTGTTGAATTATTACTGTGTATATATGTCAATAAATATGGTAACAGTTTTACTTGGTTGTCTGATTCACTTTTATTAGAAATATATCCATAGTGCTGGTTTCTGACCATTCCAATATATATTCAATCTTTTCATTCCTATGTGCTTAAATTTAAGCTACTCTTTTTATATAATTTAAAAATATTGATCATTTTAGTTTAGATCCTAAGCAATTTGTAATATTTTTAAATCTAAATATCATTTGTGATTAGTTTAGATTTGGTTTATGTATATAAACTATTACATAATGTATATTTTTTATTGCTATGTAAAATTTATAATTAATTATAAATTATTATTTTGCATTTAAATGAATTAAATATATATATAGACATAATATATATTTTTCAATTAACTAACTTAATTATTTCAAGCTGAAATTTTGGATTTATTTTTCTTATTTGGAATACTTTTATTTTTCTTTCTATTTTATTTTTAGTAAAGCATATTATTATTTCAAGTTGAAATGAGACTTTGCACAAGATTCATCTTGTTAAGTCCTCTTGGCAAGGTTTTGCATTTTACACATTGTAAATGAAGGGTGGTGCCGGTTGGACAATTCTTAATCAGTCAAATTGTGTGATTTAAGCAGAAATTAAATTACTATTCTATGAATATTTTAAAAATTGTGCCCACTCGAAATCCACACACCATGAGACGATACGGTGGCAAACTGTAAAATGTGTAAATTCGCATGAAGTATCGCGAAGCACAAAACAAACCGTAATATTTCTGTGTAACGCCATCAAGCAGCCTGAAATGCCTAAGATAAACAGAACTGTTTTCTTAGCTGTAAGTCAGATTCAGGAAATGGCATTTGTGGCTGTTTTTGACTGATAACAATGCCATCAAGCAGCCAAGCCCGGCTATGTAATTAGTACTGGAGATTTCTTTTGCCACAATTGTGTTTCTCTTGTGTGTATATTTATTATAATTTCTTGTTCATAGTTCTCATATTTTATTTCAAAAATTTCATTTAAATCACCTTTGTGGTTTTTATTTAAATATTTATTATTCAATATATTTACTATGGTGTTTATTTTTTTATTAATTATTTGCACATTTAATTTGTTTCTATTATTTTATTAATTTTACTAATGATTTTATTTATTCTGTTTATTTTTTATCATTAGTTTTTACACTTACATATTTAATATTTTAATTTTTTTAGTATTATTTATTCTTTAAAATTTCCATTCCACCATACTTAATTAAAACACATGAATAAAGACATCTGAAAAAGGCAAATGATCTACCCCTCCCAATAGGCACCCCTAGCTAAACCAGCATTTTTCATTTGTCCTAGATCACAATCTCCAAAACATGATTTCATTATTTATTTAGTATTTATCAATACCAAATTATAATAGTCTATTAGTATTCATTACACTTTTTCTTTTATTATTTTAAATAGTTTTCTATTGTTTTTATTGAGTAATTGTTATGAAAATTTTTTTTACCCCCAATTAGAAAGCTTTTTATTCAATTTGTTCTATATTATTGGGTTTAAATTACAGTATTAGTTTATGTGACACATAAGTATTTAAATATTAATTTGTGATATTATTTTTGTCGGATGGAAATCTAATAAAAATAGTATCACAAATTGGATACAGATATGAAATATAAAGAATAAGTTTAAATACAAAAATATAGAGAGTGATTAATTATTGTTTGAATAAAATACTTTAAGGATAAATAAAAAAATATACGAAAAATTTTAAAATATCATATAAAATATATTGGAGATAAAATATTAATGTATTTTAGAAGTTTGTTGCAAAAAAAAAATTAAAAGCTAGCATTATAAGATGACAAACAAATGAACTAAGTAACTAAGATAGGATAAAGCTTCATGGCTAGCTTTGTATAGTCATTCTTTGTCTTTCTCTTTTGTTTTTCTCTATAGGTAAAACAATACTTTGTATATAAGTTTAACATTGATGCAGTATGTTGTCTCATGCACAGATAGCATAATTAGCATTTAAAATCTAATCGTTGTTTGTAAGTCATATAGTCTTGCTATTAAATAATCATCCAAGAGGTAACAAGTATGTCATATATAAACAATCTTTTTATTCAGGTAACAGAATTAACATTTGTTTATTCATTTAAAATAATTTTGTTAAGTATCAGTATATCTATATCAACACTAACACAGCATTTTCTTATGTACAAAAAGGCAAATTTAGCTAAAGTGTCTGTATTTTATAGTCATGAAAAGGAATGTGGATATGGATTTGATCCTAGTATTGTCGAGGTGATTTGTGAAGAAAAAAATGATAAAAAGATTAATGAGGTTTAGTTTATTGTACAAAATGAACAGATGATGAATTAGAGAGCCAATAACTTTTTAATGAACAAAAAAAAAAAGTTTTTAAAATCTTTTAACAGTAAAATAGTTTTTTTTTTTTTTTTTGATAATTATAATTATGATGTGAATACGATAAAAGTATACTTGGTTTTTTTAGAATTGTATTCTTTACTACACATAAATATATTTACTGGCCTATATACTAGAATCAATTAAAATTTTTGTAATGAAGAAATGATCTTGAGAGAATCTGCAAATTATCATATAATATCTCATATCAGACCTAAAATTATTAAAACTTAAAATAGAAAAAAAAACTGAGCAGATTTTCAAAATGGTTTTGAGAAAGATTAAGAAACAAAAGACATTATTGACAAATGGTGCCTAACTGAAGTAGCTAGCAAATACTAGAAAAAATTTAATATATGCTGTTATTAATTACAATAATGCCTTTGATTCAGATGATCATGGCTTTCTGAAATTTCACTGTTGCTTAAAAAAATGCTATATAGGATTAGAGACAACTGTTGAAACAAGTTTGATGAAACAAATTGGTTTCACACTGAAAAAAGTTGGGTAGAGCTACATTTATATTATCATTCAATTTGTATATTGTATATTAAATGAGTAAAGTCAGTTGGACAATATGGATTCAAAATAGCACAAATATAAAAAAATCTTAAATATACTGATAACATCACATTTATAAACAAAAATAATGGACTGCTTAAGAAAGTTAAAGAACAAATGAAAAGATGGAATTGCAGCTAAATATGCACAGCAACAACAAGGATTATGACATTAAAGACAGGAACTACCTTTGAAATTGATGATGAGGATATTGTTTTCGCTTCCTTGGATTCATCTTAGATTATTCATTAATAAAAAAGAATCCAAAAAAAGTTTCACTATAAATAAATAATGGACAGAAAAATATTGAAAAGTCTGAAAAGATGTTTAGATAGAAAGAGATATATTTGAAACAAAGATCAAAAATCTTCAAGCTATGATACTTCCAAGACTCTCTAAGGATTTGAAAGTTCACTTGTGAAAAAAGAATAAAAAGTTTTACTAACAACAAATTTCAAAATAATAATTTTTGGGAAGAATAGTGTGAATAGAATTGGATTTCGAAACAAAAAAAAAAAAAAGAAGAATTAATTTCAACCTCCATTTAAACTCCACGTAAACAAGCTATAAAACTGTCTTAATTAAGTCATTATAACAAAATTAAATTCACTTGAAAACAAAATTAAATTCACTTGAATATTTACTCCTTGGAAAAGTTGTTGGTGAAAGATGAAGAGAATTAACAGCAATGAGGTAGATTAACTCCATTACAATAACAAACAGGCCATTCAGTAGTCTGAAAACTCCAAAATAAAGAAATACCATTTGTACAGTTATCAAAAATTTATATTTATTTGATGGCATATAATAATTATAAGAATAATATGTATGTTTATATATAATAAAAAAAAAAAGATTATTTTTATCCTACCTGATTTTAAAGCATGAGTAATAATGTGAAATGCATCTGTTGGGCTATTACCAACTGAAAATAAAGAAATAAAAGTTTTTCATTTAGTTAATTTTTTCTTAAGTACCCAAAGAAAAAAAGTGCAAAATACTTACATAAAATGTATTCCATAGTACAGCAAGCATTACCTGTGTTAAAAAAAAAAAAATTAAAAATGAAATGATGTGTAGAAGATGTTTATCTATAGTAAACACATAGAATTAATCAAAGATATAGGAATAACATGATTGGTTTTATAATTTTTAATGCAATTGAACTTGATTTTTTTTCACAATAATTTAATTTGATATTTGGATATTCCTAATATGAGAAATTATTTAAAACAGATGAAAGAATATAAATTTTATGAATTAATGCTTAAGATATTAATTTTTATTTTTGCATTATTATATTTAAAAGAATTAAATGGAATCATAAAATACACATTCACTATCAACTAATTTTTGTCTCACTCTTAATGCATATGTGCACATATACACTGAAATGATCAGCCTCCCAAGAATGTACATGTAGTAATTGGTACTTCACCAGATGATGAACCATTCCTGATTTTGGAATATCTTTATTTGTATAATACATTAATAAAATTTCTAATAGACTTCAGCTTTTATTTTACTTATCATAAAGTAACACCTTTGTCTTGAATGTTAATTTAATCGGTTTATGTTATATGTTGGAGGATCTTGACTGCTGAATGAAAGCTAATTGTTTCCTCATATTGGATATCATAAGATTACTTAAGTATGTGAATTACTTCAAGTGAATTATTAATAAAATATACTTTTTATCTAGCGATATATACATTAAAAGGTACAAATAGACATAGAAATAATACAAAATTATACTTGTAATCAATAAAAATAAACTTCCTATGAGTTTGGAACTTCATCATTATCTGTTCATTTATCCATTTTGCCCTACTATTTATTCTCTACACTTGCTTGATTTTCACTAGTATGACTTATTTTCCCTGTTAGATCTTAGTTTTGCAAATCTCTGTGCTTGATACTATCAGTTTAACAGCTTTTACTCATTTTATCTAAGGAAACACTCAAGACTATAATATAACAAAATAATTTTATTGAATAATAATTAAACATACATACTAATATTAAAATCATACAATTTTATGCACATAATCCACGTTTGTATGTTGTCATTAATTTACATGAGAAACTACACACTTATTTGAATTATATTACTATTTATTGAATTACTTCATGATTTAAATACCTCATTTCTGGTTGTAAAAGATTACTTCAAGAAGAATTTAATTTTTTAGATTTTATGCTTTCTTTCTATCCCTATAATTAATTTTTATAAATGAATTGATATTTGGATATTCTTGGTGATATATAGAGCTCGCAAATAAGCTCTTAACAAGCTTTGAAGAATATCCCCAACCCCAGACTGTTTTCTGCTACTGGTGTCCTCAGTGAGATGCTAGGATATTCAAGCATTAGATTAAAAATACCAGGACAAGCCCAGCACTTTATCTAATGTATAACTAACTATTAAGTAGAAAATCTGAAATTTTCAGACATCCATATGTCTTCCAATCCAGCTGTTTAAATTAAATAGCCATATGGGACTGAACTAAGTTCAGATAGACCATACATTAATAGCTTTAGCAATATAAAATCACCAAAGTCTTAATAACAAAAAATAAAATTACAAAAAAAAAAAATCAAGTCAGATGTCACATGACCTAATTTAAAAAGCTTGTATTACAAATATTACATATAGAGCTCGCAAATAAGTTCTTAACAAGCTTTGCAGAATATCCCAACCCCAGACCAGTTTCTGCTATTGACGCCCTCAGTAGGGTGTAGGATATTCTTGTTGATATACAGACAAAGGTATGTGTGAGTTATCTTCCTAACATAATCTAGTATTTACTGTTAAATAGAATATTAGCAATAACACTATAATTTGAATTTATGAATGTATTAGAATGCATTCAAATTAAGAATATAAATATGAATCTCTTGATTAATAGTAATCTAAATAATGACTTTTAATGATTCTAAAAAAATGGACCTCCAACTCGAATAATAGTCTTAAATATTAACCCAAATACTATACTGATGTTCTTTAAATTTCTTTCCCATTTATCTATATAAATGAACAATTCTCTCATCTTACAAGTACTTTCACTTCCAGCATTTATTTAATATTATTTTTTTGTCTTTAACCATATTATATCAATACTATTTTCTAAAATTATCTGCACCACGTGATAATGGCAAGCTTTTCTCAAGTCAAGATCATTTCTTTTTGACAGTCAGACTTCATTAAACAACTACTGATAACATGGCTGTTCTTTCTAGCAGTTACTCTCTCTTAAACTTACTAGTAATATATGAAAATAATATAAAATAACAATTCATGTCAATTGTTAATACAGAGTTTAATATAAATAAATAAAAACAAATAATATTTCAAGCGCTTGGAAATATTATTTCTTTTTATTTATTTATATTAAACTCTGTATTAACAATTGACACGAATTGTTATTTTATATTATTTTTATATTATATACAGAAGTATTATTTATTTATTTATTTAGTAATATATGAACGATAGGAGTTGTTCTTTCCAGGAATTACATTCTTTTAAAATAAATCTTTTAATTAGTATCATTGTCTTTGTAGATCACAGATAACCATATTTTTTGATGATAGAATAGTAAATTAATACATGAATATTAATCATATCAAAGATCCTCATCAACTACTATTACTAAATATGGAATAAAATTTAAACATGTATTTTTGTTTATTTTAGATATAATTCATATTACACATAAATAAATAATTTAATTTCACAGAACTGGATCAATCAATTTTGGCATCTAAGGCAAGCTTTAAAAACTGCATTTCTAAAAATTAATTAGAAAGTCCTGTGGTGCAGAAGTGGCATATATACCCTTCTGGGTTCAAATCCAGACTAAATGAAATTCTTTTCAAAAGCCTTAGGAATTTTCTCTCAGGTAGCTGGACTATGGGTGACTTAATTAACAATCTAACATTAGTCAGTAAATAGATACCTAGCTAGCCTAAGTAAAGGGCAAAACAAGAATAAAAAACTGCTTAAATCTTTATCACCTGGGAATTAAAAGCCTGATGAATATTTGGCTTTTCATTCACTATTCCTCTACAAAGGGCAGATCATTTTATAAATTTAAAGTGTAATAATAATAATAAAAAACAGAATATATAAAAAAGTCATAACATATTAAAACATGCTTTAGGCTTTTGTTGTAACAAACAGTTTGGTGGTTTCTTTATAATTCTTTGTTTTAGATATAGAATTTTCTAAAACCATTACTGCTGGATTACTTTGAGTCATTGTTATTCATATATAATTTTATAATATTTTCAGTTAAAAAAACAACAACTGCATTCCGCTGTTATAAGGTTAGTAAAATTCTTTGAGCCACAACATTATTTGAAAATATGAATTTAAAAATATTTTTAACATATAATCTTTTAGTATAATCTGGATTCAATCATTCACTTCACTTGAGGGTAATTTATCCTTGTAATCACCAGACAGAGGATAAAACCTTTTTTTTTAAATCAATGATAAAAAAGATAAACAAATAAAAGGGCCAGTTTTCCCTTTTTACCTCTAAAAACTACAAAGATAATGAGGGCAGCACTGACATTGGTAACTTTTAATACTCATTATTTTCATCCCAAATCCACAATTTATTTTTTTTTAAATAAAATTTGGAATATTGGCTTGTTTATGAATTTATTTTACTGTATTTTTTAAAAATCTATATTACTATATAAATGTAAAAGTTTGTGACTTTATAATTCAATAAATATTGCATCAATCTTGAATCTTGCTGTGATTTTCTTTTTTTCTCTCTATGGAATTTTATTAGCATATAATTTTTTTCTTTGTTTTCAAAAAATTATAATTTCCAATATAAAAAATATGTCAAAAATCTTTTTCATAATTGTTTTCAAATGTAACCAAAGAGAGGATAGTCCTGATTAAAAGATAAGAGTTGGAAATTTTTTTAAATTAAAAGTATTGTTTTTGATAAAACAAAGTAAATATATTTTAAGATTAATTAAATTGCATTTGTACCACATATTTATATTATCATTTGAATAATAACAATTTATATCAGTTATAATAATGATCTTGAAAAACTTTTAGAATTTTACACATGTTAAAGTAAAAGTTTGAATGGCATGGGTTGAATTTGATAAACTTCCAGGGATGTTAGTTTAAATATATTTTTAACATTTAAAAAAAAATTTTTTTAAATAATACAGGTACACTACTACTAAATGTGATAAACTTTACCATTTACCTTTAAGTGTATTCTCACATGATAAAGTAAGTTTTAAATTTATTTAATTAACTTGTAATAACTGAAACACACAGGCTTATTATATACCTGTGTCTATATATGTAATATATAGGGTATATGAGCACAGACTTTCACATGACCCACCACTCTCCACACTATCTCATAACCCTGATTAACTTGTGAGAAAGAAAGTTTTTAAATGGCATGGGTATTTGCTTGATTTTAAAAATATTAACTGCCAATACTAATATAAATATGATAATTAAAAAATAGGCTAAATATAAAAAATAAAAAAATTGGTGCAAGAAGTAGGTTCCCATTATTTATCTTCTAAAAAAAATGTTCACTTACAATTAATTTAAAAAGGTACTTTTCTATAGTATTGAAATAATTTTTTTTAAACTTTTTATTTATCTATTATCTACCTATCTTTATATATATACTCTGCAATGGACAAAGCAGTTTTATATGTAATTTAACCTGAAGGTGCCATTAGATAATAAATCTCGACCTTTTTCTTATAACAAGTTGCTATCTAATGTTCATAACTAAAGAGAGCAAATCATTAAGAAAGAAGTTAAGTTTACCAACAGTCACACGTACACACAAACCCATTAACCATACAAAGTTAAAGAAATGTTACATGTCACATGACACATATATAGCTTGTATTACCAATATGTAATATATAAAGAGCCTGCTAATAGCTCTAAACAAGCTTATTTACTTTATTTTTTATGATAAATACTACAAGAGAAAATACCTGAAGTCTTTATCTATAATAGTCCCCATCCCCAGACCAGTTTTGAGCTATGGCTCTTGTCAGAGGAGCTAGGATCCCCAGACTAGTTTTGAGCTATGGCTATGGCTCTCATCAGTGAGGAGCTAGGACATTAGTCCTTACTCCTCAATGATGAGAGCCATAGCTCTAAACCGGTCTGGAAATGAGGACCATCATAGATAAAGGCTTCAGGTATTTTCTCTTGTAGCATTTATTGTAAAAAATAAAATAAATAAACTTGTTTAGAACTATTAGCAGGCTCTTTATATATTACATACAAACTTAAGTTTTATTTTAAATTGTCGAGTAGTCGTGGAGATCAGAAACCCTCTATAACAAACTATATATAAACATATAATATATGCATCATATAAACAGATTTATAATTTTTATTCAGATAATTCATTAAATAATTAAAATAAGAAAATCAACAGAATATGTATTTAATAAACAAAATTATTTTATTATTAATAAAAATAACAATGTGTTGTAATAATCACTGACATCTAAATTCATATACCAAAATCAATCAATGCATACATGACTAACAAGTTATTATATTGTCAAACTAAACCTAGCTGGCAATGATATAGTCAGTAATATAGCGACCAATACACTGCAACATCATAAGCGAAAACAATGGGAGAAATGCCTAATAAAGATAAGCTAAACTTAATACTGGACATAAAATTTAAAGTAATAGCATTAATAGATCAGCTATATTTAATACCTCATATATAAAAAATATTTAAATAATATCAACACTAATTCATCCTTAAAAAAATAAGCCATTCTTAATAATATATAACTAAATCACCCATACTCTTATAAAAGTATTTATTAATATTATATATAAGAAACCATAGGAAATTATACTTGATATCAACAAATATATCAAAAGCTAAATACTTTCCACCACTTAATATTTAAACTGTTAATAGATGCAACATCAGTCAATCCCCATATATAAAATAAATAATCATTAACAATCAATATCATAAATTTCAATGTATAATTAATATTTAGATAATACAAATTATATATTACTATAATCTATATTAAGACAATATACTTCCTGTAAATAAGAATAATTTTTCACATTCATATTATATTTTGAATATTTTAATAAAACATTTTAAAATGTTAATTTAAATACCTATGATTTTTAATAATTATACATTTGGACACTGTTTAAGAACTGATAATAAGTTAAGTTATGATAATTAATAGTTGTATAAAAATGTTTATATCAGAAACTTTATTCTTTTTTTAAAAATATTCGATAAAGATTTATAATTTGTTTTTATTTACTTTGATTTATTTAAGGTCCTAATAAAAGTAATAAACAGGAGCAGACAACTTTTGGGATTACAGCACTCCATTTCAAACACAGGCGGTATAAAGTTGAAGATAAAATAATAATTTACTGCAGCAGTTGATGGTTTGAAAAGTATTCCCATTCATGTTTGATTAAGAGATAAAAGAATACACTATTCATTAGAGTCCATCTCTTGGAATAAAACACTATGTAATTAACAATTCATTTTTATAAATTTTAAATTAGTACTTTTCTTTTTAAAAACAATAACCCAATATGAACACATGATCCATGACTATCAAGAAGTTATTCTTGGCAAAGAGCCAACAGAACAATAAATTATTTTGTAGTTTATAATTAAGAATATTTAATAAACTAATACTATCAGCTCTTTACAGTTCAATCTTCTACATACAATAAAATTGATTACAATATAGAAAATATTTTGTACAGTTATAAATACATTAACTTTCTTCTAAAATTAGTTTTATAAAATGAACCTTTATTTAAATAAAAGTATGCATAATTGTCAATGATAATAATAAAATACTTTAAACACATTTATTGATGTCACATTTTTAATCTATTATATCAAATTTCTTTTCCACATGTATGTATGCTTAATCTACACACCAATGAAATATATTCCTATGAAATATATCATTACAATATATATACATAAGCTATGGATTTTTCCTTTATGATACTTACCTCAATTTAATCAATAAAAATATACACAAGTGATAACCTCACATTATTTATATTAAAAAAAATGACAACTTACAATAATTTAAAAAAAGATGACTTTTCTGTAGTATTTTATAAATTGCTTGAAACAAACAATATTAAAAATTATCTAATAAATTATTTACTTTTAAAAATAATAACAGTGTGCATAATAAATTAATATTTTATTAAGTGTTTATAAATTATACACTTCAAACAAAATTAAGAATCATCCAATAAAATATTTTAAAAAATCTTTAAAATATATATTTTTTCTACGATAAAAATTAAAATAATACATGCTAATATCTTGCAATTTTTGTGGTGAATAGCTAAAGCATAATAATACATAATATATGCATTCATTCAAAGATGGCATTTCGGGGAGAAAGTATCAGTCATTTTTTTACTTGGGACAAACATATTACAGTTATTGCCATTGTCAATAATATTGTTAATGAAGTTTAGTAATCAAATCATGCACAAGCATAAAAATAAATAAATAGTTAGACATTAAATAGCATACAAAGAACAAATTCCATGAAACTATTTTTTATTTACAAATGATTATTTGTAATTAAGTAATTTTTTTTTTTTTTTCCTTTTTTTTTTCTTTCTTATGTCATAGCATCGGCCGGGAGGCGAACCCACAACCATCTGCAACCAACTATTTGCTTGCAAGGTGGCTACGATGTTTTTTTTTTTTTGTTTTGACATGTCTTGGATATATTATATATATCAGAGTATATCCTTAATAATTAATAATACTAATTAGTTTATCATGTGAAAAATATATTTAAAATAAAATACTAAAAGTTGATTATTTAGTACTGATTGTAAAAAGTTAATTTTTTTTTGCGATATTGCTTTTGATAACTCATGAATTATTTCATTTAAATAATATGTAAAAACAGAAACTATAAAAATAGTTATATATTGTGAGCAAAGCGTTGAGTACAGCTAATAAATTAATATTTCAAAAAAATTTAATATTTCAAAAACTATCACTTTATTTTTTTTACTAAATGACTCATTAATTATAATATATAAAAATTCTCAATACATTTTTTTATATATAAATCTTGTTTTATTTTATGAAACTTTTCTTTTTCATATCCATATCAAACATATAGTACTTTATACATCTCCAACAATATTTTGGCCATCTCCAATGATTATTTGTAAGGCTTATTTTACAAATATATATGGTATTTATTACATATTTACAAAAATCAATAACAACAAAAATTCATTGAAATAAATTTATATTTTCTAAAAACAAGATAATTTTTTATATACACACAATTTCGATTCAGTTTTTTTTAATTTTATCTTTATATTATTAAGTATAGGGGATTTATTAAATAACTTATTTTCCTATTTCATCTGTATATATTTTAATTTTTTAATGTCCTTTAAAAAAACTCAAGTACCAAAAAAACTTTCCAATTAGATTACCCTAATTATCTATTCACTTTAAATATTTACCTTTCATTTAATTACCCATAATTACCATTTTTATTTTTTACTGTAATTGTACACTTACCAAATTTCTATTAAAACAGGTTTTTCTCTTTCTATATACAAATGCTCTTAAACAAATCTTTTACTATAGATTTTAATCTTTTCCAGCAATGTTTATTTCAAAATTTAAATGCTTAAATATTTATATATAAGTATATTGAAACTTCTATTCTTTAGATCAGTGGTCTTCAACCACCGGTCCGTGGTCCGGTGCCGGGCCGTACAAGTTTTTTGCTGGTCAGCGCTAGACTGGCAAGAAAGTTTTTAATAACAAAATAATAAGATGTTAAACTTTTAATTAATATAAACAATTTTTATTTATTTTTTCATCCCACTTTTACCTGATTAAAAAAAAGAAACAGAACAAAATCTAATCAATCATACATAAATTAATTTGTTTTTCTAGTTATCACAGATGTTTAGGGGGGGGGGGGGAATAGAATTAAATTTTTTATTACTTTTCTAAAAAAATTCAAAATTAAAAAAAAAAGTTTTTTATTATACAAACTCCATATATATATAATTTCATCTAAGGCTAAGCTGTTTACATCTTTAAGAAAATTTATCTATAGACTTCTGCTGGTCCATGAAACCTTATCCTTATTTTTGCCGGTCTGCGAAACCTTATCCTTATTTTTACCGGTCCGCAGGTGTGAAAAGGTTGAAGACCACTGCTTTAGATGTTGTTCCAACATAATTTTTAATTTATTTTTTCTTGTTCTTATATATCAAACATCATCATCATCATCATTATCATTTTTACAATCTAAACAATTTATAACATAAACACCATTTACATTTTCTAATTTTTCCCTTTTATTATCAATTAGCAAATATTTTCATTTTATACACTGGTTTAATTAATTACAATTTTATTTTTATACTTCTTATTTTAAAACTATAAATATTCTCAAAAACTTGAAATCTATAAAGTAATTTGTAAAAAAAACATTTAAATATATTAAATAGCACTTTTATAAAAAAAAAAACGTTTACTTTCTGGATCAATGTATGAAATTAAAAGTCCAATGTTTTGATTAGTAATCTACAGTCTTTATCAAAGATAATAACAATGAACTGAAAATTATAAATATGTATATTTTAGAAGCCAAGACTATGATCATCACATCTTAGGTTGGATACTCAATTGCAATGGTTCAAAATTAAAAAAAAAACTCAAACATATACACTATGCAAGTCAAATTTGCATATGTTTGTTACTCTACATAACAAAGTGGTTTCTTTATTTTTTATAACCTAAAGCTGAGTGCACTTTCAATGAAATTCACCACTTCATTATGTAGATGAACAAAAATATGCAAATTTAAATTACAAAGGGAAATATCAATAATATATTATGTAAAGCTGTGGTCCCCAACCTTTTTGCAGTTAAGAGCACATTCTATAATACCGGCCAGGTGGCGGGCACCATTTATTTTTTTCAACCAGACGGCGGGCATCATTTATTTTTTCAATGTAAATTTATAGTTGGATATTGTTAATAATATACATAATGTACAAAAAAATATTTATTTCAAAAATAAAATTTCAACATATAATTAATGTTTATATTTTTACGCTGTAAAAGTATAGTATGCCCTACAATTTCATTACAATATAATACAATAATTTATAAGAAATTTTAAAAATTAAATTTATTTGTATCAGATAAATAATTTTTTATCGTGTTCGGATAGCGGTGGGCATACGTAAAATGTTTTGCGGGCGCTATGGTGCCCGCGGGTATAGGGTTGGGGACCCCTGATGTAAAGTATAAAACAAATACACATATCTAAGTGATATTTGAAGACACATGGTGGGAGTTACTTTGTCTATTAACTATGATGCAAAGCTATGATTTCCTTTAAGTTGGTATGCCAGTTATAATTTACATAAAATGCAATGTTAAATATACTAATATCATGAACTAAATAAAATACCAGTAAGGTTATAGTGATGATAATTATGATCCAATTAATTTCATAATGAATGTGAATTTTTTTTTTAAAAAAAGTTACTTTTAGCAGTGCCAATCAATCATTATTATTATAATGATGATGATAGTTGATATAATTCTAAAATAAAATATGAAACCCAGATACACAAGAATACCTGCTGTTATTATTCCATTATACATAACAAAGTGTAGAGCAAAAGCCTTAATTACATTTACATAATGTATATACATCAGCAGCAGCAGCAGCATTTTTAACTATTATCAATCCACTGCAGAATGGCAATTTTTTTTTTAAACATTAAATTCTGAGAACAGAAAAATAGTGAGAATTTTTGTTGTATTATTTGCAATCCTAGCAGACTTTCCTTCAATTTACACAAACTCTAATTAAATTGCTTTATGGATTAGTAATAACATTTTTTTAGTTTTCTTTTAATAAAATTCTAGGAATTTCTTATTCATTTGTGAACTTCAGTATATTAATCCCATCTGAAAAATACTTTGTTTTTGCTAAATACAGGGGTAAAATTGACATCACCAGCTGTATAGACATCAAAATTTATGGTCTCAAATAAAACTCAACACTATAATAAAAATTTCATAAAGACAAGTTTAAACTTGACATGAACAAGCATATATATTTTAAATGCCGTTACAATTACAGTATCAAATCTCATAGCAAATACACTTCATATCTATATCTCTCTATATGTAACTACTCAGCATATACCTTTATGCACAGATATTCTCCACACATTCGTTTTCTTAGTATGTGCACTGTTTCATCTTTTCTCTGAGTGCGCTACTATCTCTCACTTTGTTCACTATTGTAAATGCACAACTGTGAAGCACATACTGTTTCTGCAGTTTTTATTGCCCCATGAATAATCTGCATAATTAGTGAGCATTTGCATAGTCTGTATTCAAATGCACATTCTGCATACATTAATTTTCTAGAGTATTAAAAATGGGGAAATTTATTCAACTTCCTGTCTGATGAGTTATTACAAACAAACATAATAATTTTATTTACATCCTTGAAATATGTGCAGGTATACATGCACTTACAGTATAGTTTCATAGTTCAGTTTTAAAAGAATAGATTACCTGAATTCTTTTGTTTATATTTCAATAAAAATTTCATTTGGAACATTTAGCAATTTTTGATTAAAAAGGAATATTTGAAAAAAGGGATAATTTTTTTCAAGACATTTTTTTATTACTAATTTAAATAAAAAATATTTTTTAAAATTTATGTCTCATTTTTGCACTTTATTCAATTCAGAATGAGATAACTGCTTCATTACATAAATGAAACAAGTCCAGCAGTTGCAATACTGCTACATAATATTACATGTAAGATAACTGTACCATTTAAAAAATAAACTATCCACTTCTATACATCAATGTTCAATTCAAGCATACACACACTTAATTTAATAATTATTATATCTCAAATTATTTTACTAAAGTAAAAATTATAGCACGTGTATAAGATGGAATGGATGATTAAAGTCGGCTTAAAAGTCTGGGTTCAAATCCCCTCTAATAACATTTATACATATATAACTTATCTATAAGTTTTATTATCATTAACATTATTTCAAAATTAGAATTGGAATTAAAATATATCTATTTTACTTATTTAAATTTTAATTTTTACCATCTGATTTTATGATTTTAAAATACTATTATTAAATCAAAATAATCCCAACTATTAAAAATACAATCACTAAATATAATTTACTAAAGTTGATTATAGAATACATGTTAAATAAGTTTACTTATTTCAAATGTCTACATAAATAAAAATGTAAATGTTCGTTTGGTCAAAATCTTAAATCTCCGAAAGTTCTTCACTGATTGCTTTGAAATTTTGATACAATATTGCATTCGAATATGCATGTGTTTTTGTATACCTACTATTTATATACCTACTATTATATACCTGTGATAGGTAAAAACATGCTTTTTTTGAAAAACAGCGCACACACGCTATACTAAATATTTTACGATTCCATTTCAATGTTTCTGATTGCATTGTTAAATTGAATTTTCATAAATTTCAATTTATTTTCATTTTGATTTAATTATTTCATGTGAGAGATTGCAATTCCCAATTCGATTACCATTTGCAATCACCATCAACAAAGCTCAGGGTCAATCTTTGAAAAACAATGCTATCTGCTGGACGTAAAAGCACCACACACTATACTAAATATTTTATGATTCCATTTCAATGTTTCCGATTGCATTGTTAAATTGAATTTTCATAGATTTCAATTTGATTTAATTATTTTGTGTGAGACCATCAACAAAGCTCAGGGCCAATCTTTAGAATTGTGCAGTTTAGATCTAGACACGGATTGCTTCTCATATGGACAATTATATGTTGCATGTTCTAGAGTCAGCAAACCAGACAATCTTTATATCTGCACAGACAATAGAACAACAAAAATATTGTATATCAACAAGCATTGTGAAATTAAACATATTAGAAATGTGCGCTTTCTCTTTTCTTTTTTTTTCCATTTAACCAGACTGAGCCACAGCAATGCGTGGCCGGGTATGGTTAGTCCCTAATAAATATTAACAATATATTAACATTTTAATATACATTAAATGAAAGAAATTATTGTGAAATCATGAAAATGGTTTGCTTATCATCCTTAAAAATTCTTTCAGGAAGAAAAAAATGTTCTAAATGACTTACAATTTATGTCTAAAGAGAATGAAGGATATGGATTTTCACGAAGGTAAGTAAATTTATTGATTTTTTTAATATTACATATTACAATTTGATAGACTCCATAGTGATAACATGATATTGAATTCATTTTATTACAATATGAATTTTATTAAGTAACTAGCAGTTTCTTTTAAAAGGATGCTTAAAACTTACTGTTCATTTAAAACAACTTCTATAAATAATACTTTTAATCTGATTCTAATGAAAAAATTTCCAATAGTTAATTTGATCAATTGCAATATCAGGGTTTACCATTTATAAAATTTGCTCAGCATCAAGAAGGTTTACAGACATGGGAATGATTGTTTATATTGTGATGCCGATAATCAAGAAAAACCAAAGGATTTTTTATTCTCTATGTATTTTATACTCTTAAAGACATAGGATTACTACATAGAACAATTTTTTACACAAACTTATGATATGAAAAAATTTTGAACACACACACAAAAAAAATATTTCCCCCCACTCTCCCTTTATATTACACAAAATTTTATTTGTGCAAAACAAGTATAACCAGTTAGATATGATAATAAAAGTTGTTTTTAAAAGATTAAAGACTATTTTAATTCTTTTATAATAGGGTATAAAAAAAAATAGTGAGTTTTTTTATTTTTAGTATTCTAATTTTTTGTAACAATATATCTTGCATTACAGTATTTTAATTAAACTTAGTAATTATAGAAAAATATATGAAATAAAATAAAAAATAATTTTAATTAGATAACCTTTAATTCTTTTAAATTCCATAAATATGTTTTTCTACAACTCTTAAATAAATTAATTAAATCTAAAACTAGAAAATTCTAATTTTTATACAGCTAGTATTAATTAGACCTCAAGATTAAAAATTTCTATTTACTATTTTTATGCACACATACATTCATCTACCCCATTTGTACAGATATAAAGCATTATTTTAATGTTAATTTTAATATTTCTTTCACAATCCTTATATTTATCTGCCTATAATTAAAAGAATTTAATAATTTTAATTATTAAATATCTGATCTTTCAAATATTATAACTAACTTTTAATTTTGCTATCTATTTATCATTTAGACTTCACTCCCCCCCCCCTTTTAAGTAAGTATTTGTTCCCCTAAATTTACATATTATAATTAACTAATCATTTTGATATATATTTAAAGTAAATGCAACAATTCAAAATTAAATCACTAGTCAAATTCAAATTAATTAAAATCAATAGCAATGGTTTTCCTAAATTTGATATATACACTTAAAAGAATTGAAAATGAAATAAGAGGAAACAGCAAACCAATTTCCATTTAATTAAGTTGATCAAAGGATGATTATGTCACAAAGTAGATAATCAAATATAATGGAAAAAGTGAAAAGACATTTTCTCATAATGATTCGAATGTACAGGTCAGATGAAGATTACATCAATCAATCAATCAATAGCCATAATTTGATGCACTATTTATAAATACCTGAATATATCTATGACAAGATGATATAACTGTATTTATAAAACTGTAGATGGTGCCAATAGTCATCATGATTATCTAAAATACACATTTAAAAATTGTAAATTCCAATGATTGACATGAAAGCAAAGAGAGGATATATGAACTATTTGACTAGTTGTAAGAAGTATAGAGGAGGGTGTAGTAAATGAATTTATAAAGAATAAAGGAATTATAAAATATTATAGGTATGTGGATGATATTATTGTTACTGGAAATGGTAGAAGTATTGACAAGAGTTTTAATGAATTGAATAATGATAAATATAAAATTAGGTTTACAATGGAGAAAGAAATAAATGGATTAAAATACTTAGATATTTTTGTGAAGAGAAAAATTATGAATAAAATAGTGGTAAAGCATTATATTAAAGATAGAAAAATTAGAGGTTTAGTTGATCCAATATCATATCAGCCATGGTGTCAAAAAATAGGGGTTTTAAAGGGATTTAACTTAAAGAATGATAAACTTACATTAGATAAGAAAGAGGCATATGAGAAAAAATTAGAAGTTATAACGGTCAGAACGTGTATTTCGCTAACATCTGCAGAATTCAAACCCCAGACCCGAAACTCAATACACTAAGAGTTGCCTCCCAGAAATCCTAAGTTCGAATCAAAAGTCTCTACTCCACAGTGCCACCTACGTGATAACGCATCTGACGCTACTAATAGCATAGTTTCTTTCCGGTGCCGGTGATCAGGGAGAAGCAAGAGACTCTACATTAACATATATAATTAGGTTAACTAACTAAAGACTATGGATGGTACAATATATATATATAATGAGAAATAGACCGGAGTAATGGTATGGATCACAGAAAATAAATAACTATATTTAAACTGATTACAATTTAAATACAGTTTATTAATTAGCACTATAAGATGGCTTTGTCTGAATAAGCCAGACCTGGCCATCAAATTAAAAGATAAACATATTTTAAATAGATACAGTAAAATGCCATTTACATTACTAGCTGGTTAATCTATACAATATTTCTATACCTCGGTCAATGCAGGATGAAATTATAATAATGCACTTAAAACAAATATACAATCATAAAAGAAAGGTTAATTCACAAATGTGAAGCCTATGGCGAATGTGATGTGTTGCTTAAATCAATTTATATTCTAAAATCTGAGAAAAGAACTTATATTCAATAAAATAAAAAATAGTCATATATCACATGATTCCACTTCTTTTTATTAAGCTTGCAGGATATAAACAAAGAGCTTTGCTAATTGCTCAACAAGCTTTGAGATAAATGCTTAGCAAGAGAAAGCATTTAAAATATCTCTATTCTGAAAACCAACCCCCATCCCCTACCATGGTTTCATGCCTATAGCACTCCTCAGAAGCACTAGGGTAGCTTCAGATACTAGATCTAAAAACACTAACCTAAAGCCAGCATTTACCTAAGAGTTAACTATTGAACAGAAAATCTGAAGTTTTCAGACACCTATATGTCTTCAAACCCAGCTATCTAACTCAAATAGCTATATGGGGCTGAGAGATCTTCAGCCAAACCATATATTAAGTCTTATCAATATAACATTGCTTAAGGCTAAGTAGCAAAGACTATATAGCCAATAAAATAAAAAATAGTCATATATCACATGATTCCACTTCTTTTTTATTAAGCTTGCATGATATAAACAAAGAGCTTTGCTAATTGCTCAACAAGCTTTCAGATAAATGCTTAACAAGAGAAAGCATTTAAAATATCTCTATTCTGAAAACCAATCCCCATCCCCGACCATGGTTTCATGCTTATGGCACTCCTCTTTTTTTTCTTTTAAGAAAGAATAGTTATTTTTATGAACTATCGAATAATAGTTAAAAAAAAATTTAAATAATAATCAATAAACTTTCTTTAAAATGAATAATTTAGTTAGTCTACATGGTAACATATTTGGCTGCATACAGAATTAATACAAGAAAACATTAAAATTATTATATAACTAAGAGAATTTAAACATTCATTTAAGGACTTAAACTAGCAGATATAAACTAATTTCAAATTATAATCACTAAATTAATCTACTTAAATTCTATTTACAAAATTTATGTGCTACTATAGATTTTTTCTATCTTAACATTCATTCTATATATTTTACAGAATTATGCATTGGCACAATTTTCTAAGCAAGTAAAGAGCTGTAATGAAACTTCAAAGACTCATCTTCATTGGCAGAAACATCATAATAAAAATAGCTATTCTTTCAGAAATTCATGGACAACTGATCCAAAGTATTTTACAATTCTTTAATTAGTTATGTCATTAATATTATGGTCCATTTAAAAAATATAGAACAAGGGATGTTCCTGTCCTCTAATAGCAATTGGAATACATGTTATTAGCTATTCTATTTCAAAATTCCATTCAAATTCAACTCAAAATTGCATTTAACTGAATTTTTTTTTTCTGGATTTTATATAGATCTGTGTTTTGAAAATATTTTGCTTTATAATTGTTTTTGTCTTTGATATTCCTTAATTAATCCATTTATCCATTAGCTGCCCCATTATAATCTCTATTCAAAACTGGGTTATGTATTATTCCTTTTTAAGTAGTTAATCTAATTAGAGGTTTTACATAAAAAACATAATTTTAAAACAATAATAACACTTTATATACACAAATATATAATACTTGCCATTAAACTTATGAATAAATGATATAAAGCATTAATGCCTTAAAAAAAACAATAAAAGATTATGGACTCAATACGAAAAACTTATTCCTTCAATGTCATTAATGCTCAATCACCAAATACAAATTAATTTTTCTATCTAAAAAGTTAATCAAAATATTTAAAATGATTCACATTTTTAAGCTGATAATTTATGCAAACCAAAATGTAAAAACAATTTTGCATAAGTTGCATTAAAATCATTAAAACTCTCTTAATTAAATTAAATGCTTTGACCAAATCAGTAAAAGTAATAAATAAATACTTTTCTTGCATTTATAAAAAAAAAAAAAAACTATACTACTTCTTGACTCTCTATAACCTCATCATGTTACTAAATAATTAATTTACTCAACCAATGATTGATTTAACCAGGAATTCTAATTTTTGCAATTTGGCAATATGATTCTCTTTTCTTCCCCTAGATAAAAAAAAACAAGCAATCTAAATAAACAATTGAAAAGTTATAGATATATTCATAAATGTAAAAAGAAGTTAATTGGATTAAATTTTAATTCTACTTATACACTCAAACATAACGATCTTCACAGTTCAATAATGTTTTCTTAAACAAGATGTTCATTATAGTGCCAGATTTTTCACGACTTCTTGTAATTCTTTGTGTAATATTTTTATTTAAACATCCAATTTCTTGCATAAAATATATTTACCACTTGAATGAATGAATAGTTAGTTAGGTAATCCTCACAGGCATTTTACTCTTTTCAAAATTAATTATCAAATTTACTATTGTTTGTGAAGTTAATATAATAGTATCCATTTTAATGTAATGAATCCATTTCATAGATGATTTTCAGAAAAATTCTTTAGAATTAAAACTGCAATATTGAAAAGTAACTTTTATTCATGAAAATGAAGGGTAGTTATAAAATTCAACAAAGTGTATTAAAAATTTTTAATGTCACAAAAAGATTTTATTTCAGAAAATGAAAGTTTTTATTATAAAGTGATCTAAAAATTAAATCTAAAAATTCTTTTGTTAAATCAATTTTTTTTACAAATTTTTAGCTAACACCAATTGTTTCCTTGCATACTAGAGTTAATTATATGTCATGTTTTTAGTTTGATTTTTGATTATTTTTATATTTCATAAAATATGAATATTTGGCAGGGCAAAACATTACCACATTTTCTTTAAACAATTATTTAATATTATTATTTAAAGCTTGTTAAACCAACATATATTAAAATAAGATCATTTTCTTTTTTAAATATTATAAATAATTAGGTATTTTTGGATTTACATGTACAAATATAATTCTCAATTGCTTTCATAAACAAAGGGAAACAGCATCAATACTAGCAGATAGGTAAAGATAAAGAAATATGACCTATAAAATAAAAATCAAAACTGATTATTACTTAATGGTTTTTTAAATATTATTTGAGTAATATATATCTTAATATAGTGGTAAATTTATTGTCTAAGCGTATTAGATCTTTATTTATTCTTGAGTATCTTTTTAAAGACCATTATCTATAGTCTCATCTTGATAACTATATACCATGTCATATATAATTTAGAAATCATTTAAAGATCTTTTCAGTTTCCAATTTGTTTCAAAGATTTGAATAAACTAAGCCCAAAAAAAAAAAAAAAAAAATCTTTTCAATCATGCTTCACTTCTAAATTTCAGTATATGTATCACTATTTTTAACTTGAATTTGCAATACTAAAGATATAGTGAAAAATGTTTCCCAAAACAATACACCTTCTGCCTAGACCTTCACTATTAATTATAATAAAAAAACAAGACTCATACTTAGAACTTGCAAAATCAAATCTCAATTTTTTCTTATCTTCACCCAATTGAAGTACAATGTTATTGATTTACTTAGCTTCAAATCTAGAAGCAGAAAAGTGAATTGAAATTAAAGCTATGTAAATTTCTTACTAAAATTCTCATTTTGAGCTGGATATCAAGTTATGTTTGTTTACAAAATTCTTAATATTCTTATTTTGTTCAAATCCTATATGCTTTTCAAGTTTTTTTCAAAGATACAATCATTAATGATGAAACATTATTTTGGTATATCATCAAGAATAACAGCAATAAACTTCGAAATACAACTTGTATCTTGTTTTAAGCATAACATTGGTAACTTTTCTCTCACCACACTTTTGACATCTAATGTAAGCTTTATTAATGAATAGATGCAAGATGATAAATCCCTATCCAGCACTGTTGCCATGAAGTTATTACTACTGCAGTTCAAATCAACCAAATCTTCAACTTATTTAAATTATCAATCAATATCGGGTATACTCCACACTGTTCTGTAATGGTAATAAATTTATATAGGTATTAATTAATGAAATGTAAATCTGTTGTATTAAGTCATGTGTCCTCAAACTGGTTTCTAACTTATGGCTTTCATCAGTGATGAGCTTTTAAATCTGGGAACAGTGGATCTGAATCATTTGGATTTAATGCACCTTTCCTCTAGTAGCCATCTTATATTTGCTGGCCAAAGAATAAAGGTGATTATAGTTATAAAAAAATCTAAGATCATCAAAATATATAGATATCGAACTGATTTCAGATCAATATAATTATAAAAGCAAATTGGCCTGAATTGAAAACATTACTGTTTTTCAATTTGAGCTAGTAGCTTAATAGTAAAACAAAAAAGTAAAGGATGGATGCAGAGGAAAGGCGTATTTAACTTGAAAGATGCAAGCTCCCAGATTCAAAAGCTCCTCACTGATGAAAACCACAAGTTAGAAATTAGTTTGTGAATATTGGATAGGATAACAGTGTATAGGGATTTAATAAACACTGACATCTAACATCTGTTGATTAATAAAGCTTCCACTAGGTGATATAAATGTGGTGAAAATAAAAAAAATTGCTGCAGGACAGTATGATATAAACTGAAGTCATAGGATATCTTATTGAAACATTTGTTAGTACATTACAATCACTTTTGTTACAATTATTTTCATAGATTTTCAAAAGAGTAAACTGGCCTTTAATATAAGCATCCAAACAATTGATTAAAGTATTCTAATAGATTCACTTGACATGATAAGTTTTACAGCACTGATTGTCTGAAAAAAAAGAATTTGTAAATTTTGTCACAGATTTGGAATTACAATCATTGTTTCAAAAGATGTGCAGAATAGTGATAGATTTTCACATTAATGTCTGTATAGTTTTCAAACATCTGTAAAACAGTAAAACATTATTTGTCACAAATGAATTCATAAAATACTTCAAATCTTCTGCAGATTTCTTGATACTATTAGATGTTACTTTCACCAGATAGTCTTATTTCTCAATGTGTCAACTATAACCAAATACTTATCCCTTGTTACGTTGTTACCATTATGCACACAAATGATTCATTATGAACATTTAATTGATAATCAATCCTTACACAATTTACTTTACTGAAGAGCACTTGCTATTTCTTCTTTGTAAAATGTTCAATAAAGCACATCCACTTTTTTTTTCTATTTGGGAGATTTTAATCAGGATGCAGTTAGTTGTATTAGTTGAACAAATTGTGGATCTTCTATATTACAAAATATAGAATTTGTAGCATAAATATATCAAGCTATTTATAAAGCTAATGAATTTTTCTATTCAGATGTAGTTTTCACAGCAAACAATTCCAATGAAAATGCAATTATTTCTTTCTCTTGCTTGATATTCTACTGTTTGTTAATTTTTTGCAACTAAGTGAGAATATCTGGAAGATAAAAAAATGGCCATAGAGTAGACTTATATACTTATATCATCTAAACATTTTAAAGGATAATAACAAAATAGACTAATTTTTTTTTGTTAAAAATGTATTGACTTATGAAAAATGTTATAAAAAGAGTGAAAAGTGAAATAATATTAAATAGGGCCTAATGAAATTCTCATCATATATATATAAATAGTGGCTCTCAAAATTGAACATACACATCTAATGAAACTTTGCAAGATGTTATAATTGCTCAAAGAAAAAAAGTTTATTTATAAAATACATTCATTGCTTCAAAAATTCTTGTATTGATTCCATATATTATTTTTTATATATAGATTATCATTTTATTTGGTGTATCCATTCACCTAATATTGGCAGTATGCACAAAATTGATTATACACTTCACTTTGACTTCTAATTTCAAGGTTGAATATTTGTACACTATACTGATTTCTTTATTTATATCAAAAGCAACATCAGTGCAAAAAAAAAAAAATTGTGTTTATTGAAAAAAGCAATTAAAAAGTGAAATTTTCACAACAGGCTAAATCACTGTGCAATTTTAAATTGCACAGATTATCAGAAAATAACACCCACCAATTCAAGGGAATGCAGATAAACTTAATTGTGTGAAAAGAGTGAAATAAAGAAAGTAGAAGTTTAAAACATATAAATAAAGGATAAAGTTCACTTTATAAATATCATGAAATCCACATCTAAGGATATAGAAATATATTGCAAATTTTGCATATGAAGTTAGTAAATTTCTTTGGAGTAAAACTGCACTTATGGCAGTGGAAAAAATTAACGGTTATGAATGTAAGCCCCTCCCCCTTCCAAACTATGAACAAACAAAAATACCAGATACATAAAAGATAATGATTTGTAAAAATATATATACATATTTGTTTATATATTATTTTAATATTTTCTTGAATTTAGTCATATTCAATGAAGAAAGTAAATTAAAAATTATTTCAATTTATTCAAAATACATAAGCCAATTTATATTTTTCAGCAAGTCTTAACCTTCTTTGTGTGTGTCCATGATTTTTGTTTATCTATAGTTTGAATTTTCAAACTCTATTTTCTTTATTCTGTACTTTTTTCTTACAATTAAAATTTTCTGCAATCTCTTAAATTTCTGGATGGGATTTTCTAATAATTTGTATGACTTTTTAACAGTGATTAATTTTGATGTAAAAATTATTAAAATTTATTTTTCAATAGACAGATAATCTTTTTTTGCACTGATTTTCTTTTTGATAACAGAACAATCAATGAGCAATAATAAGTTAATATAAAGTACATTCAATTTTGTATTACAATTTAATGTATCTGCATATATCAAGTGAATGGATACCCCTAATAAAATAGCTAATACTGTTTTGTTTTTTATTTTAATAATATATACACTCAATAGATGATTGCTTGAAATAATGAATGTCATTTATATGTTAACCATTTTCCTAAGAGCAATTAGAACATTGACCACATATGCATAGGTTCAACTTTGAGCAAGACGGTATATAAAAAAGTCCTTCTAAATATTTTTAAAGCAACTTTTCCAGATGCTAATGTCTTTCTGTTGAAAACTAAATAGTTAATCCAATATAAAATAATATAAAAATAAAATTATTTAAGCTTTAGAATTTTTAGCATACAAAATGAATTTTATGAAGCGTAAAATTATCTTGGAAAACAGTTTCTATGGAGAAGAAAAAAGACCAAATAATGCTGAAGACCAAGATTAATGTCATGTCTTCATTATTGGCTTCTTTGCATTTTAAAAATAATTTTTATTCTGTGTACTTAACTTTCCAACTCATACATTTCTTGTATTTAGTCTCCACCATTTTCTGATGTTATTTTTTTATTTCAATAAAAGAATGGCATAATTTTTTTTTTCTTCCACTTATCTCATTGTATTAATTCAGCTCACTTAATTGGAAACCATAATGTGGGGTATGAATTCCCCTGCAAAGAGGGGAGGGAAGACCCTCAATTGCTAGCTTTGAAAATTACTATATATTGACATATTAATAATCTATATATATATATATGAGTATAGAACACAAACCAATAAAGGACTAAAACAAAAACTTAAATATCAAACCACAACATAGTTTAGTTGTCATTATCACCCCAAACTTAAATATTTCTAAAAAAAAAAAAAAAATATTTTAAAGCAATTACTTTGATTGAACATATTTGGTTCTGAATAGTATTTTTTGACTATAAAATAAAGTGAATAAAAAAAAGCTACCAGTACTGGACTAATAATGAACAAGTTCCAATGAACTATTGAAATGTTTAAATTGAAACAAGTTAATGGTGTTCCAGGAATAAGGTTAAAAGAATGAAATCTTTTAAAACATGATTAATAAAAAATTAAAAAAAAAAAACTTTTTTTTTTTTTTAAATTATAAAAATCATTTGGCTAAACTATAACTGAAATTAGTCAGACCTATTATTCAAGCCAATATCATGGAAATTCCAATACCTTAAGATTTTGAATCCAAACCAATTTGTTTCTCTAGCAATATAGTTCTGACATAAGCCAAAATTATACATTTTAACCTAAGCCATTTTTGACAGGATATAAATAAATTTAATCATAAATGGCTATATTTTTGTAGCCATTTTAAGTAATTAATTGGTTGCCTGATACTAATTAGCATATAATGAAACAGTTCTGCAGTTTCAAATTTACATTTTTCAATTGACAAATTCCAAATCTGTTAATTTTTATAACAATAAATGAATGTGATAAATTCTACTATCAATAATAAATGTAGTATTTTTTTTACAAATTTTTTGGTGCAAACTCTTTAATAATAATAAAAATGAATTCCATAATCATAAATTGTATATATGAATATTTGTCCCAAAGCTGAAGCATACATTCATACAATATGATATGTCTCATCTGTAGCCTTGAATTTTCAATCAGTCAGCTTTTATACTTGGATCATACTTTTTAAAAAAGTCCTGCTCCCTTCCTTTTATCAGGTAAACATAAACAGTAATATAATACAGTATATGAATATATAGTAACTTAATAATGCTATCTAAAATTTCCTTTAAGGCACAGTAAAGAAATAAAATTTGATAGCAGTTTATAGATCCTAAAATATTATTTATATGGAAGAACTTATCATCATTGTTGGCAGCTATTTATAAATGAGTATATTCATTTTAACTCCAAAAAAATAGAGATAAAGAACAATAACTTACAAAAACAATAGAAAATGATGAGTCAGAATAGCTATATATATAATTAAAAGATGGAAATGAAAATTCATAAATGTACAATAAATCTATCACTATTGATATGGGGAATGAGATCACAAATGACATGAAAAACTCATAAAACAAGCCCACTACTAACATAAGTCACTGAAAACACTATACTAATAAAATATGGAGCAACAAAAAGATAAGACAATTTAGTATTTGATTACAATTATAAATGCATTGTTACATGTATACAAATTCTTTTTCACAGCTATTTTAAAGTGGAGAGATCTTTAGTGGCCTATTTAAGACTATTTGTTTTATATTTTACCTATAATATGTAGCTGCAATTTATTTTAAATAAGTACAATAAAAATTGCACTAAAAGTTGAAAATAGATATAAAATGTATGTAAATATTATTTATATCTTGTCTTTCATTACATTAGCTTCAACATCAGCATCTCAGTAAGAGTTAAATTCCAAATGGACTGTTAAGTGATGAGTAATTTTGATTGACCAATCAACTAATTCAATACAGTTTATGTTTCTAGCAATTTTTTTATCTTCTAATATTTTTAATGATAATACAAAAGTTACTTCTACCTATCAAAGCTGTTCCTTCTAAGATATACAAACTCCCATAACTAAAATATACTGAATATAATTTTTAAATAATAATATGTTTTTAGTTATTATCCATATCAAACATACTTGCATTTAAAAACAACAAAAAATTTATAACAAATTTAGAATGAAAATAAACGAGACTAAAAATAAAGCTATGGGAATAAATATTATGAATAAAAAAAAATATGTTTACTAAAAACATGCATAATAGAATATTTTTGAATATTCATAAAATTGTTTAAATTATAAATCAATGAGACAAAAAAAAATATAACTTCTATTGCATGGACTTTTAATAAAATTATTTTGTAGTTATTAAATTTAGAATTTAAAAACAAACTTATAAAATATTTTATCTATAGTAAAACTTTGGATTACTAAAATAATAAAAAAATCCAAAATATAGCGCAATTTTACAGAAAAATAGAAAATGAATAAAGTTAGAATACAAATGTAAACTTTAAAATATACATCCCCATAAACTATGAATAAACTACACTCATACATCACCAAATGATAAAGAATAATGAATTCACTAACCTTTCAGTTTTCAATCTGTAAAAACTTTTATTTACTGACATTTCTGGAAATTAAAAGCTGAAAGTATATATTACCCTTATTTAAATACAACATTAATCATTTTGGAATTACAATTGTGCAAATACTGAATAGAGAATGAATCTCATTTTTAACATATATAATAATCCTCTATTTGCACAATTCTAATTCCAAAATAATTAATTAAAGCTGTATATAAACCAGGAATATTTAAGTTCCATTCTTAATTTTTTAGCGAACGAATCTTATAAAAATCGAAAACTGAAAGGATTGTATCCATAGCTTTTACTTCAGTTTGGATTTCAAATACGGAAATAATAAAAATTGAATAAAAAAAGAACATTTATAAACAAAATTTAGAAAGAGAAATTGAACATTTTAGGAAATGAATAACAATATCGGAGGTATTATTAATAATAAAACAAGGACAATAATACATTATCTTAAAGAATATAATTATGCGAATATAAAAATAGAATATGAACCAGAAGACTTGGATAAAGTGTTTTACAGTTGAATGGGAATATATATATAAAAAAAAAAAACATTCACAAAAAACAACTGGGAATGGACTTTTTTTTAATTAAAAAAAACGTCATTCACAAAAAATATTAATCCATATTATGATTTCATCAATGAAAAAAGTTTTTAAATCTTATACTTAACACTCCCTTTTCTATGCCAATAGAAATAGGCATTTGTTAAATTTTTCGCTATTTATCTCCTGTTTCACTTAATTTATTCTGGCAATTTTCCTAAAAATTAATAAGTTTTATCATTTAGCAATAAAGTAAAAGAATAATTATAATTTTTAGATTTTCATTCGCAATAACAGATAACGCCACAATTAAACACTCCATTAAACAATAATAATTGGATTTAAAATATTCAAGTTGTAATTAGTTTTAAAATTATTGAACTAATTTTTAAATAGATAGATGCACTGAATCATTTATTTATATATATACAACATGCCCTTCGAACGCTAATTTTAACAAAGTGATTTTTACGATAAAAAAGAAGTTCAATGCGGAATATAATTATTTAACGTTAATGAAAATAAATTATACACAATACACTTTAGTGTGTATGTAATATTTAAGCATATATTTAAATCCTATAATAATATTTTCATTCAACAGTTATGTTTACCACAGGTTCCACAGTCTGGTCTAACAACAACGGGAATTTTAGAAGCATATAAAACATTTATTAGTAAACAAAATAAAACTAC
Organism: Epiperipatus broadwayi; assembly: GCA_028023455.1. Classification (NCBI taxonomy): domain Eukaryota; kingdom Metazoa; phylum Onychophora; class Udeonychophora; order Euonychophora; family Peripatidae; genus Epiperipatus; species Epiperipatus broadwayi. The sequence continues at coordinate 12,581,157 of JAQFVV010000008.1, read as the reverse complement.
AATATTAGCCTCCATTTTATATTTCATCATGTGACTTTTTAGAGTATACAAATATTCACATGATTTATTTATGTATTCAAAATATTTTGAAAATTCTCATGAATGAAATCAAAAAATACGTTCTATTTCGCAGATTAAGTAATTCACATTAATAGAATCCTGTAGGTTTTTATAACATATTATAAAATTGTAATCTCGTTTATAGGAAAACATTAACGTTGTCAATCAAATATGGCGATACAATGCCCAGTTTGGATATGTAACAAAGTTATTGCTGCAGTTTTTCCGCTTTTGTTTCTTTCACAACTTGTAAATTCTGAAGTAGTTTCTGGAGTGCGAGTATCAGATTCATGGGATTTACAAACAAGTGCATTAACTATTGTAGCAAATCAGGAAACAACTTTACGATTATTTGGAAAAAATTTTTCGTCTAATACTGCGATTTCATTCACTCGAGTTAGTGGAGAACGAGGTACAAGTTGTGGCACAGATATCTCAACTGCACCATTTACAGTAAAAACCAGTGGATTAAAATCTCATACTGCCTTAGTAAATATACATTTACCTATTGATGTTGCATATTTTTATATGTGTGTCAGAAAAGGTGGGGATTATTTTTATACTGGAAATGACTCCGGAACTGTCATTCGGACTATTCAAAAGGAGGAAAAAGGTAGCCTTTTACCTCTTTGGTTACAGTGTTGTGTAATAGTTTTTCTTTTATGTTTGTCAGGTTTATTTAGTGGTTTAAATTTAGGACTAATGGCCCTTGATAAAACTGAATTGCAACTCATTGAAAATTGCGGCACAATTGACGAAAAAAAATATGCTCGGATAATTAGTCCTGTGCGAAAACTAGGTAATTATTTATTATGCTCTTTGTTATTGGGAAATGTTTTAGTAAATAGTACATTGACTATTTTGATGGATGATTTAACATCTGGTGTATATGCAATCATAGGTTCTACTCTTGGAATTGTAATTTTTGGTGAGATTGTTCCTCAAGCCGTGTGTTCTCGGCACGGTCTGGCTATAGGAGCTCGTACTGTATATATCACAAAATTTTTTATGTTGCTTACATTTCCACTTTCTTATCCGATTAGCAAAATTTTAGACTGTGTATTAGGAGAAGAAATTGGTCAAGTTTATAATAGAGAAAAATTAATTGAATTAGTGAAAGTAAGCCATGAATACAATGATATTGTCAAAGAGGAAGTTAATATTATCTCTGGAGCGTTGGAGCTCAGTAAAAAAACTGTTTCTGATGTTATGACGAAAATGGACGATGTTTACATGATTCCTTATAGTGCTATTCTTGATTTTGAGTCTATGTCTGAAATTATGAAACAGGGATATTCTCGTATTCCAGTATATGAAAATGAAAGAACTAATATAGTAGCACTTCTAAATATCAAAGATCTGGCTTTTGTCGATCCAGATGATAATACACCTTTAAAAACTTTATGCAAATTTTATAATCATCCCATAAATTTTGTTTTTGAAGATACAACTTTAGATGTTATGCTTGAAGAATTTAAAAAAGGTAAGACTACTTTTATTTTAATTTTTTTAAATAAACATAAAAAATTTCGATTTCAAAAATAAAAAAATTATTATAAACCGAGATTGTTATTGTATTTATTAAATTTCATTTTAAGTAAATGATAAAAAGTAAAACAATCTTTACATAGGTAGTTACTGTTGGTTTAATTCGTATATATCGTGGTTTTTTAAAGCTGTATATAGGTTTTTAAAAATTGTGTTTCCTATTATATGCTTAGTTTCTTGGGATGAATATTTAAATCGAGATAAACTGATAATCTTAGTGAAATCTAGACTTGGAGACATCATTAATTATCTGCCTAAAAATGAATTTCGCTAAATCTTACTTGCTTTGCCAAGCTTTTCATTTTGTCTTGTTCTACTTCTTAAAAACTTGTAGCTACTTTTCTTTTTAAAATCGTCAATCAACTTTTTTTTCCATCTCATCTTTTATTTTCAAATACAGTTTTCATAATTTCTACAACTAAGTTCGTGCCTATTTCAGTTTCTTTTAATAATTTCTTCAAAAAAATAATTTTTCAGTATTTGTACATTACCATCATAATTTTTCCAATGAATTTGTTTCATTCTCCTCCAAAATCTATAATTGCTTTTTTCTTCTAATTATCCACATAAAACTATTCTCCAAACAAACCATTAAACAAACTCTTTTTTTAGACCAGATGTTAAAGATCTACTGAATAACTTATCATTAAAGGTTTATTTAGATTATGCAATTCTCAAATTTTTTTATTGCTACTTCAGTCATTAATTAATTTCACATATTTAAAAGTACTAATTTCCAGCTCATTGCTTTTTTTTTTATTTATTTACTTTCATTGCTTTAATATTAATAAGCTTATTAATATTACAGTTTATAAAAACATCGCCTACACAAAATAAATGTCTTGTTTTCATTGCTTTAGTTTTATTTACGTTTTTTTTTTTATGTATATGTCATGCTTTTTCCAAACTTAATATCACTTGTACATAACATTTTAGTTTTATTATTATTATTATTTGCAAGTATTACTACATTAACAAATTTTATGTAATAAAGTCTTTTACCCTTACCTGCTCCCCTACTAATTTAATTTTTATCAAAATAACATTTAATAAATCATTTAAGTATATATTAAATACATTTACCTTTTTATTTAGTTATCTTTTCATAAGACCATTTAACTTTTTCAGATTAGTAAACCTTATTGTTGTCACTGTGTCTCTTTTTTAATTTATCCAAATGGCTTTTTCAGTTCATTAAAGTAAATCCTGTTTTCTTTCTGCATATATCAACAAATGGATTTCACCATTCTAATCACTCATCTCTACTTTTGCTCCAATTCAAACTGGGTTTTATATAGGAACACACAAATTATTAGAATTCGGCCTGGTTTTAGACCAGCAGCAGTACTTTAATTTTATAGATTTTGTTATTTCTTCTACAATCTCATATCTCATGAAATTAGACTCATTTTGAAATAGAAATCAATATTGACATGACTAGGATATCATATAAGTATTTGCTAAATTTTTTATAATATTGGTAGCCCCAATTTGATTTTTCTTTTTTTTTTTTTTTTGCAGAATTTTTATTTCTGATATTACAATTCTTTGTTTTAAATAATTATTTCACTAAACTAATTACAGCGATATTTTAAGCATTTATACTTTTGTTGATATATAAGAATTAAAATAAAATTATAAATATTTCTGTTTGAACCTATATATTTTTCAGAATTCTTAAAACTTAGATGAAATACTAGAAAGGCATATTGTTATTTCTCTCCTAACTGATTTTAGTCTCTGTATTTTGTTATTTTTAATTATTTTAAATGAAAAAAAGATCTAATTTGCATAGATAAGTGGCACAATATTGTAACAATAGGACTACCACTTTCTTTGCAATATGAGGATATTTTTGTTTTTATGTAAATTCAGAATGTATCAGTGTCAACTTCTTTACATTTTAAATTTAAATTTTTCACTAAAAGCTTTATCTTGCCATTCATCAGAATATTTTGTGGTATTTCTATAGTGTCATTGCAGCACCCTGATTGAAAACCACTAGTGTAAACAATTAGCATTCCAATTAGAAAACCAATGCTTTCATATTTCACTAAAACTTTGATAACAGGAAATTTCATTATGACAAACGCCTGCCTTTGGTCAAATCTTGAAAGCAGTTTTCACTTTCATTATATACTTCTGTAAAGATTCAAACCATTTTCGAAGCTATTGGTAAATAATTTATAATTATTTATAAAATTGATACTATAATATAAATGTTTGATTTAGTTTATCAAGTTAATTGTTTTTTTGAAGAATTTATTACTGTAAAATCTTATTTTTTATTTATGCTTAACATTTTTAAAATATATGTTCACAATTCTAATGCTTTTTTTTTTTGAATGCTTTAATAGACTGAACAGTCATGCAATTTATATTAGGAAAATTGTTTTTCATGCAACTTATATTAGAAGAATACAGCCTTATACAACTTTCATAATATAATCCTTTAGAAATTTGAATTTCCCCTTACAACATTTTGACATCACTATTAAAGTTCAAGTTAAATAATTTCTCAAATTAATTCATAAGACTAATTAGAAGAATGCGAACAAACATTACCTTTATACTAGATGTTGGCTTATTGCCATGAATGTAACAATTAACTTTTGTATATTTTGCAATTAGAACTTAATCTCTCATCTACATTGTGAGTAGTTTGCTGCAATATTTTTTATAAATAAAGCAATTTTATAACATTTTTAATTATTATAGAACATTCATATGTAACCAATTAATTAAATATATAGTAAATTCAATACAATCATTAAATCTTTTTCTATTATAATAATTATTTTGTTTTCACTCTTAAAAATCCTAAATATTTAATATTTTTTAAAAATTTGTATTGAATTAGGGCAAAATTCTTATTATATTTTTTGAAAATCATGATCAAATATTCTGTCATAAGTTAAACAGGATTAGATATTCTATTGTATGTAAAACAATTTGTTTTTCTTCCTCAGCCCTGAATTATAAAAATTTGTAAGGGTTAGGCACAAGGTCATAAATTTCCCTATTCACTTATTTATTGTTAATATTATATACTTTAAATATTAACTTTTGATATATTTGTTGTTCATATTATTTTAATATTATATTTATTTTAATCATGTATTACTTTATTGCTTAGTATGTTAATAGTTTCAATGCCTTCACCATGTGTGGGAAAAAGTATCAGAGCTCATACTAAAACTACCATTTTAGGTATTCATTGCATCCTCTAGTTGCAACATTTTAACAGTTGTTAAAATTTTGCCAGAATTATATTTGGAGTTCTGGATTCTATGTGTTAAATACTCTTTTCATCTTATGTTAAAAGAAAATAAATATTTATTTACATTAATAATTTAAGTGATTGTCTAGTCCTGGTAATTGTATAAATATTATTCTAGTTACAAAATTTTCAAAGTAATATATGGAAATAATTTATGATTGTTTTCTTATGCATCAGCTTGAAATGTAGGTTTACTGTTAACATGACTGTGATATGTTAATAATAATTATATTGATGCTGTCCAGTGTAGATGTTAGTAATAAAACTAATGGAAAACATCCTTCTTATGAAGGATTGTTATATGAAAGAAAAGTAAAACCTGTATCTAAAACAAGAGATATAGTCAATAGAAAAAGATTATACTTAGCTATAGTTTACTTGCTCATATTAGTTGTGAGTTCATAAAGTTGTCATTTTATTATATTAGAAAACTTAAAAAATTATCAGTTATCACAAACAGGGAAAAATATTTTTTAAATTATTTTTTTACCTAATTGGAAATTAAATTTTGAATGAATATTATTTGGCTACATTCCATTCTTTTGATAATATTTTATAGACACATTCAATCTCTCTTGTTTCATTTTTTATATATATAAAAAATTTTGGTCAGCTATTGAAAAATCTGACAGCTGATGTAATGATTACTAAGCTAGCAGATAAATTCTTAAAGGAACTCTTTTTTTTTTTTTGGTTAATTTTTTTGCAAATTATTTTTTAAAGATAATTTTAAAATGCCTTTGAATTTTTTAATGATTATATTTCTTTATAATGTCTTTTAGATTTTGAAATAAATCTGCAAAAGTTTTAATTATTCAAATATTATTTTTATAAATCTTTTTTTATATACTGTACTTCTTTTTTTTTTTTTTTAATTTTTATTTGATTTTAAGATCCAAAATAACTGACTCTTTACTTTTCATTTCAATATCTTTTGTGTTTAAAGGATACACAATTTAAAATGCCTCTGAAAAGTTAACAATTACACTTTTTTTTTTTTGTAGATTAATAAGAAAGTAATTTATTAATTTGAAGAATTACCTGATGCGAACATAAATTTTTTTAAATATTTCTCAAATTCATAAAACAACAATAATCATTATATTTATTTATTTGTAGTATAAATAAATATTATGTAAAAAATATAATATCAAAGGAAAATTAAAATACCGATAGTAATAATTGAATGATTAGTTATTTTGAAGGGTGCACATTGCTTGAACACCAGACATATCAGGTTAAGCTTTTGCATTTATCACACTTATATTGTGCTATATTTCAAAGGGCAAAAAAAAAATATTTTAGGGAGCAACTGAACTGGTGCCCTTGCAATGCATAATCAGACTATATTCCCCAAAACAGCTGATAATTGTAACAATTGTTTTAGAAAGGATTGTGATATTGCAAGATTAAAAGATAAGATGAAAGAGTTATGAATTGGGAGATGGAGTTAGGTAAGTAAAAAACATCTAAGAAATGAGTTCATGTTTGTTTTTAATATTTATTAATCAAATCTATTTAATTTTTTATCAAAAAAAAAAATTATATTACTTTAATTTCATTTTTGTTAACATTTGAAATATTGTACTAGTTTTTCTGAAAGTAAGTGGTTAAGAAAAAAACATTATGTTGAGCAATGTATTGCCAGACTTCAGTTTTTAACATCTGTTATAGGTATTAATATTGCAGAAAATGAGTTGTGTATTTTAAACATCCACTATAGTTTCATTAAATTCAAATAAAAAGTGTAGTTACATTAAAATCTTATATAATTATAATGTATGAATTTAAGAAGGAAAAAAACCACTGTGATATTCAAAAATATTTTTAGAACGATATTTGAATAAATTATGTTTTTAGATAAAATTAATATTTTAGAAATAGATATTTATTTAATAATTGGATTTTGTTTTGAAACAGCTAAATATTTATAAACATTAGGAAGGAATCTGGAGAGACTCCAACCAGGAAATGGATTTTTTAGTGATTATTAATTATTTTAATTCTGTCATTGCATGCATATTAACTGTATGATTTATGGGTTTAATTTCTAGTAAGCACTTAAACAAAAGTTTTTAAATGAAGCAAGTAAGCACAGTGACTATGAGAAATCCAGAACTTATTGATGAGGTTCCAATAATAGCTAGAAAAATCAACCCAATTTACTTTTTTGTTAAATCTGGAAAAAAGAAAAAAAAATTATTTGAAGCCTTGCAAGAAGCCATTTTTACATCGTAATTCTTTGATTGTTTGAAGGGATTTTTTCAATAAACATGATTTGAGATATCTCTTAGGTAATGGAACTGTCTTTTGAGTTAATGATAACTCTTATTAGTTAATAGTTTTATATTAATAGATGAATGATAAACTTGGTAATTGCTTGTTTTTACATATGAAATTATCATCTTTATTTGGAATGCAGACTTCATGAACTACTAATTAATTGATTACTAAATTATGAAATAGAGACGTATTACAAGATATTAAGTGAATGCATTCTTTTTATTTATATAAAAATAGTTGTATATTGACTAAATTATGTAAATAGTAAATAAAGTTATATGTATATGTGCATAATTGGTCAATATAAAAAAACAGTAATAATTACTCTGAGATAATTAAAATGTTTAATAAGTGGAGTTATGCAAATTATCAAACTAGTTTGCAAGAAGATAGTAATAAAACTTTATACAAATTATATCTCAAAATAAAACAGACTATCTTAAATGTTTGCAGAATATTAAGAACATAGCCAGATAGCAATTCATTAATGTAAGTAGTAAGGTACTTGTAAAACCAGCAGTCCATGAGCACTGAAATATGCTGAAGAGATCATTGTGGTGTAAAGTTAATGAAGAAGAGTTAACAGAGTAAAACAAGATACTGTAACAAGAAATTGCAGCATTATCTTAACTCTATAAAGAATTGAGTTAATTTATGGAATTCAATTTGTTGACAATACTAACAAGCTACTGATATTATATATTCTGCTTAATAAACTCATAAACAACTTTTCTGTGTGTATTATTTCCAAACTAATATAATGAGTATATATCTGCCTTATATTAAATCTGGCCCTATACATAACAATAATGTGCGATTAAACAAGGCAAAACTCTTTCCATACAGTAGTGCCACGCTGTGCCAACCAGAGTAATCAATTGATGCCAGAAGGCTTATACATAAAATCCCTATCTAGTGCTTACTCATCCAATATCCCCAGACTAGTTTCTGGCTTGTGGCCTTTGTCAGTGAGGAGCCTTGGATCTGAGAGCACTGCATCTAGATCTTAGGATCTAATGCAACCCTCCAGCAGCCACCTTTTATCTCTACTTAACTACAAAACTATGAGAATGAAATTGAAAACACAATAATATTTTCAATCTAAGTTTAATAGCTTATATAGTCATATGGGTCTGAAAATATTATTGTGTTTTCAATTTCATTCTCATAGTTTTGTAGTTAAGTAGAGATAAAAGGTGGCTGCTAGAGGGTTGCATTAGATCCTAAGATCTAGGTACAGTGCTCTTAGATCCAAGGCTCCTCAATGACGAAGGCCACAGGCCAGAAACTAGTCTGGGGATATTGGATGAGTAGGCACTAGATAGGGATTTTATGCACAAGCCTTCTGGTATCCATTGATTACTCTGGTGCCACAGGGTGACACTACTGTATGGAGAGTTTTGCCTTGTTTAATAACAATTATGTACTAGTATAAGAGATGGTGATCATGTGATGTTTAGTGGTTTAATAATGTGTGATCAAATATATTTAAACTTATTAATTTTATAAATCTAATTATATAATAATCATGAATTATATATAAACTGTTAAAGGATACTAGTAAACATTGTTATATAAAAGTTTATAAGATTATTTTTTAAAGTTTACTTTTAAATAACTTTGTTAAAGTTTTAATTTTAACAATTGAAAGAAACTTACATATATTATATTGGATAACTAAGAATAAGAGTGCTATGATCAAGTGATTATCCTTGATCATATGTTTGGTCATTTTTTTGTTACTATCTTATGTAATGCATTCTAGCATCTCAAATTCAGAATTACACTACAAAATAATCTCTTGCATTACAACTGATGTTTTTTTTTGTTTTTTTTTTAAGTGTGTAAGTATAATAGAATTGAATGTATAAAACTATAAAATTAGGTAATATTTTAGTAATAACACAGTGTATAATTTTTCTGTTTAGGTCTTTGAAGAAGATTGTTGAACAATCAAAATATTGGCTTTTATCAATAAAATTTGAACATTGCAACAATTAAATGTAAAAAAAGAGATGATTTACTAAATATTAAATAATAGGCCAGGAAGGAATAACCTGCCAGTACACCTAGGGAAGATGTTTTTCATCAGCTACAGTGAAGAAACCTACCTAGAAGAAGAAAATTCCCAAATCAAACCAGGGCACTTGCCCAGAAGTGAAAGAACTGATCAGATTCAGGAAACAGCATGTGGCTCAGGCAAGCCAATGGAAATTATTTTGAGTATTTATCAGGCAAGCCAATAAAAACTACTTATGTATTTCTCCCAGAACAGATTATGTTGAAGGCATGTAGAATATTGAATATTCCATGTAATCCAAGTAGTATTTGATGCTAATTTTGAGTTCAGATTGGTTGTTGTGAAATTAACAGTTGTGCATGCAAAAGTAGATGACCAGGCTCTGTATGGTAAATTTTCTACTGGCACAAATTATAGAAAGAAACATGTGCAATTAAAAAAATTCATAATTGATACAAGGAATGTAAGAAGAGTTTTGAATACAAGAAAATTACACATTTTTGACTGAGAACTAATTAAACAGTGTTCCTTTTTCTCAATTACTAGACATACTGACAAGAAAGTGGGACTTTATGACCACTAATTGTGATTTATTTTTCAGATAAGGCTTTCAATTGGACAATATCTTGTGAACCAAAAATGAACTCATTTTGTGAATAATCAAATATTTACTATCATACTATCAATAAAACTGTATAGATTTCATATAGTTGATCTATTTGAAAACATGTTGCATACAAGATTCTAAAATTGAAGAAATTTATTCATTGAAAATAAAACTTAAGTTCTTAAAGTCAAAAGAAATAGTTATTTTAGTGAGCAACTTCATTATGAAAGTTTAAGAAACAGGAACACATGACCATCTGAAGAATGTAATAAGAAGGTATGGATTAAAAAAAAAAGCAAGACAATGGTTCAAATTCATTGTTGGAAACAATCTCACAATAATGGATACAACATTTCAATGCATAGCTTCTAATAATATATATAAAAACCAAATTAATATTTCAATTTGAAACAGGTATTGATCATTGAGTATGACTTGCAGAGTATAGTTCTGATAACAGACTTTTTCTGACAGAATTAAAAGTAAAACTAAATAGCATGAATAAAAACAACATTCAAAAATTAATGAGACTCTTTGAAACATTACATTTCCAAAATGTCCTTCAACAATTTTGTCTGAAAAAAAAAAGAGCTGATATTTAAAAGTGGAACCCAGAAGAGTTAGGAATATCTCAAAAACATAAATGTTGAATGTTTAGATATGTCACCTGATTTGTTTGAGGATTACAAAAAATAATTTTGTCATATGAGAATATAGAATATAAGCTGAAAAACTGCAGGAAATTTATTATGAAATTAAATGTTTGTCTAAAAGACAAGAATTTATTTTATATGAAAGTTTGCCAGGGATTATAACAACAAGTTAATAGTAATGAATCATCAGAATTATATAATAAAGTTTGATCTTTTTCTTGCAAATTTAAATTCAAAAAACAAGTAATTAAACATTCTCAAGGAAACATAAACATAACTGAAATAGCTGCAGCATTGAAAGAATAGTATTCCCATCTTTACCATGCCACATGTCTATTTATGGGAAGAAAGTGAAGAAAATGATTGAGAACCAGATTTTAGATCAGAAATAGATGAATCAATGCAAGAATTAAAAAAACAGATAAACTTGTGGTGTAGAAGAAAAAATAGTTAAAATTATAAAAGATATGGGATCAGATGAAAATGAAATCATCCATCAATTTTGAGAGAAGATTTGGAGGACCAGACCATAATCAAGAAAATGATGTCATTTAATCTTAATATTTATTTATAAGAAAGAACAACTCAACTGATTATAGCCAACTATAGATCAATAGTCATAATTTCATATGCAAATAAAATTTTACTTAAACAAAGTTAATGAACTTTGGCATTCATTCTTCCACAAATATCTGATAGGCAGTCAGAATTTATGTATAAAAAAAACACACACCCACAAAAAAAAAAAAAACATTAAAAATTCATTAAATGATTGAAAAAATTTGGAATATAATACTAATATATATATGAGTGTGTGTATGTTTGTAACCTCGAAAAAACCTTTTTTAAAAATAAAATGGAGAAAGTTATGAAGGATACCCTAGACTTGGTGATATGCATCTAGTACTACTTATTCAAAATATCCACAAATCTATGTCTGTGAAAATCAAAATTAATAAAATTTTACCAACAGTTTAAAATATATATATATGTTGCTCCATTACTTTTAATGCCTATAGGGAGATTATCATGCATAAAGCATTTGAAGGCTGAGATAAGCTATATCTAGGAGATACGTTATAATTTGCAATATGATAATGATATTTTGATCTTGGTTTCTAATAAAAAGTAGGTAACAAATATCATGAAAAATCTATCAGGAAAACAAACAATTTGGTCTTGAAATAAATACTTTAAAAACCAATATTCTTATAAATATTTTTATAAATCATGTCAGTAACAATTACCCCCAAAATTAGAAAGGTCTAGATTAATTAAAATATGTTTTTCCACAGTCATTAATAGGCAGTGTGATTAAGAAACATGCAGAATTGCAATAGCAAGAACAGCAATGACAAAAATTGTTTAAAATATGGAAAGACTGAAATATTTCAAGACTCATCAAATTAAAATTGGTCAATTGTCTGACTTTTTTCAATTGCTATTTAAGCAGCTGAAATATGGACATTAAAAAACCAAATGGAAAAAGAGATGGATGCATTGAAATGTAGTGCTATTGGAGATTGCTTCTAATTTCTCATATTGCCCACAAAATTAATAATTAATGTCTATTTTAGAAAAATTTAATGTCAACAAAAGACTTTTTATTAATAAGGGCTATAATGGCATATTCTGACTACACAGATAAGCTTATCATTGACGAAAAATAAAAAAAATATCCTTCCATCATTTTCCAATATAATGGATGGACAAGCTTAGACAAGTCATTCCATGAGATATTTCATATGGCCCAAAATCATGAAATTTGGAGGACAGTAGTCTTTCATATGATACTTACATTCTTTCAACAGTTTCAGATTGAGATATGAAGATGATGCAATTTTCATAACTGAAAGCAAAAAAGATTGCACATTTAATATCATGTATACAAAAAATTATTAAGGTTATATTTTTAAACAAATATTTCTAATGGATTAATTTTGAAACATTTAAATAGATGAAAGCATTTAATAAAATGTACAAAACTTGGTTTTATTTTTAAAAATGTAAGGGATATCAAGATTAAGAGAGTGGCAACATTTAATAAATAATAACTTATACAGAAAATAGGAAAGAAAGTTATAAATAAGTAATGAAACAAAAGTTTTTGACAAAAAAAGAAATATTAAAAGAGATTAAAAAATTCCAAGATAAATTGATATCAAGAATAATAACAAAAAGAATATTCAAGAAATAAACCAGGACTTGGAAAGAAGACAAGAAATGAAGAAGAAAACATTTAAAGAGAAAATAATCGGAAATAAAGTAAACATTAACCGACTTATAAATATGACAAAAATAAATTTAATAGAAAAGTAATATAACATTATTGAGAGGAATTTTAGATACCATATAATAATAATAACAAATTACATGTTGATAGAAACATATTGGCAAGAGAAATAAGTTTGGAATATTCAAAAAATATATAAAATAAATATACATAATTTAGAAAGAAAGAAAAAATTTAAGAAGTAAAATGATTTGAATCATAAAATAGAGATGAATAATATAATGTACGAAATAAATAATATATTTAATATTAGAAATATAAATAATGCAAATGTGATTAAAAATAATGAAATAGTAAATATTAGAAATAAATGTAAATGTAGAATCATATTTATTAAAATAGATAAAGGAAATAATTTAATAATGATGGAAAAATATATATATATTAAAAAGTAATTGGAAAAAATAATAATAGAAGAGGAAGCATTTTTAAGATTTAATAGAGATAATAATATAGAAAAAAAATTGTAATATGAAAGAATTAAAATTAAAAATTGTAGATAAATGAACATTTTATGACATAGTTAATGAATTGTAAGAAGGGATTGCATTTAGACCAATGATTAAGGATGTTACACTTATTTTAATATCAAAATGGTTATAATATATACATATATAAAAGTATAAAGGAAAAAATAAAAAAAATTTAATAGATAATAAAAAATTAATGTTAAATATACATAAGAAATTTAATAAATATCAGATTTATTAAAATAGATGTTGCATCTATGTTATAATCATCATCATTTTCAACCATGATTAATCCTCAGCAGGATAGTGTATCCATGTTTAATCTAGTTTTTTCGATTTCTAGTCTCTCCTCCATTCCTTATTTCATCCATCCATCTTCCTTATTTCATTTTTCCATCTCAGATGTGATCTCTCTTGAGATCCATTTTTAAGAACTGGCCATCTATTATCACCTTTTCTAGAAATATGTCCAGTTCAGCATCATTGCAGTTTATAATGATGCAGTGATATCTGTTATTCTCTCACCTATGTATTTCATTTTTGATCTCTTCTTGTTATTCCTAATATACATCTCTCCATGTTTCATTGAATGATCTGTCTCCAAATTGTTCTTCTATTAAGAGGCCAAATCTTAGATCCAGTAAGTAAGAAAAGGTAAAATACATCTTTAAAAAGCCTTCCTTTCTTAATACTTAGAATATTTCCTTTTAATATCAAGTTATGTCTTTTGTACTCCATCTTCTATTATTCATTTCATTCATTCTGTTTCTAACTGTATTAATAATCTGACAGATATATATACCAGCCAAAGATAAAATTAATGCAGACTAATAAGCAACAAAGTGTGACATCAAATTACTAACACCCACTTATTAAGCTGAATATAAGAACATATAATTTATTAAAGTAATGTATAAAAAAATTGTAAGTAACCAAAAACAAAAAGAAATTGGAAAACAACAAAATCCTGTAAATATATATATATAATGTCTTTTAATGAAAATAAATAATTTAAAAAAAATACCTTTTTAGCATTTTTCTTTAGTACTACTTTTTATTTTCATCTGATAACTCTAGCAATATTTCCTAAGCTCTGAAGCATTATTTGCAAAATCTAGATGACTTAAATAATCTCCATTTACTTTTTCATCTTTAACTTCCCATTTTAATCCACAAAATATTTCTTGTAAAACTACTGTAAAAAATTTTGGAGATATGAAATCATGTTGTAAATTTTTCCCATTGTTAATCTTCTTAGTATCATCACGTAATCTATTGCTATTGACTTTTGATAAATATCCTTCACAATATCATAGTATCCAGGTATATAACTTGGTTATCTAATGCCCAATAACTGTAGAATTGCTTATATAATCAAGTGCCTTTTTATAATGTACAAATCCAAAGCCTAATGGCAACTTAAATTTATTGCTCCTTTCAATGACTTCTCAATATTCAGATGTGATCCACTATGTTAAAACTACTTTTAAATCTAGCATGTTCTTGTGGTTGGTTAAAATTTAAAGTTTGCTGTAGGTGAGTTGTAATTATTTTGTAAAAAATTCATTTACAAATAAAAGACTGTTATCTGTAATTTCTAATATCTTCTTTATCACCTTTCTTAAATATCTATTACTACATCTGGTGCTCTTTATCATTTAGATATTTGGTGTATAATTTTTTCAACAAATATTCTATTTCAACTGATTCTTTTAAGATATTGATTATAATTGCATCATTTCCTGGAACTTTTCCCTTTTTCATATATTTAATTGCACGTCTCATTACTTCATTTAAAATGCTACGCAATTCAGACGATATAGTAAATTGTAAGGGATAATTTGCTTTCTTATTCTTCATTACTATATAATTCTTTATAGAACTCTTCAACAAATTTTATATCATCTCTTTTTTTAATAATAGTCTATCTTTTCTTCTTATTACAGAAATAAATTTCCTACCAATATCAAAATGTTGCTTTACCATTTTGAGAATTATTCACAATTATATTTTATATCATTATTGACTCTTTTTCAGACTATTTTACAAAGCTTTAGATATTCAATTCTTTTTAATGGATCATTTTTGTATATTTTCATATACATTTTTTTTTTTGTCTTGTTTCAGTAGAAAATTCTATTGATAAATTAGTGTTTTTTTATATTAGCTGTCTTTATTACAGTTATTAATAATGTATCCGTATCTTGTTTATTTCATCAAATCTAAATTATTTTCAAAATGATTTGTAATTTCTAATTTAAATTTATTGAAGTGTTTCTGAAGATAAGAAATATCAACTGTTTATACTGTTTTTCTTAATAATTTGTCTATCTAGTTTTGCACTCATACATATTTTACATCTAACTAACTGATTACTTACTGAGGTGAACTTATTAAGAACACTATAGTCTTAAAATACATATTTTTTATTAGTCAAATAATTCAGTTTTGCTTTGTCTTCATTTGGAGGCCTCTATTTCCATTTAGAAAGAATTCATAATATATAGTTTTTCAATTAATTCCACAAGTTTTTGGCCTCTCTCATTTTTATCATCATAAAAAAATTTATCTTCAGTACTTTCAATATTTTACCAATTCTACATTAAATCTCCCATAACAATTTTCAAATGTTAGATCTGATAAAAAGCATTTTGCACATTCATATAAAAGTTCTCTACTTCATGACAGTGAGAATTTGTTGTAGCTTAAATGTGAATTATTTGGATTTGGTATCTTCCATTAAGTTGAATAATTAATCTTGGCATTCTGTTTAATTTTATTCATAGTAAATTTCACTCCATTTGTGCTTTCAATATTTGTGTCTTTATAATAAAGTATGTGTCCATTTTTTAAATCAATTATCTCTTCAGATACCTTTTCACAAAATCCAACAATGTCTCATTTAATATTAGATAGTTTTTCCAATTTATGCAATTTTCTTTCTTTTGAAAATGATCTGCAGGTGTATGTACTTAAATAAAAGATCGTCATTGGATGTAGTCTGTGCCTCAATCAGGGAATTCTTAGCATTTTCCATCTTCAACTGCCAAACAGGTGCCTTGGCTGGCAATTTTAAAGTCTTCTGGAAATAAGACCATAATTTGGTTTTATCTCTCATGATTGTAGTAAATATTTGTTTTAAAAAAAGTTCATTCACACCACACACACACATTTATTTTTGTCTTAAAGAAAATTCAATTGATATTTCAGTTAAGAAATATCAGGCAATTGACAAGAAAGATCTGAAATTCAGAGGGAAAAAAGCTAATAAACTCACTGTGTTTGCTGATGCATGTTCTTGAGAAACCCTTGCATGTTTGTTTGTTATATGAATAATCACATAGTAATAACAGCTGCAGTGACTAAAATGTTTGAAATGGACATTAGGAATTGGCCATTCTTGATTCTATTACAATCTTAGAGGAATCAAAAGGTGCTCCTTTCACTTAATGAAATCTTTTCTGCTCTTGTATCTATATATCCAAATACAAATATGCATAGAGTAATAGAAATAATTGAAATGTACATAGAAGATAAAATTCCAATTAATTGTTAATAAATTTAACTGAATTGCATTGTAAAGATGTTAATTTTTAATTTAATAGCTGTCTACATTCCCTTTGCTTTTTGTTTCTTTAAAATATTGTATCTACTTCATTAAATAATTTTGAGATAATTAATTGATAAATTTGTGATTTTAATGTACTTTACATATCTAAAATTTGGATTTATAAATAGTTTTAAAAAATTTAACAAAATTAAAAAGTTACTAAATTCACTATTTCCTTTATTTTGGATAAATTGATTTATAGAAAACTAAAAGATAAAAAGGAAATATTTTTTCACTGTATGTTACATTGAATTTTTTTTTTTACTTGTTAGAAATTAATTCAAAAATAAACTTAGTGCTTTTCATTAATATTGTTAAAATATTTTTATTTGAAAAGCAACTGGAACTATTAGACTTAGTGGTGTTCATTTAAATTGTTTTATTGTTTTTAAATTTTGATTTTTAATTAAAAAAGTAAAAATAAACCTTCTTATATTCTTCATTTAGATCTCTGGTCATTTATGATGAAGAAAAGAATGGTAAGATGGAATTTAGAGAGATTTTGCATTGTCATGCCAAATTATTCTATTCATATGAAGCGATGATGCCTTTTATTTTTTGGACTTTTGTGAAGTAAAAAAGTAAATAACTATTGGGTGGGTGGTGGGAATCTAAATAAATATGAAAGAAGTTTCATTTTAATCTTTCTTTCTTTTTTTTTTAATTTGTTGTTTCAAAGCCAGCCAGTTCATTGTAATTTGAATTATTTTATATGTACTTTATATTGAATGTAGCTGACAATTACTGTTTTTATAAAAGTCCACAATTCTTTGACAATTGATTATGCTTCCCTCTCTCTCCTCACTTTTTAAAAACCAAATAAAGAAATTTAAAAATTGTAAAGATAGACAAATAATAAGAAAAAAAATTTCAAACAAATCTATCAATTGTAAATAAAAAGAGGTTGTTTGAAATTTAAAATTAATTTTGTAGATCAATATTAGGTAGAATTATAAAAAATCAAAAGAAATCTTAAAAACTTCTAATTGATTGTATTTTTTCTCCTCTCTCCCATTCAACCACCCCTCTCCCATTTTCTCAAATCCAAAAAAGAAATTGAAATGACAAATAATTATTAAAAGTTTGTAAATATATATATATCTGTCATTGAAAAATAATAAGATTTTAGATTCCATCTTGAATTTATAAATCAAGTATTACAATAAATTTATTTTCCAAATCAAAAAAATCTTCAAATGATTGATTAGTCATCCCAATATTCTTTCATGTTGTCAAAGCAGTGTTTAAAGATTCAATTAAAGAGAAAATTGAATGTAGATAGTCAAATAGATCATTAACTGATTGAATATTAAGTAGTACTTTTAAGTAATATTTACTAAAATTAATAGGCAAATTAAGAAATTTCTATATTTACTTAGATAGATGATAAGATAAAATTTGTAACAATAAGAATTAAATAATGAAATTTTTTTTTTTTTAGATATTTCCACAAGGAAGGAAATGAGTAACAATTAAAAAAAAAAAAAATCAAGAGTGTATACAAAAATAATAATAATAAAAATAATAGAATAGTTTAGAATTCAAATATAATTAGAATACAAAAGATTAATGTGCTTAGAATTTAAGAAACAAAGTAATTAATTATTGTTTTTATGAAGAAACAAAAAATTAATTACAATACTTCTGTTATTATAAAATATAAATCACAATCTACTAAAACAGAGAAACATTAAAATAATATAAAAAACTATTGCCAAGCACTTTCAATTCAGTTTGAGTCCAGGAAAAAAAAAATCTTTATTATTTAAGTCTTGTTTTTTATTATTCATAAAAAAAAGAAATGTGCTAGAAACTGTTAATAAAGAAATATATTATGATTGATGAGAGAATCTTATGAATTTTATAAAAACAAGACTTAAACAAGTGATTTTTTTAAAATCAATTAATATTCACACACAAACAGATCATATTTTTAAAGTTAATAGTATATAATAATACATTTTACAATAAATAGCAAAGAAAAAAAAAACTAGAACAACCAAACCAAATTTAAATACTGAAAGTAATCTAAAAAACTTTTATAATATATTATTTTGTAGTAATACAAAAAATATAAGTAAAACCTTATAAGTAAAAAAATTTAAAAAATAAATTAAAACAGAACTAATATTATAAACATTTTAAAAAGAGAATTATAAAATATATTTATAACATTTTTTTTTTTTTTGATTAAGTTATAGCAGAAAGGAAGTAGGTATTTTGAAATATAAATCATACTTGGATGAATATATTTAATTATTACAATTATAATTAATAATTAAAGTATTTAATAAATTTTATAAAAGTATAAGTTTATGTGTAAAATAGACATAAGATTAAAATTAGATAATTAAATAATTATTTTTAAGACAAGCTTTAACTTATATCAAATGCACTTGAAATTTATAATAGTCAAGCAATATCTTTATTTTGCCGATAGAGGAACCTCCCAAACCATGACACAAGATAGCAACTTTTTTAAAGATAAGAGTGGCCATCTTATCTTTAACTTAACTTTCCACTTATATAAGCCAATCTTCAGATTGGAAAGTTAGGTTAAAGATAATATGGCTACTCTTATCTTTGTAAAAGTCGTATCTTGTTTTATGGTTTGAGAGGTCCCTCTATCGGCAAAATAAAGATATTGCTTGACTATTATAAATTTCGAGGCGCATTTGATACAGGTTAAAGCATGTCTTAAAAGTATTTACATATACTTCCTGTGTGCTTAATAAATAATTACAACTTTAAATAATTATTGAAAATTAATATAAAAATATTTAAAGAAATATTTGGTTTTATAATATATAGATTGTGTGTATAGATATGCAAGTATAATGTTTGATATAACTTTATATATCTGCAGGTATTTACTGATGTTCGACTGAAAGTTTGTTAGCATTTTAAAATAATTTTATGTTGGATTATTTCCATCATTTAGTTTATTAAATATTTTTTTAAAAATTCACATTTTATTTACACTTTTTTAATTAACACATTCAACTGTCACTAATAACATGCAAATTAGTGTAAAATGTTTTGAATGGTATTATTCACCTCTCTTCTTTAGGTGATGCTTTCCAGATTGGTGATAGTACTAAACCAAAAACCTTTAGATTTATTAATACTGAATATAAGATGATGTTCTACCCAACTAGATTATTCTAGATCATTACTAATAGTTGAATATATTTAGAAAAGTATAAATAAAGTTGGATTTTTTCTAAAAATATTTAACAAATTAGATGATAAAAGTAGCTTGATAAAAATGTAATTGAAAATATTTATATAGTGTATGTAATATTATAAATAAATAATGATAATATAATTTATTGAAGATGTAAATAATAATGCAATATTGATTAACATACATGTGTGTTATAAATGTAATAACTAATGAATGTTTATGTATAAATGTGGTTGTGTATTGCTATATATTATGTAATGTATATATGCATGTAAATAAATGAAATTTATATTAAGTTAGATAATATTTTAGTAATAAAATTGAATAATTTTTTTAACTAGGTCTTTAAAGAAGGTTGTAAGCAATTGAAAATTAACTTTAGGTGCTTTGGTATTATTCCTGCTATGTCATCTTACTCTGGTGACATATTCTAAGTTTGAGAAATGTTTAAAATAACACTTTCAAGGAATATGCAGACAAACTTAATCGACAAAATTTATCTTCAGATCTTGTGGAAGTGTTATTTTAAAGGTATTGCAAACTCAGAATAATACATCACCAGAAGTAATATGTCATACCATGTGTAGTATGAATGTTCAAATTAAAAAAAAAAAAACACATTGCAATATTAAATAAAACAAGTGGTTGTGATTTTATAATACGGCACTTTTTGTGAATTTTTATTACGACACTTTATGTCATCAAAGCTATTCTTCCCTCTCTCTGGCATAATGCATTTTGTACCATTATAAGCATCCAATACATGTAATACCAAACTTCAAATCTAAAAAAAAAAACATTCCCAATGGTAGAAAGATATATTTATTATGGCAAAAGGAGAAATATGAAAAAGAACACTGAAATGTTTTTTAAATGACGAGCTGTAACAAAGTTTTAGCTGTAAATTTAATGTTACATTTTAAATATTTTTTTTTACAAAAAAAAAAAACGTAAATATATAAAGTTTTAGCTGTAAATGTATGTTTTTAAATATAAAACCATATTACTTAAAGTTTTATCTGTAAATATATATTTTTAAATATAAAACCATATTATTTACAAATGATGTGTATATATATATTGTGGAGGATAAATAAGTCTCAGTGGTGAACTAAACCATTTAATATCTTATAAAATGAAAAGGGTCAGTTTATTTGGCATGAATTAGTCATGCCAGGATTCTTGGTAGCCATGACATCATAAATGGAAACTTTGAATAAATATTACCAGATGCAAATGTCACTGGAGTAATATATCATAGCAGGAATAATACCAAAGTACCTAACTTTATTTAATGAAATTTGGACATTGCAAAAATTAAATATAATTTTTTTTTTTAATGAAACACTTATTTACATAAATGCACTAGAAATAAAATATAAATTTTCTTTAGTTTTCATAAAAGAATGGGGTGATTATGTTTAGAAATTTATAAGTCAGACTCCCAAAGAAGTTTGTATACTTTCGTGTATTAGCACCAATCTATCCAAAATGGTTATTAATTGCAAGTTTTTTGATTTAAATGATTCTTTTCTAAACATGATTGCCTCATGTTTTTATTTGTGAAAGCCAAAGAAAATTTATTTTTTAATTTTTTTCTATTTTTAGTTTTATGTAATTCCAGAAATTAGGAAAGAAGAAAAATTGAGATACAGTTGAATACATGTAGATGGGAGTACTGTAAAGAGAACTGAATGAATCCTATATGAAATTAAAAATTTAATTTTTTTTTTGCTAAAATTGTTTGCAAACTTTTATCAGGAATACATATATATATATATGAAGTTTTCAACTAGATCAGAAATTGGAAAGTGGATGAAAATTGAGTTACAAGATTTTTTTATATAGACAGGTTTAAAAAAAAAACATTAGATAAAATCTATAAAAAGAAGATAATTTACTTGATATTTTTTGTAATTATTTTTGCAAATCACTCTACACCTTTTTTGTAGTGAATATTAGCTTATTGCAATTATTTAAGTATTCAGGTCAAAGCAATCCCTTTCTTGCATGAAAGTGGTGTAGAGAAAATTACACTGCAGGAATATTCATTAAGTGGATAATCTCTAATCTAATGAATGACTAATAAACTATTAATATATTCAGGTTAAATAAATTTTAAAATAGCACTTTGGAAAAGGCATATATATTGGCACATTTTTTCTTTGAAAAAAAAAAAAAAAGTCTTTATATTTTATTTATATGCTTGGATAACTTTATTAGCTATATAACTGTTAATAATTATTCTTTATGTAAAAACAAATATTTTAAAATTTTATTTAGTTGATTTTCATTTTTTATTGTATGTGTATATAGTTTCTTATTTTTTACTACTTTCATTCTTGGATTATAAAACATTTATTAGTTATTGATTTGTAGATAGCTATTCAATAAATACATCATCACACAAAAGGAAGCATATGAAACAGGTTTTTTTCATTTATTAGTGACTTTTTAATGGTGAAAGATTTTTTAATATTTTATGATGTATATTTAAATTTGTGAAACTCAATGTTTGTTAAGGTAAGGCCAAATAATAGCAAAACAAAATCAACAATGATCAAGTGTTATTATAATTAGATAATTATATTTTATTGCCTAGTTATTGCAATCTGGTTTTAGACAGAAAATGCATATATATATATATAAATAGATATTCTTATACAATAGATGCAATTTATTGCAGATGTGTTGCTTTTTGTTTGACCATTTAAAAATTACTTAAATTTTTACACCATCAAAGTTAACTTAAGTATCATTAATTGTTATACAATAGTATAGTAATTATTAATTCATAGTACAGGAATCATGGTTTATTGTATTTAGTATAGTTAGATGAAGATTACTAACAACATGTTATTTTAATTTTTTTTTTTTATTATTAAATTAATGAGACAATCTTTAAAACGAATAATTACAAAATTGTCTAAGACTGATTTGGTATATTTATTCATTCATGAAAAAAAAAAATTATATTTGTAAATCATATTTTTGCTATTACAAAAGTTTATTATTATTATTAAAAATATACTACTGAAATCTTATAAAAATTGATTGAAATCCTTTTCATCAAATGATTTTATATATATAAAATTGTAAATAATTGTTTATCACCTAGAGCTTTAGACAATAGAATACTAAAATTAGATTATTATTGGTGGTAGTTTTCTTATGTGAGTTGCTCATTTAACTCAATTTATTTTAGTCATCATTTTTTTAAAATTTCATCACAAACTTTCATGAACTCTGACAAATAAATGTATATATCCTGATGAATAAATTTTTGTTTACAATATATAATTTACTTTATTAAGATATATAAGCTATTACTCACATCCTTCTGATAATGAACTCCTATTCATTCTTTATTTTCCTCTTCTATAATACTTATTCAAATTATATGTATGTACACAC
The DNA here is from genome assembly GCA_028023455.1 of Epiperipatus broadwayi. Lineage (NCBI taxonomy): Eukaryota > Metazoa > Onychophora > Udeonychophora > Euonychophora > Peripatidae > Epiperipatus > Epiperipatus broadwayi. The sequence goes on along the minus strand of JAQFVV010000008.1, from coordinate 12,557,732 downwards.
ATGCTTTAATTTACTTATAATTTGATTGAATATTAATAGCACGCTTGTATATAAGTCATGTGACATCTGATTTGTTTAATTACTATTATAATTTGATTGAATATTAATAGTTTTTTTGTAATTTGGAAAACTTTATACAAGTAATGCATATTAAGTTTTAATATTTATGAAATATTCTTTCTTTTCTTCCCTCTGCTATTGTTTTATTCTAATATAAATAGCAATTATATTTAAATATTCCTTTACACTCAGCCTAATACAATATCTTTAACAAGTTCTCCAATCCAGTTTACAGTTTAGACTATAGAATAGAGGGTTGTTTTTTTAACATTGCAAGTGAAGTAGCAAAAGCTCTGAGAAAGGTTATTGTGCAGTCAAAACTGACAGCTGAATTGGAGAATTTAATAAAAATATTATATTATACTGGGTGTATAACATTAGAATTAAGATTTAATATTATAACTTGGCAATACAGTCAGAATTTTTAGTGAGCCTTTTACCTAATAGCCTCTTTTTCCTTCACATAATATTCAGTTGTTTTTTTTTAAAAAAAAAAAAACAATATAAAAAAAAAAATTCTTATAAGTAGACTGGTATTCACTAATCCTTGAATGATAGGATTATCCTTTATGTGTTTCTCTCTATGTCTTATAAAAAAAGTTAATAATTGTTACATGCCTTTTTCTTCAATTTTTTTATTATATATATTTATGGCAATGTTACCCTCCTGGAATCAATCAAATGTGGATTTTTTTTTATAGAGAATAATCATTTCATTCATCTAAGATTATGGCTTTTTAAATTTTATTATCATATGTGAAGGAATCATAACACATATTTCTCATAAACATATTAAAAAAATTGATTCATTTCTTTTTGGCCTTTGTAAATCTGATTTATATTCACTTATCAACTAAACCATGTTTTAAAGATGTTGATGTATTTGACTGTATATGTGAAACGAATTTAGTCAATTAAGACAAATCAAATAGAAAATCATTAAAGATTATGATTGAATATGTTTTTTTAAATCAAATTCTTGTTTTCCTCATCCTTTTCAGCCTTGGTTTAATTTACTAATTTTTTTTTAAACAAATAAGATAAAATCCCTGCATGGTTTGAATACATTGGTAGATTCATGAATTGCAGCATTTGAATTCCTGAGCACTAACAATTAAATTATTTTATTCTGCATGATTTAGAGCAATGAAAGAATAGTGAGTTAGAGAACTGAAGATACATAGACCACAGCTCAATTCTGTCATTTCCATTTCTGAAATGTCATATGATCTCCCAAATGACAAATCATTCATTTATTTTCATATATAAAGATAATTTTGTTGATACTAAAAGATACTCTACTAAGGTGAAATATTTATTTGATTTTTTTCTCCCATTGGATGAGTATATTAAATCGTCATTATGATTATTCTTGTCGAGTGCTGTGCTCAAGTTACCCACAGACTATGCAGGTGTTAGATAATGGAATTATGTTTACATATGATTGCTAACGATGAATAACAAATAAACATTGTCCATTCAAGAGTATTTCCTCTTGCCTTTGTAGGATAAGATGTTAATTTATCAAAGGTTAGGTACTTTTTCTGACTCATTTTTTCAGTTTGTGCCATTTGTCATTTTCTTATACCAAATGTGACAGTGAGATTGTGTATTTATGCAGTCACATTTCCATATTTTAACTATTCACACGGCAATTCTGATTTCAATTTTCTTATTAATTTTTTTAAAATTAAGCTCAAGCCCTTAAAAACAAGAATGTAATAATGGAGATTGGTTTAGGAAAATTATGATCTTTGCTTGAAGCAGTACAATTACTATTGTCAGAATTGGAACTGGATTTGAAGCAGGAGTTTCAGTTGGGCTAAAATTATATATCTAAACAGCCAATTTAAAAATCTCTTGTTATTACAGAAGTGAAAATAACTATATGGACTAAAAGTAGTTTCTCACACAGATTATTCATTAAAGCCATAGAAATAATAATTTAAAGAAGTGATAGAGTAATACTAAAGATAAATAAATTATGTTTGTTTTTTTAAATATAGGTATTTAGAATGTGCAAATTTTATTGATATAGGCTTCAAAACCTGAATGGAGTTTAAAACTGGTAGCTAAGGAACTGTCAAGATTTAAAAGAGCTCTTTGTGAAATTTATCTAATAATGTTAAAATTTGATTTGCGTAATGGTACTAGTGTTTATTTTATTAGTGGATAGTTTCCAGCCTTAGATTTACTGAATTCAGAGGAAGCTTTTATTCCTTGCAGGATAGTATAATGCATTTGTTGGTAGAAATAGTAGACTGTGTCCAAAAATGATCCTATAAATTCAAGTGATCTGTTATTAAATTTTTGACAACACATATACTGGACCCTTAGATTAAAAAATGCTGTGAATATGGATGCTTCCATATTCAAAACGATATTTAATTGATGACATTATAGTTAGAAGCTAGAATACAAGAATTTGGATTACATGAGTAATTACAAGTGCAGTGTTTTTAGATAAATCATAAATTAATATGGCATGAAGTTAAAATGTTTAAATATATTAAAAAAATATCATTTCAATAATATTTGAAATAAAATTGTTTGGTTTTTAAAAATATTTATAACTATTGAATACTAATAGCTCTAATTTGACCTTTCAAAAATGATGAGTCATGAAATTTTTTTAATGATCAAGTTATGGATACAATTAAATCTATTCTTGGGTTAATTAAAAAAAAAAAAAATCATGACTATCTTTCTGATATTGATCTTATTATTAATGATTGGATTAAAAGGAAATGTGCAACATTTTCTGCTTGGGAGAATTAGATGTGGAATTTCATAATGAACATAGAAATTTACAGACAGAAGTTCAGTGATTGGCAAAAAGGCTTCATGTTCACTTAAAAAAAATTTTTTTTTTTTGATGCATTGAAAGCAATTTACAGATGTTAGAAACTGATATCACAATTCTATTAAATCCATGATATTTTGAATTAATGAAAGAATTCTTGTGATCATCCTTTGAATAATGGTTCAAGAATTAAGGTGATGACTTTTATTGATATATCCATTTAGATTTGGAAAAGATATTCTACGTAGAGAAATCAAAACACCTTTGTAATCTTAAAAATAGAAAGACGTCATAGATACTTGGAGAAATTTTGAAAGACATTATCTTTAAAAATATTGGAATATTTTAAGAATATATGAACTCATGAAGTTATGTTGCTTGATTTTAAAGATTCTTCTATTAGTTGCAATTTTTAAAAATATAGGGAATGAACAAGATTGCAATAATTATCATGAAATATCATTGCTTTCCACACAGCAAACTTACTTTCAGTAATTTTGTTAAATAGTTTTCTTACAATAATAAATGAATGGCATCATTTAAGGAATTAAATTTCTCTATATACATAGTTTTGTTATTAGGCAAATGCAACAAATGGTTGATTGATTTGGCCAAGATATTTGACTCAATTAATCAAATAGGACTATGACATTGATAAAATTGGATGATTATTTATTCAGGTTTATTCATATATATTTTTTACATGATTAAATAAGAGGAAGTACTATTACTACAGATGAAATAAACAAGCATATATTTGTTCCAACATTGTTTTTGGGTTTTATGACTGATCTTCAGAACTGTTTATATGCCAATGAATCAAGAATCATATTTTGATGGTAGAATTTTTAAAGTGAATTGATTAATAGTAAAAATAAAAACTGTTTTTGTTTTTTTTTGGATTCTGGATTTGTAGTATGCTGATGATTGTATTGTTTTTTCCCACTTCAAAAGACAATCTACAGAATGTATTTAATGTTTCGAATGTTGCATATAAAAACTTTTTAAAAAAAACTTAAGTTCTTTATCAATTAGTGATAGAAGAAAAATCTTCAATAACTTTTAGATTGGGTGATTATTGACTTAAGGAATGTATGCCAATTCTAACTTGGTAGCTTTTTAAACAGAAAGATGGTTTAAGATGTTGATGTGTTATACAGATTCCATTAATGTGGTAAAAGATAAATTATTACATCACTGTGAAATGATTATTGCAGCCAGATTATATTATATTTAGGCTTCTTATTATACATAATTTATTGTATGGGAGTGAGACTTGAATACTTTATTGATTCAACATAAAAGTGTTAGAAATGTTTTGTTGTAAAATTTTAAAAATACAATAGTATGATCAAAGACTAGTATTTTTTTTAACTTGCTGAATGTGATACCGTAGAGTTCAATCTTGTAAAAGTGTAACTTCATTGAATTGGATATGTGAAATAAATGAGCAATATAAGACTTCCTATGAAGTGTTTCTCTGTGTATGGTTAGAGATCCTATTTTTATTATAAAGATTATTACAAAAACATTTAAAGAAATGCAATGTTGACTGTTTTCATTGGGAAGATATGGAGAGCTACAATTATGCACAATGTTGATTATTTCAGAAAAAAAGTTTTTTGCAGAAGTTAAAAGACAGCATTGCAAAGTACCAAATAAACAGAATTCAGGGTAGGCAAATTTTACTTTCATTCTTTCCACTGCTTTTAATGAGATCATCATGCTCAAATTTCTTGAAGCAGTTGATAGAGGATAGATGCATTTAGGATTGAAAAATGCTTCTGATGTGAAGATTCGCCTAGGTTAAATTAGAAGAAATTAAGGTTTTCCACTACACATCAGAAGATGGATAGTAACATTTTAGTTATATATAATGAAGAAATTCAACTCTATAGGAACACCATTGAGGGAAGAATGGAGAATTACCATTTACATGGTTGCTTTCAAATATAGTAGGTATATCAGATTAGGAAAATAATTGCCATCAGTTTCATGAGACATGTGTTCCAAAACCATGAAATATGTAGTTAGAGTAGTGTGTCACATGATAACTTATTTTGATCAGACAGTTCAAATGAAAACAGTATTATGTGAGAATAATTACAATGGAAAAATATCAGCTTACTTGTTTTGATTGCATTTAAATCTCACCTAAAAATTTGACTATAGATATTAAACAGATTGATTGTCATTTATAATGGAAAAGAAAGTGTGTAAAATATATTTTTAGGTAAACGATGTATTGTTGTATTCATAGAATGATTTTCCAAAATCAACTAGTTGGTTTGATCCTAACACAGATAATGTAACAGATCCATGAAGAAGCTCATTAGTAGTTAAAATAATTAATTCTTAGTTTAAATTATGATTTTTGTATTTTATTATTCAAGTATATGGGTATATCAATATAATATAACCCTAAGTGATTTACTAGAACGGCAAATTCAAAAGTAAAGATTTTTTAATCAAATCTCAGTTTGAATAAAGTAAAAAAGGAAGTCTGTTTAAACAATCAAATGGAGCTACTTGTGCTTTTTGTGGCTCAGACTTCCCAAGAAATCACCATACTATCTGTTTGAATTCTTATCAAAATTATTTATTGTATTTTCAGTGAAAGTTTGAACATAATTTACAGCCAGAACTTTAGTTAAGAATCAGTGCTATTGTGATAAAAGTTATATTTGAGTATATTTTTAAATCAGTTTTTTTTGAAAAATTATATAAATGATATGTTTCAAAGGACAAATTGCTATAGTGGGTATTTTTATTAGATATGTCATTCATTCTATTGCAATAAATTATCATAAATGGTCTTCAATTTAAGTATAGTATATTATTTGTCTACAGACAAGTCTTCATTTTGTTCTATTTTCTGCATTTCTCTATATACAATGTACTCTAACATTTAAAATATATTTATTTTTACTTCATTTTGTCATTTACTGATTCCTAAAAACAACTGTCATAGTTTATTTTTAAGTGCATAAATTATTCATTTTTATTTATACACACACATAACTGCTGTTGTAATATCTTAATTTTGTGCAGTAAAATGGTGTCATAGTAAATTCTTATTAAAAATCTGTGTAGGCATTTTTTTTTTCTGTAGAAATATATTGATAAAGAACTTTAATATTTTTTCTTAAAATAGCTGGGTATAAAATACTGCAATCAAATTAACCAATACATTTTAATCTTTATTAGTTCCTTTGCTGTCACCTTTTTAACATGATTCTAACATCCCTGAATTTATAACATAATAATTGTGGTTTATAGAGCAACATTGTAAAAAATTGAGTTCTTTATAAGATCTAAATTTAATAAGTCATCTCAAATATTTATTTATTTTTAATGTGCATAGTATATAATATCTTAAAATATTGTAGACAAAAAGGATTTAATATGCATTCTGTGAATTGCAGTTATTGAGAAAGATATATAGGGTACATGTGATTTTAGTATTGTAATACTGTTTGATCTTGGTATTTTTTGCTTATAAACTTATAAATTTCAAACTATTTTTCAAATATATTTATTATGTGTGGACAATTATTTATTAGATTTTAAAAAGCTAATAAAGAAAACTGAAAAATTTCAAGGTTTTTTTTTTTTTTTAACCACTGCATTCTTCATCTTGTCTTCTCCATATAACAATCCACCAGTGCATAAATTCAGGCCACTCTCTCTCTCTCTCACCATTTCACAAAAACCTTTTCTTGTCAAATTCATTACCAATAGATCTTTTAGTATGTAATTTTTTGAAATACCTTTTCTAATATTATTTATAAACTTCTCTGTATATAAAATAAAATTATTTTTGACCATATTAATTTGGCTGCTTAATTTCCTGATCCTTATCCAAATAGCGATTTGCCATATTAAGAGCAATTTAATATTTGTTTTTACTCCTTGTCACCATAAATCCTCCATATCTTTAAAATACCCATAGGTTTCTAAAAACTTAAATATAAATATGTAATTTTAATATGGCACTACTGTATGGAGAGTTTTGCCTGTTTTATATTGGATATACATATATTCTAAATATTTACTTTTATAAAATCAAAAAATAAAATAAAAACTTAATGATTTCCACTGATGATATTGTTTTTAAAAAAGCAAACTTATATCAATTGATTTAGAGATAAAATTGCAATGCCCCTCTCCAAATAGTAGAGGGTGTTGAATTACTAGGGAGCCAAATTAATATTTTACCTGTATTGATTTTGAGTTTTAGAAAATTTTAGTAATAATGATTTGGACTAGGTTAATTATTTGTAAAACCACTAAAACATTACATGATCACCATTCCCTTTGCTGAAACAAGTTGTTAAAACTATCAAACTCTCCACACAGTAGTGTAAGCCTCAGCAATGGATACAAAATTTTTGGATAAAATCCCTGTCTAATGCCTACTCATCCAATATACTCAGATTATTTTCTAGCTTGTGGCTTTTATTAGTGGAAAGCCTTGGATTTGAGAGCATTACTTCTAGAGCTTAGGATCAAGTATCCTCCCCCCAGCCACCTTTTACCTATTTAGCTAACTATAAAGCTATAAATCCAATATGAAAATACAGTTTTTAATCTAAGCTCATTCACCTGTATAGTCATATAGATCAGAACCCAGTTCTGTATTTATATATTTTAGTATCTTTGGTCTTTTTAAAATCACAATCATCATCATCCTTTTTAAGATTGGTATAAACCTATTAAAACACCACATGATCACCATTTCCTATGCTTACACAAGCTATTAAGACAAAATCCTTACATTCATTGATTACTAAGGCCTGCACTGGGTAGCACTACTGTATGGAGAGTTTGTTATTGTTTTGACAGCTTGTGTAAGCATAGGAAATGATGATTATGTAACGTTTTAGTGGTTTTATACCAAAATGTATATATGCTGAACTAGGTTCAGATCTATATGACTATATAGGAGATTTTGGATTGAAAACATCATTATGTTTTTATATTGGATTCGTAGCTTTATAGTTAGCTAAAAAGATAAACTGCTGGAGAGTTGCATTAGATCCTAGGATCTAGGTTCAGCTCAGATCCAAGGCTCCTCACTGATGAAAGCTAGCAACTAGTCTGGGAATATTGAATGAGTAGGCACTAGATAGAGAGTTTATGCATCCATTGATTACTAGGACTTGCACTGTGTGACACTACTAAAAGAAGTTTGCTATTGTGATAATTATTTATATTATGTTCTCAAAGTAAATTACAGGATGTTTCAATATAAAAATCATTTAAATACATAGAACAGTTATTTTGAAAAGTACTTAAAATGATGAAAAAGATAATTAAAAAATGCATAATACAAGGGTTTTTAAAAAAAAAAAAAAAGCCTTGAGGAAGGTGAATATCACATTTATCTTATCACATTTACCTTATGCATCTATGTATAATGTTTGTGAAAATTCTTAAACATACTGTGAATAGTGAGGAGTATAAAATTTTGGACTTTAAACACATTATATATATATTTGAATTTTCATCTGCAGCACAAAATATCTAATTGGAATTGTAATAGATATATTATAAAACTATATTCATTAAATATATATAATGCTCAAAAATATAGATAAAGAGAATGATCAGTGTAAAGTATTTAGTTTTTATTTAAAGTTTTAGAAAGTTTCATATGATGGTATTTGTTATAAAAATTTATTAAATCTTTGTTATTGGTAGATTACTGTTACTATTTCATAATAAAAAAAAAAGTTGATTATTTATATAAAATATGTTGATGTTTAGTCAGTGAGGCAGATACTCTTCATGGTATGTGATGATCAGCGACATGTAGGTTTTGATTGATTATGAATTTTAGCAACCATTTTTCAGGCTTTGTTTTATATCTGTCAGTCATCTAATTTTTAATAGAAATTTCATCAGAGCTGTACTATTTGTTTTTTTTATTTATTCAGCATTTTGATATTATTTTGAAGTGCATTCAGAGTTTTTCAATTAATTGTGGAATTTTATGATTAATTTGAATTAACAACTTCCTTTTAAATCTAACTATAATGAATTAGTTTTCAATTATAAAAATTCATGAAAAGTTAATTTGCTAGATAAGATTTTGGCCAAAATTCAAGAAAAACTTTAATCTAGCATTGATTAATATGTACATTTTAAATTGATATTAATTACTTTATATTTGATTATACTTAAGTTCTCAATATATATTGTAGATATAGTTAAGTATTTTTATCAGCAATGGCGTTTCATGAAAAATAACTAAATGAATGAATAAAATGTTCCCACTAGAAACGTACAGCACACACACAAATGATGTCTTTTGTTGACTCAAACTATTTTTTCTCTTAATGAAAATAAATTCACTTTGAAATGGGAGGCATGGTTTCTTAAAATACAATTAAAATATGATTTTATAGAAATATACTTAAAAAATAAAGTAGTCTTTATCTTTGGTAAATTTGATCAGGAATCTTCAAAGTATATCTAAAAAGTTTATATGTAGATAATTTTCACATATATATCTTGACTGTAGATAATTTGAGTTCAAAGCTATGTGGAGATTGTTAAAAGTATTTTTATATGTGCCATGATATTTTATACTGATATTTATTTTTTCCTCTAACAGGACTTATATTTAATTCTTAAATATTTAAATATATATATATGTATGGAATGAAATCTTTCTCTAGCTGATATCATTGATAGTTGCATCAATCTTCTCTATGGAAGTATTTTCAGTCTGTGATACTTTTTACAAGGTTTTCATCGAGTTTGTGCTTGTTTTTTTTATTTAATTTTTTTTTATATCAAATCTTGATTTCTTTTTTTTTTTTCCAGCTTATAAAATGATAAGTAAAGAACAAAAATAGAAGAGTGATTGTCATATAGTTAGAGCAATAGAGTGTGAATAATTTTGTAAATGATTATGGAAAAGTTGTATAAACCATTAAGCATCACATGATCACATTTCCTATACTAGCACATTAATTGTTGACAAACAGAGCAAAACTCTCCATACAGTATTGCCACCTGTGCTAAACAGAAACTAGTCTGGGGATATTGGATGAGTAGGCATTAGATAGGGATTTTATGCACAAGCCTTCTGGCATACATTGATTACTCTGTTTAGCACAGGTGGCAATACTGTATGGAGAGTTTTGCTCTGAAAAGTTTTATGTTTAAATTTTTAGTACATTATTGAAATATTAAGACAATAAAAGATTTGTCATCATTATCAATTACAGCTTTGGTATAACTATTCAAAAATTTTTAGAATCTTACAATCAATCATTCAGAGCAAGTTGGAAATTTTGAAATGCATAACAGAACAACATTTAAAAAATTTAAAAATGAAAGTCAAATCATTACAATAACAAATTTTGTCTTATCTCAAATTGTAACTGAAAGAGGTAGACTTTTTTGATGTTGGTATAATATAAAATTTGTATAATTTAAGTAATATAAGAAATTTTTACTTAAAAAAAGCTAATTTATTTACAAATTTAAGATTATCAGTAAATATAATTGCACATAGTTTGTTGATGATAATGATATCAGTTCCCAATTTTAAAAAGCAGCTAGAGACACAAGTATTAATTTTATTATATCTTCTAGTCATGATATAATGAACATTGTATAACTGAAAACATTTAAATTTGTTATTGAGTACAACATCAAGATTAAGAATTTGAAATGTGTAACATCTGATTGAAGTAAAAAATGTGCAGCCAAAATAAGGATATGCATGGAAAGTCATCCAAAACCAATGATATCATATGGTTTGCATCAAAACCATTTGGAAAATTAATAAGCATGGATAAAGTAGTGGCAACTGGTGTCTATGGTATATTTTATATACTTCCTTGGAATTAACTGCCACTAGTTCTGTGTATTTTTAGTGGAAATACTCACTGAATTTCAAAACTTTTTTTTTTTATCATATGTCAATTTGGTGTCTAAGCAGTGATAAATTTTAGATTTTTTATTAATTTAAAAATTCAGATATTCTTATGTGAAAATAACAAATCTCTATCGATAGTCACTACATAACAATGAAGAGATTTGGAAAAAAAAATATTTTTTTGTGGATTTGAGAAATTGCTTTGATGATTTAAGTTTGAAACGGAGAAATTTTACTTATATCAGATATATATGTTCATAGAAAAGGTTTTGATAAGTAACTAATTTTATTTAAAGTTACTTAACCTAGAATTCTCTGGTTTGTTTTAAATATCATATACCAGAACTCATGTTCTGATCTTATTGCAGAAGATATAGCGATTTTTCAAATCCATTTGACTGCATTGATGATGCCTTACCATTCAGTGTACAGATAGCAAGTCATTGAACTGCAATTTATTAATATATTGAAGGACAAGTGAGGTTATGAAATTTTGTTAAATTTTTGTCATTTTTTACTAAAAGTTCACTTTGTTAATTTCAAAAATTTGCCATGGAGTTCGAAATCACGTGTTGGTGGAAAAACTTTTTGACAAATATATGAAATCAGTTGATAGAAGTAATTCCTTGTTCAACATATAAAATATATATTTGAAATGATGAATACTAAACACATTTCAAAGTTAGATAGAATTTTGAGTAAAAAAAATTCAGTACTCTTCTTCATTCATTCCATTGAATGTGAATGTACTATTTGCTTTTTCACCCACTCCCCATCAAAGTATTTAATTAAAAAAAGTTTAAAATATCTAAGTTAAGGTTCATTTTAATTATTTATATATCTAAACTTACCCCCCCCCCCCACTAATGTTGTGTTTCGTATTTATGTGTTGTTTTTATTAAAATTAATTGTTTACTAATATTAAATGCTTTAATTTTAAAATGATTATTATTTGAATTATTCATATCTGCCAAAACAAAAATGAAAATAAATTTAAAGATAAAAAAAGTAGTTAAACCATGTGCAAGTATTTTGGGACTCCCCCCCCCCCAATTTAAATTCTAGCAGTTCTTCTCTATATTTAATATAGCTAATGTTTTAACTGATTTTCACACATTGTTGAGAGAAGATAATTTGAAATTGCCTCTGTCAATTGGAAAAAAAATTCTTACCACAATTAATGCATTGAAAAAGGTTAATCGATTGTAAAAAAAAAAAAAAGGTTAATTATAATTGTTATCTAATATCTATAATAATATGTCTAAGATATTATTTACACCTTCTTCATTCAAAATGATTCTTTGAATAATATTTTTTAAATAATATCTTTCCCTACATTGTTTTCATGAAATATTATGAATTCTCAATTTAATTTTTGGTCTATCTTAATATCAAAAATACGATGAAAACTCCCCAATCATTTTTCATATTTAAAAAAAGTTTTTGCTTATCCTGTACTGAAAGAGTAAAAAAAAATTTGCTGGAAAAGTCTAAAACACAATAGAAATTTGCTATTCATTTCAGTCATGCATATTAATTTAGAGATATAATATCTATCAGGATTTTTTTCTCTTAATTTTATTTTCAAACATGTATACAATATATATTTAAAGTACGATATATATCCTTTATATATATATGTATGCGTATTTAAGCTGGCTGCAGAAAGAAGTTTGCTGTTAATTGAAAGAATATCTTTTTTTTTTAAGTGTCATAGCATCGGCTGGGACGCGAACCCGCAACCCGGGCAACTGGCTGCAAGTGCAAGGCAGTCGCGCTGACCTCTCGACTAGCAATGCAAGACATCTTTTGATTCCTCTTTGAATAAAATAAATTCATAATATCCACTCTATATGTTTTTATTGTTACAGTCGTAAATGAATATTCCTTACCATCAGGCATCAGCCAATGGGGTGAGTTTATTGGCTTTTTATTTTTGAGTTTCAAAATACTATGGTCTTCCTTTTCTGTTGCCTGCAATTTTTAACTGAAGTATCAATTTAGTTTTCTTGAAGTCAGAGTTAGTGTGTGTGTATGAACTTTTTTTAAAATTGATATTTATAATCATGATGGGCAAAACTGAATTATGACCCTTATTTCCAGGAGACCCATAAAATTGCCAGCCAAGTCAATAAATGGAGTATGAAGGTGAAGGATGCTAAGAATTCCTTGATTGTGAATCCAGGCTGCCATTTGATTATGATCTATTTAGGTGCTTACAATTGCAGATCACTTTCAAGTGAAGGAAATCTATATGAATTACAAGAACTGCCTAATATTAAATGGAATGTTGTTGGACTTTGTGATATTAGAAAAAAATTTGATGTAAAAAGTGGGCACATACTTTTCTAATAAAGGCATAAATATTAATGGAAGCACAAATGGAATAGGATTCATTATAAATAAAAAGTGGAACAACTTTGTGGAGATTGTTGATATATCAAAAAGAATGACAAGATTAGTTATTCAATTTAATGAAAGATACTAAATGCAGATAATTCAGGTTTAAACCTCAACAAATTTTCATTAGGAGAAAGTTGAGGATTTTTTGTTTTTGATTGTATTAAAAACATTTTTAAATTGACATGGAAAATTTTATTGCTAGAATTGCTAAATGATTGCAAAAGAAAGTATTATAGGCGAATGTGGTTATAGTGATAGAAATGAGTGAATAAAGTCTTATTAGAGTGCAGAAAAAGAAAAAGTGTACATATTAATTTTTTTTTTAGACAAATGCTAAACAGAAACGGACATGGAAGCATCCAGATGAAGATACAACAGAATTGAATACTTTGATTAACAGAAAATATGTATTTCAAGATTATAATGTTCTTAATAAATTCAACACAAAAACTTATAAATGATCAGTAAAATATAAAATATGTGTTAATGTAAATCTAGAGAGACAAAATAATATTAAGAAAAACATTTTTAAAAGTTGACATTCCTACCTTTCAAAAATATTCTGGTTAATTTAAATTAGAATTTGTGAATCTTTTTAAAAATATTAACAGATTTTTAAAATGTTCAGATTTGAATTAAATCAATAAGAAATTAACTGATACACTATTAAGAATTTCAAGAAATATAACTGGCACAAAAACACAGCAGTTTATCAAGAGAAATTATAAAGGAAAGAATGGATATGAAAATATATAAAAATGATTCCTTAAGAATTGAATATCTAGAATTTTGTAGAATGATATAAAATAGAATTAATAGCAATTTGAGAAAATATAATTATGAATTGGCAAGGAAAGCTATAAAAGTCCCAAAAGATAAAACATCATCTTGATATTAGTAGGAAAGTTATTTCTGCAATAAGAAGAAAAGATAGGCGTAAAAGAGAGAAATGGTATGAAATGTATGGAAAGTTTCTTTAAGTTATTATAATAAAGAATAAGAAAACAAAGTATATTCTATAGTTATTATATTTTCTCAATTGCCCAGTATTTTACATGAAGAAATGAAACATGCAATTAAATCTATGAAGAGTGGGAAAGCTCCAGGAAATTATGGAATTATAATTGATATCTTAAAAGAAGCAGATGCTGAAATAAAAAAATTGTTAACAAAGTTATATACCAAATCCTAAATGATAAAGATATACCAGATGATTGAAAGAGCACATTATTAATATTGATATTTTAAAAATGTAATAAAGATAATATTAGAAATTGCAGACCTATCAGTCTTTTGTCAGTTCTATATAAAATCATTACCAAGATAATTACAACTCGGCTACACTTTCGATTTTAACCAACTAAAAGAAGCTGGATTTAAAAATTTGTTTTAACACAATGGGTCACATAAAATTATTAAAGAGAAGTTATAGAAATGACTAATAAATATGAATTGCCATTATGTTTTGGATTTGTAGATTATGAAAAGACATTTGATTCTATAAGTATTTCTATGATGACTAAAGTATTGGATCATCAAAATATAGATTGAGAATATTTTCATATTCTAAAGAATATTTATCAGAATATAACTACAATGTTTAGATTACATGATGATAATTAAGAAGAATAACATTGAGAAGGATGTATGACAGGGTGATTCCATATTTCCAAAATGTTTTTCTGGAATGTTACAAGAAATATTATATGAATTAAAATGGGAAACTAAGAGATTAAAAATAAAAGTATATTGAGATTATTTCAATTATCTAGATTTTGCATATGATATTGTTTTTTGCAAATAATGCTTCAGAGCTTCAGGAAATATTGTAAGAGTTATCATATGAAAATAAGAAAATAGGACTGAAGATAAACAGTAAAAAGATTTATTCTTCAATGAATTTTTTCTGAAGAAGAAAATAATGATTGATAATCATGAATTAATAGAAGTTATCAATTATTAATATCTTTACCAGATTATTAATACAGATGAAAATATAATGGATAAAATTGGTCATAGATTTAAACTTGGATGAAGTACTTTTGGTACAAATAATTTAATATTAAAAACAAATATACATATATATTTGAAGAAGATTTTTAAATAGATATGTTATTTATGAAAGAGTATTTCAGATCATCAACAAAGTTTGGAGTAATATATATTAGGGTAACAAGAAAAGATTGAAAACAAAATACATGGGTGAAAGAACAAATAGATATCATTGATTCATTAAAAGAATTAAGAAACTGAAATGGTACTGGGCTAAACGTATTGCTAGAAGTGATGATAATAAGTACATAGTTGAAGTCTTAAACTGGATTTCAAGCAATTGTAAAAGACCTAAAAGGAGACTTCATTGGAGAAGATATGCTATGCATCAGAGCAGTTGGAGAGACTTTCATCCTTTAGTGGATTGATAATGGTTGAAAATGATTGTGAAGTATTCAAGATTAAATTGAATGATAACTCAAAATAATCATTAGGAGATTGTGAAAATTTAAAAAGGCTTCGTCATTTTGTCATCATATAGGGAGCTACCATAAAGAAAATCTTAAGCCAAATAGAACCTGGACTTTTTTCTCCAGGTTCAAATGAATTGGATAAGGGCTTGAGTATTGTTTTTTTCATTTTATCCACTCAGAATTCAAATTCAGTTCATAAGCATGGGATGCAGATGCATTATCTCTTCACCATAAATTATTTCATTTAAAATATATACAATATTCTTTAATCCAGATCCCTACATCTTGAAAAAATTACAAATATGTCTTTTAATTAAATTTTGCAATTTTCTAACTATTAATTAAGCATGATTTACCATTTAATTTAATCTTGAATACATGCATATAAAGCAAAGTATATATAATAAATACATTGAATATATACTGTATTCACATATGAAAATAAAATTAAAGAGGAAAAAAAACTAATAGATAATGTAACATTAAATTCGTATCCATAATTAATATGATTATCAAATTTATATTGTCTTTTAAATTTTTCTAGCAAAGTTTTTATTAATTCCAGTAGAGTGGAAATTTTTTAAATACAAAGAAGAGTTGGGGTGGAGAATCTCTAGATTACTTGACTTGAACATGTTTGCAACATTTTCAAGTTAGCTATTTTGTTTGTTTTTTTAAATAAATAAAAAAGTATTAAAAATTTTAAATCCTTTTTTTTTCCCCCACATAAATGCCCCAAAAAATAATTTTTTTTTTTTTCAATTTTCACAGTTTTCTTGATATTATGCAATCAAAATAAAAGTGCATGGCACTCGTGTTCAAAAATAGACTAAAAATATTTCTAAATATGAGCACAGCATAATATCAAGAATATTGTGAAAGCTGAAGAAAACTTATTTTTTTTATTTTTTAGGGTTTTTTTTTTTGTGTGTGTGTGTATTTATGTTAATAAAAGGGTTTTGTTTTTCTATAATTTCAGAAATATTATTAGATTGCAGTACTGAAAAGAGTACCAAATCTCATAAATTAAAAAATTAAATTTTTCATTAATTTTTTTAATTAAAATTGTTTGCAAACTTTTAAAAATGCATCACCATTGGAATACATCTATATGCAAAGTTGGGAAAAGGGAAGAGAGTGAAAATTGAATTGCAAGATTTCATCAGTTAGACTGATAAAAAAAAAAAAAAACAGAATTAGAAAAGCATATAACAATGAAAATGGTGGTTTAACAAGAGATTTTTATTTATTTATTTTTGCTTATTTAAAAAAAAAAATCTTACTGTATATATATGTAGTATATATAAAATTTAAATTATTATGTCCTGTTGGTATTTAAGTTTTCAATTGCTAGTGTTTATAGTGAAAGAAGAGCATAAAAACTGAATTCTATAAAATTGCTAAACTCAAAGATTCAAGAACCAAGAGTGTCAAATTAATATATATTCATGTAGTATTTTCATAAATAGCTTGACTTTTAGTTTTATTACTCATTGTAAAAATATGCAATTAGTAAGCTGCCACATTGTAGTTAGGGATTCTAAAACTGATAAATCTTTTTATGGTCATTCTAAAGATCTTCCTTAGCAAATTGTTGAACTTAAAATGATTCCTTTTGGTAATCTTTTCCATAAAATAGTATAATAACAATATTTATTACTATTTTCTTGCATTAAATTAAAATTTTAATCATGCAATTATATGTGATATATTTATACATTTTAAATACTTAAGATCTATATTAGATTTTTAAAGTCATTGCATTTAGGATGTGTGCCTTTGAAAATAGTTTTACTATTACACAAAGCAACTTTAAATCAAGTTGTATAAAATTTTATATTTTAAATATGAATTGAGATAAAAGTATTTATTTAATGTGACCCCCAGATAAAGATAAAAGAAAAAGTATTGTATTAAACTTATTTGAACCTTTGCATTTTGACGTATAATTTTAGATTAGTGTATTATCATCTAATTAGGTTGATTTCCTATTTTATACCTTTAAATATTTTCAGTTCGAAATGATGTAAATAAAAAATTATTTTTATTTAAAAAAAGATAGTATTACATTTTTTTACAGTGATTATTTAGTCTTTAGTAGTATTATTTGGTAACCACTTTTGATAATATTTTGTTTTAGGGACACAAATAATGCATTAATTCTGTTAGTATATGTTTGGTATATAATGCATATCCATGCAAATATATTACACATTTTTAGTACAAATATAATAGTTAACAGATATGTCAAAATGAATAACATGCATTACATCTTATTTATATGGATATGCATACATTTCATGTGTAGAGATTATGTAAATATCATTGGTTAATATTTAGCAAGCTTTTGTTGACTAAATTAAGAGTTTAAATGTTAAAAATTTTATTAGGAATTCAGTTTGCTCTTTTTTAATAATTGTAATAGATTTATTTTGTATTCTGTGGTAAAATTTTTTTTTTTTTTTAAATACTTAATACAATTAGGCCTCCACAATATAACCAATGATATTAAATTGTAAACATATCAATAATAATATACTAGCATATCAAGATTAGATAGGCCATTTTAAATTATGTATTTTTCATGATTTTTTTTTAATCTTTTATGCTTATGATAAACAATACATACTCATCCTTTTTTATAATAATTATATAAATAGATATCACTTTTTTTTATCAATATATATATATAAGGTATCTGTTAATTAAAAACTGATGTATATATAGATATCATTGGTTTTTTCTTTAGCATAAAATAAGTATCCATCCATACTCAAAGTATTTATATAAGTTAGTCTTAAGCAGGTTTTAAGAAATGAGAAAATCGTTTTGAAAGATGATTAGTTAGTTATTTTAGAACTTTATTAATTTAAAGAATGTTAATAAAAATTTAAAACTAATTAATTCAAATTATGAAATGTTAATCATAGAATTAAATATTCAGTTTTAATAATTAACTATTGCTCCAACAAATTTAGATAGCTATCAATAATTTCTAATTGATTAATAAGTTGTTACAAACATTAATATGACAAGGAACAATATAGAATATGTTTTCATCTCCCATTGTAAGTATATATTAATGATGTAAGAGTTCATTAGATAAAATGAGTTAACTAATTATTGATGTTTTGGAATAAATTGTATTAAAAAGAGATAAGCGGACTCAATATTCACATGATCACCATTTCTTATGCTTGCTCTTAACTGTCATTTAATCCGGCAAAACTCTCCATACAGTAGTGCCACTCAGTGCAAGCCAGAGTAATCAATGGATGCCAGAAGGCTTGTGCATCCATTGATTACTCTGGTTTGCACTGAGTGGCACTACTGTATGGAGAATTTTGCCTGTTTTAATATCACTCAATATTCTATCAAAGTCAATTAAATACAAATTCTTAGGTTATCTTACATAATACAACTTTTTTTTAAGAAAATAATTTATCTAAATAAATTGTGAATATATACATCATTGAATGATAGATTGTTATAAGATAATTAAAAAATCTGAAAGGATGCAAACTTAATATTTTAATATACTGTTATAATGTGTTAATATAGCTATTCATAATTTTATTCATCTATACTTTCTTTTAAATTAAAATGTATTCAGTATTAAATTGCACTTTTTCATTTATAATAACTTTCATAAGGAGGATCTATCTTTTTCTTGTCTTCATTGACTTTCTTTTATATCACCTTATTTTCTTCTATTGTATTTGTTTTGTTTATATTTTCTTAATGTTTTATTATTAATATTTATATTAAATAGAGCAAGGTAATTGATGTTGGTGGCAGTTAATCTCAGCTGTATCAACAGCAAAACATCATTTCAAGCTATTTTGAAAGGAACCTGTTCATAAATCCCATTCATATAATTGTTGAGAAATCAATATTGATTTAAAAATAACAATAAACTGGTCATTGCAAGTTATTTAAACTATATCTAATAATATAGTTTTTTATTTCCTAAAATTTTGTATTGTGTTAAATTTATTTGGATCTATGTGCATACATTGTAAAGTATGCTTTTGAAAATACTAGGCATTTCATTCTGTTAATTATGGACCAACTACAAATGTCTATGTGTGTCATTTATATATGCATAGGATGCCAGTTGTCATTTTATTTTATTTTTTAAATATCTTTAAAGTTTGGATTATACTATTCTATTAAACCATTTATCATTTTTTTAAAAAATTATCATTTGATAAATTGCTAAAAATGATTGATTTTACTATAATTTGTATTTAGAGAAAGACTGGTAAGGCTGACAATCAGCTGCTTTTATACAAACTATACAGTATTAATATTTAGTTTATATAATACATGGTTTATTTGTCTTCCTTTTTTTTTTAATCTATAAATTTCCAAGGCATTCATTCTTTTTGTTTTCCTGAAGGTTTATGATTATGATATTTTAGTTGTATTTATTTGTTGGACTATTTCCATCATTTTTTTTTTTTTAAGTATTGAATATCTTTATTTAACTTTCCAAACATTCAACTGTTAGTAATAGCACACAGGTTAGTATATACACATAACATTTTAAGCAATATTATTCTCCTTTCTTCTTCAAGTGTTGCTGGCCTGACCAGTGACAGTACTAGCATGAGAATCAAACCTGGACCCTTAGATTATTGAATTTGAAGGTAATGCTCTAATCAACTGAACCATTCTTCCAAAGGCAGCAATCATTAGAAATTTCATATACTTATCTCTGAATTTCCTCCTGTTTTCTTCTTTTTTTTTTTAAGAGCAAAGTCATTAGTGGTTTCCATACATTATGTATAATTATACTAGGTTGACTTATAGAGTTATTTGCCATAGTCATATGAGCAGCTTCTTTGAATTTTCTACAAAATCTTTGTACCTTTCCTCTCTAGCCAATATTTTTGTATTTTCCCAATATAACATATGTTCCTTGGTACATACATGGAAATAGTCCAACAAATAAATACAATTCATTCTTTTTGTTTTATATTAGTAGATAAATTTACTCTTTATTTACCATAAAATGGTTTAGATTGTATATATATATAATGATGTTCTTATTTGATATCTGTATTTCTTTGAAGTTATATACATAATTTTGTAATTAAATATCAATAAATAGAGTAATATATATGAAGTACAACTTTAAAAACTTTTATCCATCTAGGAGTGCTTTCGATTAGTTTCGTAGTCTTTCTCAATTAACACTTTCAAACACACTTTCAAATCTAACCTTACCACAATTTATTGATTTTTATTTTTGCTGCCTATCTGTTTATTAAGTCATGCTTACATTTATATGTTAACATAGCTTTCTTTATTTTCCTTTTATTATTGTTTCTTTCAATTTGTAATATTTTCACATTATCATACTCCAAATTAAAACCATATATACATAATCTATTATGATTGTAAAAAACCGATGTTGAAACATTGATAATATTTCAACATCGGGTTTTTATGATCAAAATAGATTATGTATATATGTTTTTAATTTTTAGTGGTTTTTATGATCATAATAGATTATATATATATGTTTTTTAATTTGGAGTATGATAGTGTGAAAATATTACAAAGTGAAAGAAACAATAATAAAAGGAAAATAAAGGAAGCTATGTTAATATACAAATGTAAGCATGACTTAATAAACAGACAGGCAGCAAAAGTAAAAATCAATGAATTGTGGGAAAGTTACACTTTGAAAGTGTTAGTTGACAAAGACTACGAAGCTAGTTGGAAGTGCTCCTTATAAATAAAAATTTTAAAGTTGTACTTTATATATATTATATTTAATGTTTTCATAGTTATATAATGTAAATAAAGTAGTTTTTGGGTTAAACCGTGTGTTATTTTTGCTTCCCATCATTTCGACGAAATAGCATCCGCCATTGTTGAGGTTAACTTTTCACAAATAGTAACAAGATTGAGTGTGAGATAAAGAATGAGATTGAGCATTTCAGAATATGTGAATTAATAAAATGTTTATTTTCTTCAACTTAACCATTAATTGTTTTCAAGTTTATATTAGAAGAAATAAAATAAGTAGTCTCCATAAAGCTGGACTACATTGTGCTTCATCAGCTCTATTTAAACCAGTTGGTCTTTTTAATATACATATATATAGTAGTTTATATTATTGTAATGACTTGATTATGTCAATGCCAGGTATGCCTTTAACAGGATAATCTTCTTTTCACCCAGAAACACAATAAAATTATCTCAATTTAATATTGAGGATATATCTAAATCAAAATTGAGATTCTCTGCAAAATAATTCTTTACTGCAATACACATGTAATTACAATTTAGAAAACTAGTAATTCTACTAATAATGTATATCTTCTTAAAATTTCTGTATTCATGTTGATTATTACTAGAATGCATATTAAACATTGTATAGTTACTTTTACTTCAAATAATCTTGTAAAGCAAAAACTTCTATCGAAGATTGCAATTCTCATTCAACAGATAATTTTTATGTGTGCAAAATTTACAAACTCCCCAATACAAATTTAATCTATTCTCCTTTTCCAGATCTTTCTACACTTGTACTTATAGATTTTAATTTTCATTTAATCTTTAGGGATATGTAAATGAGGATCAAACAGATTATTTTTAGGAATGGATGGATTGTAATGCCAAACAAGGAAGAATTATTCTATCCAGAAAGGTGAGAAACAGAATCAACTCTTGATTTAATTTTTGTTTCAGCAAACAATGATTCACCATTATGTGCTTTAATGAATTTGAAAGTTATCTCGCTCCATGATGGAATTCAAGAAAAATTAGCTGAAGTTGATGTACTACATGTCTTGAAGAGAATATTAATAGAATTTCTCCAATTCCATCTTGCTATAATAAATTTAATACACTTGTAATAATAGCTGTCAGAAAATCCATTCTTTGTGGTTATCTAAAGCAATTCATTCTATTTTAGAACAAAACCAGCTGTGCTCTTTGTAGCCAATTTTTGTCTATCCAAAGATCCAGACATTGCTGATAAACTTGTAAAATTACTGGATAAATCCACAAAAGAAAAGTGAAAAGAGATCATGGAGAACAAAATTTTACAAAATCTAGTAATAATATCTGGTCATTTTTATGAAAGCTTGATGGATATCACTACTGTTACTGCTAATGAGATTTCCACTCTTATATATCAGAATTCTAAATTCAAGATTGATAGGTCATTTAAGAAGAATTGTAAGTTAAATATTTCACAATGTTTCTCTAATATCAAATAAAAGCTATATATAATGGTAAATTTGAATTTGTTCTAAACCAGGAAAAAATATCTCTAGAACAAATTATATATTCCAGAATTTCTAAAAAATTTAATATCTAAAGCCAAAAGCATGATTGGCTAAACTTCACATAACAATATTCATACAGAAACTATTCAAAAATTGGTATAAATTAAAACTACCAGTCTTAAAATTAAATAAAGCCAACAATATTCCAAAAAAATAGTTGTCCAATATCATTGTTTTTATAAACTTTTTTAAAGAATCATATTAATAAGAATTTTGCCATTACTCTAGAACCATCTACTTATAGAATGGGCTGGGTTTAGGCCATGAGGAAGGTACTGAAAACAAATTTTATTATTAAGAACACAAAAAGTTTTCTAAATAAGTTAAAAACTAATGCTATCTTTATTGATCTAACCTCAGCTTATATTTATGTTTGGAAAAAATTGTCATCTAAAAATGTCTAAAATTCCTAGACAAGAAAACCAATAATTTACTTGACAAAATCCTCTCCAATAGAACAATTCAAATGACATTAAATGATAACTGTAGCAATTACACGTTTTACAAAATGGACTACCACAGGATTCAGTTCTCTCACCTACTTTATTTTATATACATGATATTCATGTATACTGACAGTATTGCTTAGACTTCCTAAGAGATCTTTATTGAAACAGAAAATTTTTCAATAAGAATATGAAAATATTTCTAATCTTTTTCAAAGACTGGGATCTTTTTCCTAATTTAATGAAGGCAATGTAGTATAGTAAATTTATCCGTAGCTTATAGTATTGCTTTAACTTTTTGAAATAGACAAGTCTCAATAAAAATATGAAAAGACTGACATTTTTTTCAAAGACTGGGATCTTTTTCCTAATTCAGTGAAAGCAGTGTGTTCAATTTTTCATCAGTCATCACGTAATCTGAATATAACCTTTTGCAATAATAGCCTGAAATATAATCTTATCCCATGGTATTAGGAATACCCTTGAATTGTAGCCTAATTCAATTAATTTTTAGAAATAATCTTGGAAAGTTATTTTCTGGATATTGATTGAAGATTACCAAGAGAAATATTATTTGTAATGTCATATTTACTTTTTTGAAGTGACTTTGTTCTTTCATATATATCCATCCCTCGTAGAAATATGTTAAGCAGATCATACTTTCCAATAACTCAAGATATAGTTTCACCATCTAACATTCATTTCAAATCTCCTTGTTGAATGTTTAATTAAGAATCTATAATTATAGAATGGTAAAAATGGAATTCTTCTGATGTTCCAAACATTTTTTTTCCCTCCAGATTTAGTCAGATTTAATCTTCCTAGACACATCTGGAATCTTACCAACAGATTTAGGAAAACCCATAATCATTGTACTCATATGCTTTATAAATGAAATTTAACAGCTATTGATCTATGTAAATATGAACAAACCATAAATTATATAGGTAATGATTGTTAATTTTATGATTACTTTGGTAGAATTGAAGGACGTAATAAAGCTGCAAATAAATCCATTTCCTGCTTGGAATTTGTATAGTTTTCTTTATATTTTGTTAAAATTAAATTGTTTTTTAAAAAAATTCATATGCACAGATAAATATATGAAAAAGACTGAGAAGCAAAATAAAATTCCATTAGATAGGAGTTTTTTTTTCCTAAAAAAAAAAATGAAGAGAGGAAAAGTGGATAGTAGAAATATAGGTTTTTAATCTTTTTGTAACAGACTATTTGCCTTTTGTTGATTTAAGTATGTATATTCATAGCGATTCTAAAGATTTTTTTAAGTTAAATTTTACTCTCATAGCATAAGGATTTTTTAAGGTAATATACATTTTAATTTTGGATAGATGTAAACTTTTATTCTCTATATTCCAAGTCATGTCATAAATATTGGTCACAAATAATATCAAACCATATAAAGGTTTTTAATCAATTTTATATATTAAGTATATGTATATACATGTTTTAAATGTTATTGTATACTCACTGTGAACAAAAATAGTGTAGAATTATTATTTTTTCTTTTTTAATGTTAATTTTTTTGTGTCCGTCATGGATAATTGAAACCGATGATTTAGAGGGAATATTGTATTTTCTTTCTTGATAGTGTTGTTATCTAAAATACTACCATATGACAAATGTAATAAATAAATTGTTTTTCTTCATTTTTTTTTCCTATGCTAAGCAGTTTTGTATTTCCTAATAGTTACGAAGAGTAGTTTAATTATCCAATAGTATTCATCCTGCTTTGTTTTTCTTTGAATTTTCATGTCCTTTTGAAAATGATATACTCTTCAACATTTCTCAAAACTTTTTGCTAGAAAAGTTTGTATTTTTTTTGTTCTCCTTGATTTTATTTAAATAGTAAATGTTTTCAGAATAATTTATCAGGTGAAAGAATTTTTTTGAATACATAGAGAATATAAAAACGAAGGTAAGAAAAAACTAAGAGCAGAGAAAATAAATAGAAAATACGATTAGAAGAGAAAAACAAAACAGAAGTAAGAAAAAAATTAGATTAAATAAAAAAAAAAAAGTAGAGTTAGTATAAACAATACATAGGAAATTGTTATAAAAAAATCTAGAAGCTTATTAAATATAAATGTTGATTTAATGAAAAGATTAATTTATTAAAAATAAAAAAATATTTAAGAGAAAAGAAAAATAGAAAATCTTTTAAATATCTATTTAAAAGAATTGAGATTTTTTTAAAAAGTCCAAATTAGAATAATGTACTAAAGAAGTAAAAAATCTAAAAAGTGTTAATCTCAAATGGAAAAGCTATTACAAGCACTTTATAAGTTATGAATGTTAAAGTGAAAAAAAATCAGTTGAATTATCTAATGAAATGACCTCAATAGGGTAAAAACCTTTTTATGTCATTACTTAATTATTTTAACACATTGCACATCAAAGAATTAATTCAGAAATTTGAAAGAATGTAAAAAAATGTTAATTTTTATTAGAAATTTAACTTACTGTAGCAGTAGTAATAACACCAATTACGCATAAATTAACATATATTACTATAAATAAATTTAAGGTATTGTGAAACAATCACAAAATAAGATAAATACAAGATGGATTTATAATTTATAGAATTGATAATTATATATGTATTAACACAATTTTGAAAGTAATTCATAGATTAATTAGAAAAGCAAATGAAGTTATTTTAAATATAGAAAAAGTACAAGACTGGATAGTCAAAATAAGAGTCATAGATCACACGACCCAATTCTCTTAAGCTTGTAAGATATATACAATGAGCATTGCTAATTGCTCAACAAGCTTTGTGATAAATGCTTAGCCAGAGAAAGTATTTAAAATATCTCTGTCAGGAACCCCTCCCCCCAAACCTCTGACCATGATTTTGTGCTTTGTCACGCCTCACAGAGGTGCTAGGATAGCTTCAGACATTAGATATTTAGAACATTTTATGATTTAAGTTAATCAAAATTGGATTGTGAAAGATCTATGGCATTTATTTAAAAAACTATATATCAACTAGGGGAAATTAAGGGGAAAAGTAAGATAGCCTTTAGATAGGATTCCTTCTTACTTTTATTGATTATCATGTGTTTATTATATTGAAAGAAATTAGAAAATAAATTAAGATAGATATAGAAGATAAAAATCTAATCATAAAAGTAATGATAAATATAAGATACCAGAATTTATAGATAATTGTGATGCTTTTCACTAAGTAAAAAGATTTGAATATTTAAAATATAGAAAAAGAGAAAAGTCTAATAAAAAGGCAAAAATAATAAATAAATTAGAAAATAACAATAATAAAGGAACCAAAATTAATATATATAAAGGAACACAGAATTAAAAAACAACAACTTGATATTGAAAACTAAAGGGAGGGGGTAATATAAATGTATTTGTTTTTTTTATAATAAATATTACAAAAGTAGAACTTTATAGAAAAGTGTAACAGTATTTACAGAAATGATGTATTGGTTAATTTGGATAAGATTCAGAAAGAAATGGAGTAGATACACACTTGGAGAAAGTGTTTGGACAGTGAATAAAACTGTATAAGAAGAACTAGGATAATTATTATTTCATTTGAGAAATGTTAACATTGTAACATTTGCAGGATTTATTATTTACAGACAGGATCAGATTGCAAGAATAATATTAGTTTGGATTAATTGAAAAAACATATGAATTGATTAAGATAGGTATTAAGATGTGCAGAAACATTAGGTAATGAATATAGTTTAATGTACTTTTGTAAAAATAAAAGAACAGATAATCACTTAATAAGTGAAAATAAAATAAAAAATCTTATGTAAAATTAAAAATAAATAATATCAAAATAAGATCAGTCTTGAAGTTAAAGATATTTATGACAAGAGTAGAATGAGTGAATCTTGCTTAAAGCAAGACTGGAAAGTTTAAAAATAAGGGAATTTACTAAGAAACAAAAGATTTAGATTTATCAAGTAATATTTGAAATACAGGCACTCTTCATATACCTGGAGCTTAATTGTAAATATAGGGGATTTGAACTCAGACTTTCAAGCACCTTCAACTATCCACACTATCTCATATCACTGATACACATGATCACACACATGTAGAAAAGATCAATAATCACCAATATATGTATTTCGTACTGAAACAGCAATCATCATATATATGGGTGAGAGATGATAATCTGGATCAACTGATGATGAGTGCTGGTTCAGCATGAAATACGTATATTGGTGATTATTGATCTTTTCTACATGTGTGTGATCATGTGTATCAGTGGTATGTGATAGTGTGGATAGTTGAAAAGTGCTTGAAAGTCTGAGTTCAAATCCCCTATATTTATCAAGTAAAGCATTTATTACCAAAATCGTTTTAAAAAAGATAGTGAACCAATGGTAGAAATGTAGTTCATTTGGTTGGTGTTCTTCAACTTTTTGGTTAGGTGGTATTGTGTGTACTATTGTAAATATACATTATATGAAGTGAATGAATAATATATTTTGTAAAAAACATTTTAAGTAAAGTTGTATTGATTTCCTGTGAAAAACAGAACCTATTTACATTATAATGATTACCTCAGAGAGAAAAAAAAAGGTGTTATCAATTGATTTTATTGTGAGTATATGGTTAAAGATAGAATATAGTAGAGATATACAAAAAAAGTACCCTCAATTAATTTTATAGCTAAAGATAGAATGGAGATATGCAAATAGGTAAGGTATTAAAGACTTTTAGAAAGAAAATTTACCATAGAATATGAATCAAATAAACAGTCTAGGATCACCATGATTATGTAAACATGTATAATCACAAAACTGATCTTCATTTTTTATTTGTATTTATTTGCATATATTTTGTGTGTGTGGAGTTAGAATGGCCACATTTACAAATGGCTCGTAGTGATAATAATAATTGGAGTATATGTAATGTGAAAAATTATGATAGTCTTACGAATTTGTTTAGGATTAATGATAACTAACTAAAAAATTGTGAATAATTAGTGAAGAAAATTAAGAGGATTTTTAAGGAATGGAATAGGAAAAAAAAAGTATACATATATAATACATCTTTTGCAGGTGACTTCAAACAAAAAAGGTGATTGCTTTTTTGTCATCTTCAAGAAATAGTCACAAGAAAAGTTTCCACTTACATTTTTAAGGCCTGTTAAAAAGATTTGCTTTAAATATTTTGAAAAGAACATCAATAGAATATTTTTCAGATGAAAGAAATATATTCTATAATACAGGCTTACATAATCTACACTTTTAAAATCACCCTATTTTAGCATTTATGTAAGGATGAGTGATCATTGAATCCTAGTATCTGTGTAATGCTTTGATTTTAATTTACTTTTTTTTTTTAAGGTTTATATTTCAATTTTTATTTTTTTTAAATTTATATGCAATATTGAAAAATTTTTAATATCTATTATTTTATCATTTTATAATTTGTTTTGCAAACAATTCATAATCATAAAAACATTTTTTTTTAATCCTGCCTTTGAAGATTGAAATCTTAACTGTCATTTTTAACTTCATGTAAAGAAATTATAAATGGGAAATAGGTTTTTTAAAACTAATATTCATTTTGTTGTAATCTTCTTAGTTAAAATAAATTTCAGTTAATTATTTTATTAAAATAAATTGGCAATATTTTAATTAAATGTAGCAGCAATGTTGAATATATATATATTATTTGCTTTATATATGATGTGTCTATAATCAGTTATTCATTGTATGGTCAGAGGCAAGCTGCCCATAGTAGTTTTATAATTAATATGCAATCTCATGCTTTTTATTATTTGAGAATTATGGAGTAGCATAATCCTCCAAACTAACATGGAAGGATTTGAACTTTTTAATCCTGAGTTCAAATCCCTCTAATTACATGGTACAAGAAACATTCGCTATAGGCAAATTGCATACTGCTTTAAAATTAAATATCAATCCATATTTTATAATTCTATCATATATGTATGAATAATATAAAAATAATATGTAAAATTTCCATTTACTTTGAATAACTAGTTTTTCTCTTAAATTAATTATTTACTTGGGTATTATTTTTATTATAATTTTTATATAATTTTTTTTGTTGTTGTTGTTTTTAAATAGATTATGTATCCAAAAGATGACACTTTTTATATACATATAAGAAATTATTCATCAAATTCATTTTTTTTTTTTAAGTATTTATCCACACCATATAGGATCAAAGTAACTACGTTCAGATGAATGTTATTAGTCTGATACTAGGTTGCATAACTAAATATTTCATAAAATAATTAACAATGTCACTCTGACCAGACTTTAGGTCAACATGGGCATGGCAATAATATTGGCATCAGATTGGGGTTTGGGTTTTCATCATCAGATTTTCAATGATATGGTTGGCTGAAAAGTTGGAGGTTGGAGTAGATTGAAGCCTATCCATTAAAGTATGAACATTTGCTATCTTAATATAAACTGAGCACTGATTATATATATGTGGGAGATGATAATCTGGACCAACTGATGAGTGCTGGTTTAGCACGTAATACATTTATTGGAGATTATTTATCTTTTCTATATGTGTGTGGTTATGTATATCAGTTATATGAGATAGTGTGGATAGTTGAAGGGTGATTGAAAGTCTGAGTTCAAACCCCTATATTTATAATTAATCTCCAGGTTTGTGAAGAGTGCCTGGTTTTCAAATATTTAAAATATATTTACGAAATTGAATTTTACCTCGTTTAACCAAAAACTATAATTTTTTTCATTTCTGTAATATGTATTTCTATATGTAGGCTACAACACTCTTTGTAAATTTCTGTGTGTAATTTTTTAATCAGTAATGCTCTTTTTTTTTTTACATTTTTATGAAATCATTTCAAAATGGTTCTGATTTCAATACATTTTTATAATGCAAATTACCAAAGTTTCTAAGGCAATTAAATACCATAGAGCAAAAGTCTATAGGCCATGTAATATCCCCTCCCTCCTCTCAAAAAAAAAAAATCATATAAGATTCATCAAGATTAGTGCAATATTTGTTGAGTTATATATATATATAAGGCTCATAAAAATATATTTGAAGGATTATTTAAAATATTGTAATTGACTAATTTTTAATCTTGTTTAAAATAATTTTTAAAGCACTCAATAAAATATTATTAATTTATTATGTATTATGCTATTATATTTAAAAGCAAGTAATTTTAAAAAAATTATTTGAAAGATTGATGTCTGCACTTTTTAAATTTGACCCATATATTGAAGGAATTACTTATAAAAATGAACTCGGCAATAGATATTATAATATTATAATTTAAATATTCCTATAAGGATTAAAGAATTTGCAGTCATTATCAAGAATAAATACTAGATCTCTAAAACAAATAATTCTGAAATATTTAAATTAAAGATAGCCTTTTGTGTGTAAGTTACAGATAATCATTTGTTGTTTATCATTTCCTTTATTCTTATTCTTATATATATAAATTTGAAAAGTTTGTTTGCTAGTCTATGAATTTTTGCTTTATGATATTTAATTGTTTTAAAAATTTTTGGTAATTATCAACTATGGGGACAGCTATTTACTATATAAATCTGTTTTATTTAATAAAACATTTTTAGTGCCCATGACTGAATAGGTTTTAATATTTTCTTCTTATGAAATAGTTATTTTTTTTTTAGATACAGCCTGAATGCATTTTCGGTGTAGTTTACCAGAATCATAGCTCTCACTGATTGGCTAGGTATATTGCCCTATTAATATAAAAAAATAATTATGTGTAAATGATTGTTTAAATTATATTTTTTCATATTCAATTTGGTCGAAAGTTGAACACTGTTTTCTTTCTTGTTAATGCCGTGATTATGATTGACAATAAACCTTAACCGTATCTAAGAAGTAACTACTAAAGAAAATATTAAAACCTTATTGGTCGTGGACATTAAAAATATTTTGCTAAATAAAATTACAAATACAAACTAAAGAAAAAAGTAATATTATGTAATGGGAAAGTTTGTTTGTTACTTAATTAACTCCACAAATATTGCCTCAATTATCTTAGTACACACTTTTTTTTCAGTGAAATAATATACTGATAATTTTCAAATTGGATAGAAAATATTACTTTTAGATTATGAAAAATTCCCTTGAAGTTACTGCTAGTACAAACTTTCAAATTCTCTTTTTAAAACAAAATTTAAGTATTGTAAAGTAAAAATACATTGTCTATATAATTCTCCAAAAAAAAAAAAAAATTATAATAAACTTCATCAAGATTGGTGCAATATTTGTCAAGTATTAAATAACTAAAACTTTCAGACTTGTATATATGGGAGATAAGGATATAAGAGAAATCTGTAAGTAAATAATACAAAATATCATTATATAACATCTAATGAAAGGCTTTTTTCAACAAATATTTTTTTGTCCTCTTTAATGACATGAAAAACAGCATAATGGATTATATTTATTTCCTGTTTTGATGATATAAGAGAAAGTACATGACAACTGTGCATGTAGATATGAACTCAAATTTAACATTGTGTACCAGTGGATTAAATCACATCAGAATCAAAATTAGCATCCTTTATTATCTTTTCTTTAGCTCCATTGCTTATTCTTGTTTTTATGTAAATACCAGCATTAAAATTAATTTTATATAATAGTTTACAATTTGCTTACTGAGAAAGTAAAAAAAAAAAGCTAATACTTTAGCTTCTTCAAAATCAATATTACTTCACAATGAATTATCTGCATGCTTTATTATGAATATTTACCTCCCAAATGTTCATGATATTTTCTCAGATTCTTATCGTATTTTACTTATGAAATTGATTGCTAACATTGCAAATTTTTTTTTTTTGTTATATAATTTTGCATTTCTAGTAAATGGAAAATGCTTCTTTTTTTTTTTTTCTGTGTATAGCGGTTTTTTTTTTTTTTTCAAATTGAAATTGATAAAAACATTATCAAAAACAAAAAAAAGAATATGATTTATTCACAACAGAAACCATTTTATATCATTACTCCTGAGCCATCTTTGCAAGCATAGGTAATAAATGGATACTGTCTGGAATGTCAAATACATCCACAGACTTATTTATGGCTATTGGCCTGTCTCTGTAAAAAAAAAAACCCTACTTTAGGATATTGCATCCATTTGGAAGTTGTTATTTTTTTGACATTATGCTGTTTATAATAATGATCAAATTTTTTTAAACATCTAGTCTTTTGAGTTTAAGCACATTACATAATAAGAATAAGACATTTGAGATGATTGTAATGCAAAATATTTGCATTGTATTTTCTGCTGAAAAACCCAACAATCAGAAAACAAAATTTAGTTTTGCTGGTATCATCTGATTTATATTAATATCATCCTTTTAGAAATATGTAAGAATTAGATTGATGTGAAATGGATTAATGTTGTGCAAAGCTGTGGAAATCAGGGTTGTGAAGGGATTTTTAATCATTGAAATTCGAATCATAAAAAAATATACTGACTGACTCCATATTAATACATTTTCTAAAACACCTGATTTGAATTTTATTTTGTTTTTATTTAAATGAAGGAAATTTGACTTTATATTAATTTTCTATTACTTGTTTTGCTTTTTGTTAAAATTTATTTAGTTGAAGTAAAAAATGCATAAATGGTAGTTTATTAATTAAATTTACAGTTTTTTATTATTATTATCTTTATTGTTTATTTGTTTTATTTGTTTTTACTGTTAACATAGCTTTAGCTTTTTATATTTATATATTATTTATTAAATATTAGTTATGTATATACTTATTATGTTAACTATTATAAATGCAGGAGTCGGAGGTCATAAAAAAGAGGAGTCGGGGTCGGAGTCTGGAATTTTGACTACTGATTCCACAGAACTTGGTCTTGCAGATCGAATGTAAGTCTTATTAGAAAGCTGTTACATTGTTTCTGGTGTATATTTGATGAAAAGTCAAAAGTGGTTGCAGTTTGCTTTTAACTGATATTGGATTAGTGTCAGAACTTAATAGCATGTTGGATTCAGAATCTTAAGAGCATTAAAAAAAATAGATTATTAGAATGACTAATGTAATATGACTAATATTAAGGGATGCTATTAGACAGAAACTGATGTGGGTTTTGTTTAACATAACCATAGAAATAACCCAAGAATAAGCTGATATGCTTTTGACATTTACAATTTTTTTTCCAAAAGTAGCTGCAATTTGCTTGTAACTAAGATTTAATTTCAGACCTATATTGTAAAAAAAGAAAGTATGCTTATATAGGCATGAATAGAATAATATGAATAAAAAGGGTTTGCTGGGCAGCTGTAATGTAAGAACATTTTCCCTATAGTAGCAAATTTTTTTCCACACAATAATGGCTCCTAATATAGGTTCTAGTAATCAATAGATGCTAGAATAATGTGCATTATAATTTCTTATCCAATGCCTTTTTAACTAATACCCCTAGACTAGTTTCTAACTTATGGCTGTCATTATTGAGGAGCCTTGTATAATGCACACCTGCAGAATCCACATTTTACCTATTTAATTAATTGTAAAGCTATTACCCAAATTAAAAAGACAGTAATGTTTTCAATCCAAGCTAATTTTCCTGTAGAGTCATATTGGTTTGAATCCAGTTCAATATTTATATATTTTGGTGTCTAGTTTTTTTTAGTAATGATAATCATCTCTATTCCTTGGCTAGGATTGATATTAAACCATTAAAACATCATACAATTGCTTTTTCTTTATTCTTACACAAGGTATTAAATCAGTAGAAAAATTGTTTCCACAGATTAGTACCAAGTATAAAAATGTGCATTATAATTCCTGTCCAGAGCCTTTCTATCCAATATCCCCAGACTAATTTCTAACTTATGTAAGCATAAAATAGAAGTAATTATGTGGTATTTTAGTGTTTTGATGTGAATCCTAATGAAAGGATAGAAGTGACTATGATTATTAAAACACAAAGGAACCAAAAAGGTAAAAGATGGATGTTAAAGAGATGCATTAGATTCAAAGATCTAGATACATTGCTTCCAGATCCAAGACTTCTTACTGATGAAAGCCATAAGTTAGAAATTAGTCTGGAAATATTGGATAGGAAGGCACTGGATAGGGTTATAATATGCAATCTTCTAGCTTACATTAATTACTAGAGCTCATACTAAATGAGATTGTTATGTGGAAAAAAATTTACTGTTGTTTTAACAGCTTGGGTAAGCATAAAGAAAAAGTGATCTTGTGATATTTTATTTGTTTGGCATTTTCCCTACTGAGGAATTTCAGTGTCTAAAAATTGGTCTAAATATCTGCCATTGCCATCTGATTGTTTAATTATGTTATTCAAATGATTCCAAAAGAGATTAATGTCAACTAGACTATTGATATTATAACAGTGCATTTGTGATATGTCTCATCATTATATAGTAGATTCTTAACATATTTTTCACTTTTATCATCGTCATTGTCTAATCTGTATGCTCATCAACCTTTTTTTCCTATTGTTTTCAATCATTTTTTTTTTACATTTATTTATTTTTGTTTATTTTTCATATTAAATATATATTTAAGCTGCATTTTATTGTTTTACTTTCTATTTTCAATTTAATTTATTATTTGTTTTTCTATTTGATTTTTCTAATAATATTAATTTTGCATTCACATTTTTCTATAATCACTGATGATTTATCAAGTAGTAAAATGTAAACCATGTGTCATGACTTTCATCATCATTTTTAACCACTATCAATTCACTGCAGAATGGTTTGTCCAACTCTAATCTACTTTCTCTGACTTCTAATCTCTCTTCATACCACGCCAGAAAATTTACTTATTTCAGCCAGACAATCTCATATGTAGTCTCTTTCTAGATCTTTTACAATATCTTGGGATCTAATTTAAAACTTCAACTGTCTATCTATTATTTCTTCTAGAAATATGTCTAGTGCTGCACCATTTCAGTTTCTTAATTCTTTCAGTGATATCTGTTTATTCTCTTATCCATCCATATATTCTGTTTTCAATCTTTTTTTGTTATTCCTGATGTACATACTTCATTGAATGATCTGAAGTCTCTATTGCTCTTCTGTTAAGCATTCAAGTCTCAGATTCATAGCTAAGAACTGGTAAAACAGATTTATTGAAAACTTTTTTATAGGCATATTTCCTTTTGATATCAAATTATTTCTACTAAAAGCATTCCTAAGTTTAATTCTATGTAATTAATTTCATCCATTATGTTTTCAACTGTGATAATAATATGACGAAGAATTGTTAGCTTCTTCTAATTCATCATTATCAATCTTTATTTTCTTTTTTCTTTTTTTGGATTTTTTTTTTTTGAGAAAATCTATTGAACATTATTCCTACTTTATTTTTATTTGATAACTCTTGCAATATTTTCTGAAACTCTGAAGCAGTATTTACAAAAACAACTATATCATCTTCAAAATCTGAAACAGTGTTTGCAAAAACAATGTCATCTGCAAAATCTAGATGATTTAAATAATCTCTGCCTATTTTTATTCCCTTAGCTTCCCATTTTAATTCATAAACCACTTTTTGTAAAACTGCTCTAAAAAGTTTTGGAGATATGGAATCATTCTGTCAAACACCCTTTTCAATGTTAATATTATTATCCCTCGATAATCTAATCATTGTTGTTGCATTTCAATAATTATTATTCTGAGTCTATATCTTAATAATCCAACTCTTTCATCACTGAAATGTTTGTAGAATCAAATCCCTTTTCCTAATCTACAAATCCAAAGCATAATGGCAACTCATTCATTAACTCTTTTTATAGTTTCTTTCAATACTTGAATGTGATCTACTGTACTAAAACCACTTTTAAATCCAGCTTGTTCTTTTGGTTGATTAAAATCCAAAGTTTGCTATAGATGAGTTGTAATTATCTAGGTAAAAATTGTGCATATAACTAATAAAAGACTGATAGGTTTGTAATTTCTATATCGTTTTTATCATCTTTTTTAAAAATTAATACTGCTGCTTATTATTAAGCTTGTGATATATTTTTATTATTTAGATATTTGATATACAGTTTTGCCAATAATTTTTCTATTTCTTCACATGCCTTTTGTTAAAACATCAATAATAATTTTAACATTACTTGGATTTTGCTTTTTTCATAGATTTAATTGCGTATTTCATTTCTTGATTTAAAGTGATGGGAAATTCAGTAGATATAATAATTGTAGGGGTTTGTTTTCTTGTTTTTTTATTACTATATAATTCTTTTTAGAACTCTTCCACAAATTTCAGAATGTCAGCTTTCTTTTTAGTAATAGTTTCATCTTTTTTCCTTATTGCAGAAATAAATTTACTACTAATATGATGTTGTTTACACTTTTAAGACTTATTCTTTTCTGTAGCTTATCTTCTTAATTTACAATTATATTTTCTTATATCATTATTAATTCTTTTTTTTTTACTATTTTACAAAACTCTAGACATTCAATTTTTCATGCCTTTTCTCAATAGAAAATTTACTGCAAAACTGCTGCTTTTTATACCAGCTATCTTTCTCACAGATCTTATTATTATATCAGTTATCTTTTCATTCATATCTGAACCATATTCAGAATCTTTTAATATTTTAGAATGATTTTCAAGTTCTAATTTAAATTCATTGGAATGTATCTGAAGGTTAAGAATATCAACTGTTAATAGTATTTTTTTAAATAATTTTTGTCTAGTTCTGTATTAACATTTATCTTACGTTTTACCCATTAAGGATCACTTTCTTTGTTGAATTTATTAAGAACCTATAATCTTGAAATACATATTTTCTTTTAGTTTAAATGCTTACATGTTCATTGCCATTTTAATATTTTTTTTAAAAAAAGAATTCATAATATACAGTTGTTCTCTGAACTCCACAAATCTGTCTTCTCTCATTTCTATACTATAACCAAATTTACCCACAATACTTCCATCTTTCAGTCAGTTATCAATTCTAGCATTAAAGTCTCCCATAAGAACTTTAAAATGTTGTTTGGTTTGATCAAAAGCATTTTGTACACCCATTTAAAAATCCTCTAATTTTTCATTACATTGAGAAATTGTTGGGGAATAAACCTGAATTATCTACATTTCATGTCTTTCATTAAGTTGAATAACTAATTTTGCCACTTTGCCTAATATAACATCAGTTGCCACAATGTTGTTCTTTCACTTTTTTATATATAATGAATCCCACTTCACTTGTACTTTTTTTTTTAATATTTATATATTTGTAATAAAGTATATGTTCACTTTTTAAATCAATTGTCTCTTCACCTTTTCTTCTAACTTCACAAAATCCAAAAATATCCTATTCAATATTAGATAGCTCTTCCAATTTGTATAGTTTTCCTTCACTTGAAAGTGGTCTGCAATTGTAAGTACCTAAGTAAAAAGATATCATTGAATGATAGCCTGGGCCTGCAATCAGTGTACAGACATGTCTGTGCTACCTGTATTTTCATTCTTTCTTACATGTAATTCTTTTAACGACACATTTTACCTTTTCATTCACAAATTTGGTTTGTAATGTGTTTTTATCAAAAAACTACCCTTTATTTCTTAATTAGATACTTATTGGAATCATAGATATTTTGAATAGCAGTAATGAGGGGATCTATTTTTGAAGTCATTGACCCCTAAATTTTTTTATTAATACTATCGACCCCTAGAAAATTCAAATTGACCCAGGGAATTAATATCGACCATTTGGGGAACTCTTGATCTAAAACTTCAATCTGTTGTATCAAATAACAAGTCTCTTTACTGTTATCATTATTTATCTCACAGCTCATAACTATGTAGCTGTAATACATTTTCTATATGTTTATCCCATTTTTTATATAAAGTCTAAGAATTTGTTTGGATTTGATATCCATTATTTAGTCATGCTTATATTGATGGTGCTGGAGTATTAGAAAGAATTATTGATTTTAATGCTTTGTTATATACTAGTATTTTGTCAAAGTGCTTACAGCTGTCATATATCTGAGTTCACAATATCTTAATTTCTGTTTTAGCATTAGTGTTATATACCTATATAAGCAAGTTGGCTTGGATTCAAAATATCTAGGTGTTGAAATTTTCTGATCATTATTATTATTACAGTGTCTCAACATAGGCATTACTGTTCTTTGGAGGTCAATTAAGGCATTCAAAGTGGCATTAAAAATTCCAAGAGGGTAATGGCGATTTGATATAATAGGGCCTCAGCAATATTTTTAATATATGATCAGAATAATTCAAGTTTTGCAATATTATATTTTGTAAATGATTCGCAATGACTTTTTGAATAACAATATAACTTTTTGTTTGTATGTACAGTTGAAATCCTAAATACATATTATAATGGTATACATATGTCGCCATATATATATGCCTCCGTTACATTATTTTAAATTAAAATAAATAGGAAATAATCTTAAGTAAAAATGATTTTTTAAAAAAATAAAAATGGAAAATTAAAAGAGTTATGTTTAACATATATATTATCGCACAGATGGAAAACTTTTTTTAAAAAAAAATATTTAAAAATAAGAAATTTAAAATAATAAAAAAAGTAAAGATCTAAAGATTAGTAAAAAGTTATATAAAAGAAAATAGAAATAAATGTTAATTAATTTCTATTTTAAATCATGTTAAATCTTAGTGAATGGAAATGATTGTTCTATAATTGTACATAAAGCAAACTAACCCTTGGGGCATTTATATGATTGTAAGTCAGATAAGAGATATTAAAAAAATTAAAGATTGACCAATGCAAGCACCAAGCCATGCACAGGCCAGAAAGGCAAACATCTGGACCCTAGGATCAGTGACATCATGTTCGATCAATCTGTAGGATTTATGATAAGGGAGGCCTAATACTATAAAAAGAAAAATAGTTGTTTTAAATTTGACTATTAATCTTACAGATGTATTGCGGACTCCATAATGTAGGGGTCTTGCAATAAAATAGTTTTCTTTTGCATGCACCAGCTGAGGCCTTCCAAATGACGTTACTGACCCAAGTATTGACAAGTAGTGGCTTCATTTCCAAGGAGAAAGGACAATCTGCCGAAATCATAGGAAATATAAATTATGATATTCAATATGAACTTTTAAACAAACTTTCAATTAGTAACTTAAAGCATAAATTCTTATCTGACTTAAAAGAACTCTAAATCAATTATTAATATTTTTTTATGCATATGTTTGCTAATCATTTTCATTTTTCTTTATTTTTGTATTTATTAACTAAATTATTAAAATGTATTGAATTTAAGTTGGGTGTAGATGGCTGTATAGATTTGTTAACATTTATGTTAGTTTAAGAGGGGTTAATTTCAGACTATTTGTTTCGTAGTTGAGTCGATGCTGGTAGAGAGAGGAATATATGGGTGTTTATATCAATGTAATGTGAAGCGTATTAGCATACAGGGCAATGTGCCCAAATGAATGCATGACCCAAAGGTGTAATCATCATGTTGCAGGGGATGCAGAGTATTCCCTGGGACATTGATTTCCTTTTGCTCTATGGATAAAGACTATAAGTCGGCAATAGACTGCTCTCCCTCCATACGAAGGATTTCTTTTAATGTTTTGTATATATGATTCCTTCGCCAGACAGATGCATATTCCTGTACTGGACAAGGATCATTTCTTTTAAATAATATCATGCTCAGACGCACATTCCTGTCAGCATGGTTTTATGTTACATTTTCATATTGCATTGGTTGAGTCTATATATCAGTTAGCGAGCATTAGTTTAGCTACAAACTTTTAGCCTGAGATTGGATGTTTGAAAAGTCTTAATTATGTAATCTATGTAGTTTATCTATGCTCAACATTCTAAAAAAATTATATAAACTGTCCATCTGTGCAGATTTTAACTAAAATATAAAAAAAATAATAACAAATTAAAGTAAAATTAATTTATTCCTCAAATTTAAATTTATACATTTGTGCGACAATAAATGTTTTTGTGTGTTATTACTGGCAGTGGCTTATTTTACTTTTTTTTTAATATAAAAAATACATTTAATAAGAATTTATGTATTAAATCTCTGTGTCTTCTTGAACTAGTGGCATGGATGGTAATGGTCAATATAAAAATTGGATTTCTTTCCAAGGTGTATCTACCTACATTATAAATTTTCTAGGTTTAAGTAGCCTAGTGGCACCCTGTATGGCAGATAGTGAAAGAGTCCAAATACTTGACCGTTATAATATGTAAACGTACAATTTCAGTAAGTTGTTATAAGCAGACTAGACTCAGTCAGAAATTTGAATAATTTTATTTTAGTCTCATTGTTGCTGAGATTTATTTAATCTCAAGTAACAAAACATTTTTTTTTGTTTACAAATTTATTATTTTAAAATATTACATGTTAAAGATACTTAAAAAATTTCTCATAGTTCTATTGTGGTAATTGTACTAATTCTTCAGTTATCACATATTTCATGTTTGTATATCAAAGTGAGAATATAATTTAATTTTCATTAAATATATTTATTACTTAATTAATAATTTAATAATAAAGTGATATATTTTTGTTTATTGTTACTTACAAAAGTCAAAGAAAAAAGTATTTTCAAATGAGATCATGAAATCTCATTTACTGAGAACATTTAAAAACAATTTATTCAAATAATGCAAATAATAATTTGTCTATTTTCAAAAACTTTATGATAAATTTAGTCATTGGTGAACATTAAATGTTTTTGTGAATTTTTTGTATCAAAATAATGTTGGTTTGCAAAAACGGTCACCTAATGTATCTCACTTTTAACTGCTAAAACAAGAAAAACAATTGATGTAAACATTTAATTTATCTTGAAATTGCTAAAATGATTATTACAATTTTACATAATTCATTACAGAATATAATAAAGTCAATTCCATTCAGTAATAATGCAGTTCGAAGATGGATAGGTGATGTAGCCGAAAACATAGAAAATATATTTAAGTACCAGAATATGCATTACATTTCAGCAATTTAAAATTACCAAATAATAAATCTTTGTTGATTGCTTATGCAAGATTCTTAAAAAAAGAAAAGTTTCATGAATTTATTATTTGCAATGCATTTGGAAATGGATATAAAAGCTGTTTATTTTATGTTGTCAAACAATTTTTAAAACAAAGAACTTCTGCTTAATATTGTAATTACATGTGTAATTAATAGAGTCCTGTCAATGATAGATCACTACAGAAACTTTATAGCTCATTTTTAAAAAAGTCATGCCAAATATTATTACTATTTCATTACATCATTCATTGCCACCATTTAATTGTGTAAAAACTAAGTGACCTTGTTCAATTATTTATAAACTGTGAAAATTTCTATTAACAAAATTAAATCCCATTATCTCACTGATGTTCTGTTTCAAAAACTCTGCGTTAAAAATGTTGAAGATTTTGAGTGATTATTACATCACACTGGAATTCATTAGCTATCAAAAATTAAGTGCTTGAAATGGTTTTATGAACTTTTTGATAGCATTGTATAGTTTTTGGAAATATGTAGTGTAGTCTCTATAATAATCTTCAAAAAATTAAAGCTATTATTGTTTATTTATCAAACTCATTGAGTAAATTCAACTGTAATTTTTTTAATTGAAATCTCAAATACTGACATTTATATAAAAATTAACACTTTTTATATATAATGTAGGAAATTGCTAATTATGTCAGTTTCCACATTTATTAGAAATAGATAGAAAAACAAAGTGTAATAACTGATACTGGTAATGTACTAATAATTTTTATAAATCATTTACAAAAGAAGCATGAAGATATACTGGAAGATATTAATTAGTAGTTTCAGAATAGATAATAAATCTATGTACAAATATTTAAAATGTTAATGAATGTTTTAAAAATAAGTGCTTCTTTTTATTAAGAGTTTTGGCTACAAAAGAAAATTTTGGAACATTCTTTAGCCAATCTTGTTTTAATTGCAGTATCACAAATTTTAATTAAAGGAATTGTATGCAAATTGTTGAATGGGAGATTTGTGACTCAATATTAAGTTAATAACTCTTTGCCAAATTCAAGTTTCACATTAAGCATCATAATGTTGCAATATATCAAGCAAAAATTATTACCACAGAATAATGAGTTGTATTCAATATTCAGTTTTTTTTTAATGTTATTTAGGTATGTGTTTGATTTGTATTCTTAGTGTTTTGTTTTATTTTCATGCAGTTTGTTGTCATGGACTTAGTCATAGAATGACTTTTGGTATTAAAAATGTAAAAAGTGTCAGCGAAGATAACTATAATTTTTTGTATTTTTTTTTTACAAATTATTTTTATTCAATGTATTCTTTTTAAATAAATTTCTGTTAATTAAACTTTTTTTTTTTCTAAATTTAATTAATAGTATTTTTTTACTCCTTAAAAATGTAGTAATTTTTGGCAAAGAAATTGCTTTTTAGCATCCTTTGTTAAATGATAAACAAAACTAAAAGGATTGTATATTAAGAATGGGCGTATTGATAAAACTTTGAGACAAATAGAAGGCATTGATCAGAAAAAGTTTGAGAAACCACAGATCTAGTCACCTATACTGGTTGTAGTGGCATTTAAATTATTCTTATCTAATACCATTTTTATTTTAGTTTTCTTAATTCCCCTCTCTTCATCCACCCATCCCTCCTTTTATATTTTTTTAAATTACTTATAGGATTTTTCTTCTTTTTGCAGTTTAACATTATAACCTATGAATCTCCTTTGTATTTGATGATTTTTAATTTGATTTAAAAAACATGTTTTACATAAATACTTAGGTCCATAAAAAAAAACATAATTGTCATTCTTACACATATGCAAACATTGCTTGATTTTTATTCTCATCACTAGATCCGCCACATGGGCTATTCACCGTCTATTCCATAAGGTAAATTCCATAAGTAAGATAGTATACTGAGCTCATCCTATAGGTGATAAATTCAAAAACTGTTGACTATCTTATTGCTTAATATCTCAACAACATATAATGTAGGGCCATTACTGTGCACACAAAAATTAAAACTCGGTTTGTCATCATTATAAGTCCAATAATCATTATTCTTAGTTACCTCTCAGTTAATACATAAATAATTTTCACATATGGCTAAAAATAAAAATATTAACAACAAAATTGTTAATTAAAATTGTTGGTTTTTATTCATTGTTAAAACTTATCTTGATTATAATTAACCATTTTCTTCAAAACAGTATTCATATGTAATTGTTACCAATTCACAAGAAATGGATACTTTCTTCATCTAGTCTTCAAAATATTTTCCTAATTAAATATGAATTTTACTTTGTCAATTAATTATAATTCAATTATAACACCTTTAGTATAAAATCAAATTGATGACTTCATTAATCCTCAGACTTTTATCTTAAAACTGATTTGCCAAACAATTTTATGATCCACAACAATTCCCAATGTCGACTTGTGAAATTTTACTATTCTGAAACTGATAGACATTTAAATATAGAGTTCCAATTATTATGCCCTGACAATTCTCTGCACCAGACTTAAGTATATTATTCTAGTTGATCCCAATCTCATTTATTCAAACTGTTATTACTTTATAATAAATCCAGTCTTTTTTAGTTACTGTATGTAATTATTTTTCATATTTATTAACACCAAATCATTTTACATCAATTTTGCAAAAGATCAACTTTATCATTTGGATAGATATATATCTTTTAGCAGGAAATTCTATTTCCTATAGATCGAATTATATCCCTTCAGCAATTTCAGGTTGTAGATATTTTGTGTGCAGAATTATCATCACTACAGTTATTTTTATAGATTTTTATTACAGTATTAAAGTTTTAAACATCATTTTTTTCCCCCCTCATGTTTATTGTCCAGGTATGCATTTTAACAAGAGT
This sequence comes from Epiperipatus broadwayi, assembly GCA_028023455.1. Lineage (NCBI taxonomy): Eukaryota > Metazoa > Onychophora > Udeonychophora > Euonychophora > Peripatidae > Epiperipatus > Epiperipatus broadwayi. Next base: position 12,513,462 of record JAQFVV010000008.1, on the reverse strand, counting down.
TTTATTCATTTATTTCAAATAATTTTCGCATCTAATATTAAATCTTCTATTGAATTCATTCAGTAGTATATTTGCATTTATTTAATTGACTTGCATTTATTCATACTGTTAATAAATAACAGACACGTGTTTATATATATATATATATATACACACACACCTTGTTATTTCCAACAATGGGTGGTTAACTAGAGTGTTCCCTTATTATATAGTGTATTGGGATTTTAGAAATTTATTGCAATGCTATCTATTATAGTCTGTAGTTCATATTGTAAAACTGAAATCATTTGAATAGTTAATTAAATTAGAAATTGGGTGATATGAGAGAACAAAAGTAACTAATTATTAATAAAGTATCTAATTATGCTTACCATAACTTAAAACATATAGATAAAAAATATGTAAATGATTTTAACAAATTACAAAAACTAATATTGTGGGAGGGAGTGCCTTATCATAAATATATGCCAAAGGATTTGGAAATTATAAATATATTTTATTCTGACAATTAACTAATAATTTTAATAATTTGTTAGTACTAGATTTAAATCTATATACTAGAACAGGGTAGACCAAGTATTATTTTTTTAAGTATTTAAAAAAAGCTAACATGCTAAAAATAGTTATAATTGGAGAATTTTAATTTTTTTTTTTTTTTTTAAAAAGGAATGAGAAATTAAATAAATAAGGCTAAATTTCTATTTTTAAAAAAATCCTTACATATATTACCAAATAATAATATGTAGATTATATACATACACAGATGAATATTTAAAAATAAATAAAAGATATATTTAAAATCAGTTACACATTTTTGCTTAGACTTATTACTGTAATCTATATTTGTTTGTAAAAAAATATATATATGAAATTGCTTATATGTTAAAATGTAAATTTTAAATTTATAGAATGACTTGAAGTATTGAACTAAAATATAAATTGTAAACATCATATATAAGATTAATTAAATTGTATAGCTTTAAATTGTGTATGATGAAATTAATTAGTTATTAACGAAAAAAGCTAGAAAAATTTTTGTGGCCATTTTATCTTTATTAGAATATTTGTTGTTATATGAAATTTAATATCTATTTATTTATTTTAAAATTAATTAGTTTAGTAAGACTTTTTTAATAAATCTGCCATATTAAGTTATGGATTAAAGAAATTATGGAAAATTTTGCAATGCAGTTAACCGACACTATTATTAAAATGATGAACCATTGTTTTCGTAAGACAGTATGAATTGGACAGGACAGCATATTATCTTCCTACCTTATAAACTTTTATACATAAATATGTTATGAAGAAAATTATTCTGGATTCGGTATTTGGTGATAACATTAGATCTGTGATTATATCATATTTCATAAATTCTGAAAAAAGAGTCAGGGAGATATCTGACTTTTTGCTTTTTTAGATTATTTATCAATAAAAAATAATTCAGCAACAGGATTCACTGCAGATTAACAATTTTTTTTTAAAGAATAGCTTTAAATGAAGATTAGTATTGGGATTATTTTAATGAATGTGACTATAAACATTGAAAAAAAATATTGATGGTTTTGTGCTGTATTCTTTGAAGATATTTAAGAATAGCTTGGGTATAGTAGTTTCTTCTGTCCCTTCAAAGAGATTTCAAACCAGTAAAATGTATCATCTACTACTACAATTTTTTACTGACTTTTGAAATTTTTGAATAAATTCTATTACTATTTATATATATAATTGAAATGTTTTATTTTATTGTTCATGAGTTCATAAGAAATTTGAGCATTGAAAGTGACAGAGTTAGGCACAATTCTTGGACTTAAACTCCAGTCTACCACTATATCATTGCATCAAACCATGCAGGTCTAAATCATATTTCTAATTGATTACCTGTATATGATTTAAGTAGATTATAATCGCTAGTCTTTCTGTGATATAAAACCAGGAAGGCAGTTGACCTTTTATAAGAATATTATTTTTAAAAAACTTATTTCTACTATTATAATAACTATTATAGCGAGTGTTCTAACTTGCATCCCTGGTCAGAAGACATCAGTTCTTCAGTGAAGATTTCTGAATAGTGTAATTGCTTCCAGATAATTGTCATTTCTAACATTTGTTTTCAGTTCTAAAAAAGATTCCATTTTTCCACTAACAAATCCATATTATTATTGTAAGGATAAAAAAAAATTGTATTAAGTTTATTAAGGAAGCATCATTTAAAATAAAAGATATAACTATACTGAGTTTGTCAGTATTGAGAGGAAAATAAATTAATGCTTCATTTATATTTTATGCTGTACCTTTAAAAAAAATTTTGAATAATTTTATTTTTAGTAAATTGTCATTTAATACAGCCAACTTAGAAAACTTGTTAAAAAAAATTATCTAAAAGAACTGTTCTAAGAGAATGAATTAGTAACTTAAAATCATTCTTTATATTGTTTGGATTAATTACTACCAATTCACATTTCTTCTTTGTGTTGGATGGATCAAATTTTTATGTATTGTATTCGGCATTCCACAATATCAGTATAACACTGAGAAAGATGTGATCCATATTGGCTATCATTTTACTGATGATGCAATGGTTCTTTAATACCTTCTTCTAAAAGAAAAATGCATCATAACACTTTTTAAATAATTTAAATAATAACAATCACTGAAATGAAGTTAAAAGATAGTTATCTCAGAAAAGACAAAAGTAAAAAACACATAATACAAAAAAAAAAATTAAGACTTTATCTTTTGATCTATAGAATAATCACCAATGATCATGTAGAAGAAATCACATTAGACAAAGGAATTCTTGTGATGAATTGATTTCTGATACTTATATTAGAAATTGAATGAGCACTAAAAATTGTTATTAGTGAAATTATTTTCCCAAATATCAAGTAGTGGTCTGAGATCTTACAGTGTTCTCTGCACTTAATACAAAAGAGCATCAACAAGATTATTGTCATAGCTACAAACTGGCCAATCAAACCCATGGCATCGAAGTCAACGTTGTATTTATTTCATTATAATTTGAAAATTTCTACAGAAAAGGTCATCACATTTACTAATATTTTTCAGTTATCCTTTGTTACATTGCTTGATGTTTATGAATTGTAATACAATTATATTCATAAAATTGGTATCAATTTGTTTAGATTTATATGAAATTAATGTTAGAACATTGGGTGTTTTGAGAACTAAGGCCAAATGAGACAAGTTTAACTGAAGCATGCATGATTGGGGCTGTTACCATTTTTTAAATATGTTCTTTATTATTTAAGAGAAGTAGAGATTATAATTTTAAAAATACATTTGTTTCAGTGTAGTCATTTGTTTTATATTAATTATTATTTTCATTAAAATCAGTCAACTCTTATACAATCCCAGTATTAATAACAAACAGTTTCAACCTGTTGTCAAGTCAACTCTTAGATAATTCCAATAGCACTCAACAATCTCAACCCACTGTCATGGCAACCTAGAATAAAGTTGGAATTATTATTTGGATATAAATTTTTCTAATAGTTTTTTTTTGTTATTGTTGTTACCAAGCATCAATATTAATGTATTTTGTTTTAAGTAAAAAAAATCCTATTGTTAATTGCTTATGAATTGACAAATGAGCAGATGAGTTTTTTTTATACTTTATTTAGAGATTCAATCCAGATACTTTTTTCTTTTGAGTTCATCAATCGTTCTCTGTGTAGCAGAGTTAAAAAAAAAAAAAGATTTGTTAATTAAAATAAAAATAACAAAGCTTTATATAGTTTTATTAATAAAATACAGCAATGAATGTAAAAACTTTATTGCTTAATTAGTAAATAGTAGTTATAGAAAATTCTATTAACTTTGAATCTCCTCCTCCCCAGTAATATTGATTTTTTTTTCAAAAGAAAGTAAATTGAAAGTCTGGCATAATTATTATGGCAGAAGTCTTAATTCCATATGATCAATAGACCCCAATCTTAATAAATAATCCATTAAATTAAAAAAAAATTATTATGTCCATAGAATATTTTCCAGTGGGAGTAAATTTAAAGACAAATACTTGCATCAATAATTTTTTTTTCACAAATAGATTATGGAATATAAAAAAAACAAAAATTAATATTTATAAATAGTAATAATTTCAATAATTATGTATTGTATATGAATTGAATTCTCATGACATTTCCAATAAACATGTTCATTATTTTTTCCTTTTTTAATTTCTTCTTTTACCCACAATTATACATAAACCTGATAAGTATTGGACCTTAATTATATTTTCACATGTAATACAATTTTATGCAAAATGTAATTTCTTATTTTGGGGGGAAGTGCAAGTGCCCCATTTTCTCCCTCTGTAAATGACCAAAGTTGAAAGAATTAATAATCTTTAATAAATTTAGCAATCAGAAATTATTCTTTTTAAAAAAAATCATGATGATATTAGTTTTAGTCAATAAATAAATAAATAAATGAAAAGATTTTTGTCACCTGGAATGGTCATGTAATGTTTACACATCATGTGATCCGTGAATCTTTCACTCTTGAGTCATTGTTTTGCCACTGCACTAAAGCACATATGGCAGCAAAATCTTTTTGGAATAATCATTCAAGAACTTACTTTCACTCAGAACCTTGCTGTAAACTTGAATCAAATTGCAGTTCTGGAGGAAAAAAACTATTTAAGTTAAAGCTTGTGTCATAATAGAAACAAAATTGTGTAATATTAAGATATATGTAGTAGAAAACATAAACATGTGATAGCTGTAATATTACTTTCCTGTTTATATCTAAAATCTTTATCTAGAAAGTACCAAATTTATTTATAAATTTATGCTATATATATTTATATGTATAGATGTGTCAATGCCCTTATTGTACATATAAATATATTTTTATATTAATAGTAAAAAAGTCATAAATTGATCAATTTAAAACAAAAAAAAATGCATTCAAATCAATGGATGAAAAAATATTTCTATAATCTTAAAAGTTTTTTTTTTTAATTTTACTTTTGTTCTTCCTTGTATATTTTAAAAGATCATTGATTACAGTATTTGTTAGTTTTTGAAATGTGCATTTGTTTTGTCTGGTATTTTAACTTTTTTAAATCATAGTTAAAATAATTATGCATAGGAATATAACTTGCATTATATTGAAATATGAATTTTAGAGAATTTGAATTTTTAGTTGAAACATTTTTTTTTATTTTTAAGGAAATTATTTATGTTCGTATTTATATCAGATGATATTCACATGTGTCAAACTTTGACCCTCAGTTTTTTGCTATATTAAACATAGAAAATGCATCTATTGTTGGTAACTGGAAAAAGATAAAAACTTTTTTAAGTAATTTCTAAATTTATTTTTAGTTAACAGATCACTATGGTTAAAAAAAAAAACCTTAAAATGCTAGATTTTTAAATGTTCATTATCTTATGAAATTTTTGAGTTCATAAAAATCACATTTGTACACTAAATAGCTATTAAAATGCTTTAATATTTTGAATGATATTAACTTCAATACTTTTATTTAATTTGCATTATAATTTTGAAAAATTATAATGAATTGAAGAAATACCACAAATTTGAAATATTCTTTTTTTTTTCACTGAAATAAATTCTTCAAGCAACTTATTTTACAAACAGTGAGGATTGCCAATTCCTCTACAAGCTTTATGATAAATGCTTAGCCAGAGCCAGCACTTAAAATATCTTTGTCAGGAACCCCTCCCCAAACCCCTTACCATGGTTTCGTGCTTTGGCACTCCTCAGAGAGGTGTCAGGATAGGTTCAGACACTAGATCTAAAAATACCAACCCAAAGCTAAGCACTTACCTAAAAGTTATCTATTGAGTGGAAAATCTGAAATTTTCAGACATCTACATGTCTTCAAACCCAGCTATTCAACTCAAATAGCTATATGGGGCTGATAGATCTTCAGCCATACCATATATTAGTAGTCATAGCAATATAAAATTGCATAAGACTTTTGGAAGAGACTATAAATAGTCAAAATAAGAGTCATAGATCACATGACCCTATCTCTTAAGCTTGTAAGTTATAAACAGTGAGGATTGCCAATTCCTCTACAAGCTTTATGATAAATGCTTAGCCAGAGCAAGCACTTAAAATATCTCTGTCAGGAACCCCTCTCCAAATCCCTGACCATGGTTTCGTGCTTTGGCACTCCTCAGAGAGGTGTCAGGGTAGGTTCAGAGGGTAGAGGGTAGGTTCAGACAGTGTCTGAACTTATCCTGACACTTCTCTGCGGAGTGCCAAAGCACGAAGCCATGGTCAGGGGTTTGGGGAGGGGTTCCTGACAGAGATATTTTAAGTGCTGGCTCTGGCTAAGCATTTATCATAAAGCTTGTAGAGGAATTGGCAATCCTCACTGTTTAGAACTTACAAGTTTAAGAGATAGGGTCATGTGATCTATGAATTGATCTATGACTTATTTTGACTATTTATAGTCTCTGCCAAAAGTCTTATGCAATTTTATATTGCTATGACTACTAATATATGATATGGCTGAAGATCTATCAGCCCCATATAGCTATTTGAGTTGGATAGCTGGGTTTGAAGACATGTAGATGTCTGAAAATTTCAGATTTTCCACTCAATAGATAACTTTTAGCTAAGTGCTTAGCTTTGGGTTGGTATTTTTAGATCTAGTGTCTGAACCTACCCTGACACCTCTCTGAGGGGTGCCAAAGCACGAAACCATGGTCAGGGGTTTGGGGAGGGGTTCCTGACAGAGATATTTTAAGTGCTGGCTCTGGCTAAGCATTTATCATAAAGCTTGTAGAGGAATTGGCAATCCTCACTGTTTATAACTTACAAGCTTAAGAGATAGGGTCATGTGATCTATGAATTGATCTATGACTCTTATTTTAACTTATTTTACGATTTGATTTTTTTTTTTTTTTTTTGTGCTCTCCAAATTACAGCCAGATTTCTAATTTGGCATTGGGTTTAATAATTATCTCAAAATTACTAGAAAAAATATAATTTATTAAATAAAAAAAAATATATTTCATTAAAATCTCTTGGTTATTTACTACTATTAATTACTATATATGTAACAATCAATTTGAAAACACTATTTTTTGATTACATAATAATAAAATTTTCTTATTTGATACAGATGGATTACAGTATATGTTATATTTTATTCCAAACTCTTCTTACATACATCGTACATAGCATATAATAGCTCTCATTTTGTTGATACACTTTACTTAGAATAGAATACATATTATTTATTGAACTGCAAGTATTTAGAATTTTTTAGCATAACCATGTATATAACATAAATCTTTTTTTATATAATATGCATATATAAATTAAAATTATGATATAAACAAAATTTTTGGAAAATAATAATAATATAGCTATTAATAATAAATTGAGAAGCCTCATCTTCATATATTTTTCATTTACTGGAAAAATACGAATTAAAAATCTTATTATACCATATTTTTATTTTTTAAATAAAGTAAATAGTAATATATCTGGCTTTCATCTCAATTAATTTAGCTGTGGATAACATTCTTTTTATTTTTAATGACTTTTTGCAAAAACATAATAAGCTAGTCTCGTTATCAAGAAAATCTCTCTCTACTTGCTTTGATGTTTTAAGTCAGTATTAACTTTAAGTATGTCCTAAAATTATGTAAAACTTTTAGCATTATACTTGGAAAATATTTTATTATATAAAATGCTATACATCAAATTTGGAAAGGCTAATAAAGGAAGAATAAAATTTATGTGTTTTCAATGTAAACTGAAGAAAATTAACATAATCGTATATGGCTCTTCAGGATGGAAAAAATGGCTGCTGATGTAATTTTAAAATTATTTACAAATATTAATTATTTTTTCAAACATGACCATCTTTGGCACTTAGAGTTGTAGAATGACTGCTTAAGTATTGTAAAATGTATTAAATTTGTAAATTTTTTTTTGTTTAATTATAATTTTTTTTTTTTTTTTTTTGATAGCATACAATTGGAATTGTGAATATTGATACAACTTAGTTTGCAGCTTCCTTGTATACAAATATCTAAATTTTATGAAATATATAGCTATTGATTTTATCATTCAAAATAAAAGATTTCTGGATTGAAACTTGACTGACTTTTTTGTCTTCTATCTTCCACTATTTCACTAATAATGATAAAAAGATTAGGTTAGTTTTATTTCTAAGAACTTAAATCCCATAATTTTTTTCAAAAGACTTTTGACCACCACAAATGTGAGAATTGAGTTGCTATCCAGAGATCATTAATTCTAGAATCTGACATTTTACAACTATATTAATCGATATAAAGCAGTATTTTATTGAAGTTCTTTAACTTAATTTTAATTTTTTTTTTCCATTGTCACACTTATTTGACTTTTTTTATTTCTAATGTACTGAAATAAATTTGATCACTGCACTTGTTATTTTTATAGTTATTCTTTTTTTGCTTCTTTTAATTTTATAATTATTGTTTATAGATTCTAAGCACAAGCAAATATATCATTATCAAGCTTAAGATAGTCAGTTTTTTCTAATTCTTTTTTTTTCCATTGGGTGTTATTCTTTATTTTTTTGTTTTTTTTTCTAGATCCTTATAAATTATTTTACAATTTTAATCCCAAACTAAAAATTACATTGTGAAGTAGGAATATTAGTCAAACTTTATCTCAAAGAGAAATATATAAAGTTTTTTTTTTTTGCAGTGTGATTTGTCAGAAATCCATAAAGTACAATATAGTAAAATTATATACTGAACTAAGATCTCATATAAAAGTTATTGAAAGTTTAGAACATAATGTAGAATATCACTATCAAGATTAATAATATTTCTGATGGTCTTCAAATGTTAAAATAATGGAGACATTTTAAAGATTAATTTTTTAAATCATATAGTTCCTGGAATTGGCTAAGTCAGAGTTTTTACCACTCCTTTCTTGTTCACTTCTGACATCAAATCACTGAGAAACTGTACCCCCATGCTTGACATATGCACGTATTATTAGTATACAGTATAAAAATTTCTATCATATTCTTAAACTATTTGCTGAAGTCTGCATAAAGAGTAATGTCCTTAAGCAAAGAATCACAATTGCAATCAAAGAATTCATATAGGTATATTCTTTCATATGTGGCAAGAATTTGAATATCATTTGGATAATGTACCTCTTGACTAATGATATTCACATTAAATGTTCCTAATTATTCTTCCATAAAAAATAAAAACTGAACTTTATTGTATAATAATTTTCCCAATTGGTGATTTGTAATGTATGACCAAATTCAAAATTAATTTGTGTACAATGCTACATTTATATTTCTAATTCTATATAATCTTTTAGTTTATTAATTCTTGAGTTTATCTTATACTTTTTTAAATCTATATATATATAATATAGATTTAAAAATATTTTTGATTAACAAATTTTAAATATCACTTGTATCTTTACTTTCTTATTTTTTAGAACTATATTGTTTTTCATTAGAAATGTTTTCTACCTCTATTTGAGCAATCCTTATAAAAAGTGTCTTAAGCTTTTATTTATCTTGGAAATTCTATTGTTTTCTTGAGTCAAATCTTGTAATTGATTTTTAACATATTTCTATTGAACAGATTTTCTTCAAATTTTGTACACATGTTATGAATCAATGATAATGCATTATTTTGGAGTTGTCCAGCCCTAACAGTGTTCGCAGGCTGAATTGCAAACTGTTTTACTATTGGTTCAGTAAGTTTTTTAGTTATATGTAATAGATGGTGGCTTCTGCTTTCATAAACAAAAAATATTTTAAATGATTTTAAAGAAAGATTATTTCAAATACTGGAAATATGGCAACATTATTTAAATTCTCAGTTTTTGAATTTGAATAAAGTTATAAAAAGTTCATTGCAAAATATCCAAATGCTAAAAAATAATATATATAATATTTTATAAAAAGACTTTTTTTTTTAATTTGATGAGTAATGTAAAAAAATTATTTTACATTCACAATTGTTTATTATATTTAACTTGAAATAAAAACATGGGGTGTCCATAAATTAGTCCACTCAATCACTAGTTAATTAATGGGCACCCTATACTTTTATTTTAAGTTGAATAATTTTTTTTTTTTTTTTTGGTTTTTAGTGTATTACTCATTAAATTAAATATTTTAAATCATTATTTATAAAATATTTTTTATATATGTTATTTATTTTGATTTGCTTTCTTCTATTAGTAATATCTTAAATTACATACATTTATATATGCTAGATTAAAAATTAAAAATTAACTTATAAAACAAATTACTGAACTCATTGTGTGCATGTATGTGATTGCATGTATATATTTGATATACAAAAAAAGAACAAGAAAATATTAAAATTTTAACATAATTATTGGAAGTTAAATATTCTTCATTTTAAATAATAATTTTGAAGATTTATTGGAAAATTTAAATAATTTTGTAGCTATAGATATTTCTAAGATAAATTTACTTAAATAATTTGAAATGAAGTCCTTAAAGAGTTTGTGTTTATATTCAGTATTCTAAATTTTCTTAAAATTAAATACTCATTTTTTGCTTAATTATATGCCAATCCAAATTTAATAATTTTCTGGCATATATAATTGATTGTTTATAGCTTTGATTAATGAAACTTTATGGATCCTTTTCCAATGCAGACAGATTAATTCTTGTCAAAAGCATGATAATGATTAGGATAGTTATCCTTCCAGCAGATCATGGCTTCATTATAACTGTATATTCAAAATGTCAGATAGTTTAATCTAGCAGTCTAAATACACATTAATTGTAGATGATGTTGTAACTAATTTTAACTGAAATAAAGCTTCAATTAATAGTTATTCTCTAAATTGACAACTTTTTTTTTAGACTTAATTAATATAAGTTTTCCTAAAAAACACATTTTGATCTTACAAATAAATGTGTGTGTATTTTTTTTGCAGACATCTTTTGCATATATTTTTTTTAAAACTCATTAATTCATTAAGCAATTACCTTAATCAATTAGTACAAAATTATTTTCACAAACTTTTATTTTAATTAGAGTGATGCATGTTTATCATAAAATACATTTATGAAAATATTTTAACAATTAATTTGCTTTCTTTTCTAAGTTAAAAATTATTTACACATTATTGATCTTTTGATTTTACTTTACTCAGAATCCTTTTAACTATTATATTTTTTAAAATATATATATTGCACATATATAACATAAATCTCATGATATATATACATTATTGAAACCATCTCATAAAAGATAATGATGTTATTATTTGAATAAAAAGTGACCGATTTAAAAATTAAAAAAATATTTTCTACTTGGAAATTATTGATAATCATAAGATGACTGTTGCAAAGTGAAAGAAAAGATGACTAGATGAAGAATTCTACAATTAAAGGTAGTATAAGAAAAAATGATTGAATAAAATTGAATTGGAGAATGCTGAGGAAAAAGTTTTATGTGAAATATGAATTGAAAGAATAGTAATTATAATGATACTATAGAAATGACAAATATAACAATAGAATAATAATGAAGTAACAAAATCATCCTTCATCATAAATGAAGAATTGATCGAAATGCATCACTTCAAATATGAGAACAATTTTCAATAGAAAAATGAGATTTTAGGAACTTTGACAATCGAAGAAATAAACTCAAACCAAAATCATCACTGGAAAAATAATGTAAATGTTAATAAATTAGGAATTTTGAATAATTTAAAATCAAAAATTAGATTTAAAATATTGTCATTAAATTTTTCCAAAAAAGCAGCATTGAATCATCTAAGATTAAAATTAATTAAATTAACATTATTTTTGTGATTAGTTTTTAGAAGATATAAATTGTTGTTTAAAAAGTAGAATGCTAAGTGCTATCATCATCAAAACTGTGAATTGATTTAAAATCAGATGTATTAAGAAAAAAAAAGAATTACAAAAAATACAACAAAATGTTTGAATTTACCAGAATTAATACAGAAGATATGTAACAAAATGTATTTTCTTTATACTGTTTTTTGAAATAATATTTTATGTACTCTACATTGCAAATTTAAATAAAAGTCTAAGAAGAAAATTTGTAAAGGGTAAATATTTTCGTGTATTGTAAACTCAGTTAAAAGTTTCAGACTTCTTTAAATAACTTTATGGGATTTCCCGCATAGGATTAAAGACCACTAAAAAATAAAACATTTTTCATACAAATAATATGATACTTCGAGATACAAAATAGTAATTTAATTCTTTAATTGATGAAGTAAAAATATATGAATAATAAATCATTACTTAAAAGAAACATTTTTACCTTGTTTAAAAGATTAATTGTTTAAGAAATTTTAAAAGTCAATCCAGCACAAAAACGCTCATTTTTAAAGCAATAGCTGAAATTATGAGAGCCAAAAGTTTTTGTAATATTAGATTTGAAGACATAACAGGACGTAGTTTTTGGCTGGATGAAAGAATAATGTTCAAATGTAGAAAAGTCTATAATCACCAGAATTCCAGTAAGACCATAAAATTGTTCTTTCTTCTTTTTGAAAGTGACAAAAGTTTTTATCTTAGGAAATATATAATGTCAAAATTATTTTATCTTTATAGTTGCATATAGAATTTATTGATAATTTTTGAGAAACACGTAAATCATTGTAGATATTTTCTGTGATTTATCAAACTTTTCATAGATTATTATTCAATAAATTTTCTTTTATCTGATTTTTTTTTTTAATAAACCTTTTTTTCATTCAGAAAAGAGATTGATTTATTGAAGATACTTTTGACAAAATTATCCTTAGTTAATTGGTGGAAAGTATACTTGTTGTGTGAACTGAGACCCATAGTTCAATGAGTTATCTTTTCCTTGTATTGAAAGCTAAATCAAGAGCCACTACAGAAAACTATTTATTAAAGTAATGATTGGATCTAGCTTTTAATTAGTTGATCTACAAATGGCTAACTTTATAATCATCAATATTAGTAGCAACAATTCCACTGTCAGAAGTATTCTGGACAATAATCACAAGTATAACATGATTTATCCTAGTTAACATTTTAATATGTCAAGTAGATGTAAAAGCAGAATTTTTAGGAGTTTAGGCAAGAAATTGGGAATTCTTATTGAGAGATAGATATAAAAATGGGCAATTTAAAGAATATTAGATATTTATAATAAGGTTACTCTGTGATGATTAGCATTTGTGTGTGTGTGTTTTGTAAATTTTTACAGAAATGTTTTGACTATTTGGATATTTTTAATTTTGCACTTTTTTAAAATCTGTCATCATCTGCCAGGTCTTTCATTTCACTAATGTGAATGAACTGTTTCCACTTTTCTGTATGCTTCCAATACTCATCCATGATAGTATTGGTTGTCTTCTTTTGGATCCATTCACAATTCTAATCATACATCCTTTTCTAGTGTTATATACAGATTCTACAGTTTCTAAATAACACTTAAATATTTCAACAAAATATTTTCTAAAATAATAAAAAAAAGACATATGACTTTATTATTCAGGAGTTCATAGGAAGTTCGAGCATCAGAATTGATCCTGGGACCCTTCGATCCAAATCAGATGCTTTACCAACTGTGCCAAAACATGCAAGACACAAAGGCATGACTTTATTGCTCAGTAGTTTATAAGTTTGAGCATCAGGTTTATGTGCACCAGAATCAATCTTGAGATCTCCCAGTTTCAAGTCTGAAGCTCTACTAACTACATCAAATCGCGCAGGGTTCTAGAATAACAATGAAGTATTACAAATTTTTTTTATTAAATATGAATTCTTCTGTATCTAAGTATTTGAGATATTGAAATCACATATTTACTGTATGCAGTAAAAATAGTGAAACAATTGACAATATTACATATATTCCTCATCAATATCTAACAAAAGAGTGTAATTATTTTATTAAAATAATTAATACATTTTTGTATTTATTTATTTATTTTATTCATGGTTGATTCAATGAGTTTTGACTATTTTATAGAAATAGATTTGAGTAGTTCGAGAGTAGAGCAAATTATTCATAGTTAGAAAGAAATTAGAATAATAACATAAGGAGTCTGCTCTTCTTTGAAAGATGATGATAATACTTTTTCAGTTTGTTTTGATAGTCAACCAAACTCCTTCAAATTGATCTATAAAAAGCTACAACTTAAATTCCTATTCAAATTAATTACAATATGTATGCTTTCAAACATTTCAAAAGTTTTTGGTTCAATCAGTGTTATGCTTTAACTATAAAAAGTTGTACCTCATTAATATTATATAAAGAAAATGTCAAAAGATTGATCTTTTCAACCACACAGAAATAGACTAATATATTAATTTGTTATAATTATATATATATTGCTGATATACTTGGGTTTTAATAATACAAATGATTTTTGCTTGAATAGCTTTGTGATGGTGGAAGTTTCTTCGAATTGGTTTTGCTCTATTTCATTCTAAATTATTCTAAAAGTATTTGCTTTAAAAATAACTCTTAAATTCTTTTCATAGCTTTTTTTATTCATATTTATTTATGTAATAAAGCGTTCAATAATTAATTGCAGTAATTTAATATATTTTACATTTTTGAATCATATAGAGGGAATAATTTTTTTTATATAGTGTGATCTGTATTAATCATATATTTAATAAATTTAGGACCCACACTAAAATTTATAATTTGTTGTATATATTAGAAATTCAGATAGGCTGTTTAAAAAAAAAGAGCTAGTAATTGTGCATACTTAAATAAGTAGAAAAGCTGAAAAATATGAATAGCTAACTTAAAATATATTTTTGGTTAAAAGTGTCAAAAATAAATAGGTCTAAGTCATTTTTAATCAACATGAAATCATTCATTCAATTTGCCTATGCAGGTTAGAAGATGACCCAATAAACTAAAGACTTTTTGATTGAAGCTGAAATCTGTCTGGGTGCTATTTTATCCAACAAACCATTATTAACCCAGGTCTTATTTTATATGTAGATCTAAAATTGAAATGCTGAAATAAATTAACAGGATAGCTAGCAATGGCATATCACCAAATATGATCAAGTCTTATCACATGATCCTAATACTCTGCTAATTGTTCTACTTGCATTTATTCTACATATATACATGTACTAATTTAATCAGTGATTCTTAAATTCATTATTACTACTGAAATCTGGATCATACACTATTGTTAGTTGCAATATAATTTAATCTTAATTCAGTTTTATGCATACATAAATAGATGTTTAAGTATATAAATAGACATGACAAAACAACATCTCTAAACTTTAAATAAACAATCCAAATTTAGCAATGGAAAAAATAAACATTTTTGCTGTCAAAAACAAATTATAAATGGATAAATAAATGCATAGAAGAGTATACATTCATTTGAATGCAATCAGTCTGCCAGTTTTAATTTAACTCTTGGCTGGAGCAGTTGACTTTCATTAGCTTCTGTTCTGGCTAAAGTGCTTTCTAATTAAGTAATTATAAATATAATTTCCATATATTAAATATTTTCATCTAAAACATCCATTAAAAATATGTTACCATACTGAAATTATATATATATAGTTCAAGAATATTTAGTAAACAATATCATATATTTTCTGATGGATTTTTACTTTTGATAATAGCACATTAAGTTTTGCTAATTATTTTTTAATTTATTGGATAAAGAAAATAATTAATTTTAATTCTTGTAAATTTAAACTAAAAATATATTTTGAATAAAATAAAATACTAACAAGATATAATAGATATTATGGAGAGAGTTATCAAGCCAATCTAATGAATGACTAATAAAAATTAATATACTTTCATTAAGTGATTTAGTGAGGGTAGCACATTTGACACATCAATTAAACTGTAATAATTTGCTATCTATATATATTGAGCAATAGTAAAGATATGTGTAAGAGATTGTGGTCTGGCCATCTGATGAATGCTAGTTCAGCATGAAATCTACATCTTGGGAATCTTGGATCATTTTCATATCTTTGGTCATATGATTATGATTACTTCCCTCCACAAGGTGTTAAAAGTGGATAGTGTAGTAAAAATTACACTACAGAAATATTATTCATTATTAGATAATCTCTAGTCTAATGAATGACTAATAAAAATTATTAATATATTTTAGGTGATTTGTGTCAAATTTGTGAGGGCAGCACATTTGACACATCCTTTAAACTGTAGTAATTTGCTTATGTACATATATTGAGCAATGTTAAAGATATGTGTAAGAGATTATGGTCTAGACCAACTGTTGAGTACTGTTTCAGCATGAAATGTGCATCTTGGAGATCATGGATCTTTTTCACATGTTTTTGGGCAAATGTTTATGATTACATCCCTGCACAATGTGTTAAAAGTGGATAGAAACTAATCTCTACCTTTCGTGAGAATGGTGTTGAAAATTATACTACAGAAATATTATTCATTATCAATAATCTCTAGTCTAATGAATGGCTAATAAAAAATATCTGTGAAAAGCTATTTTGTTTTTCTAATATAGTACATTATTTTGGATAAGAACAAAAACTTCAAATATCATAGAAAGATGGGGGGGGGGGTAAGAATTTGTACTGTAGAATTATTTGGTGAAACGAAGCAATGTAGCCTTTATAGCAAAGAGAATGTAAGGAAAAAATATTTGCATTAATGAAACAGCTTTTATTAAATAGGATAGAAGAAACTGAAATGTGTCTGTTACTGACAGAATTATTTGGTAATTTTAAATTAAAAGATTTACCATGGTATAAAAATATTTTATAGAAAATATTTAATCAGGGTAATAAAATTCCAAAGCATATGTTCTATGCTTTTATTTCATCTAAGGAAAAGTCATTTTATATCTTATGGACAGAATTCCCTATTATTACAAATATTGACTACAATTTTATTTAAAAGAACTGGAAAATAAATTAGGATATGAAATTAATATTGTGACCTCTGGTGATCATATATTACATTTCTTCAGAATGTTCTTATCATTAGTTTAGTTTTTCAGGTTGCATCATTGACTTTTCCAATTAATATATCATTTTATAACGAATTAAATTGTCTCATGATACTAGGAAAATTTAACAATTTCAACGTGGTCATTTGTACTTCAAGTGAGAGTTTAAATTTAATGTCATCAAGAATCTTTCTTTTTTTTTTACTTTGTCCATGGCATTTTTAAAAAGCTTTTTTCAATATCATATTTCAGAATCATCAATTTTCTTTTTTCTATGCTCAACTTTCACATCCATATATGATAAAAAAATATAGCTTAAACAAATTACTATATATATAAAAAAATCTTTTCCAGCTTTTTCATTAGTTTGCAAAAACTTCAGTTTCAGTGCTTTTATTATCAATTTTAAAATTAGGTGCTCATCCTGTGTTCATAATCATTTTTATATTCTATTCTTTTTTTAATTGGAAGTCTTGAGGTCTTTGATATTTTCTGTTATAAATGAGGTATCATCAGCAACCTTGATTGTTTATAGTTTCTTTCACTAACTGATCATGTACTTATATTCATCATTACATATTCAAAATGCAGTAGATAGATTGTCAATATTGAAACGGAAATCTCCAATCCCTTTCCGTTTCACCATCAACCTAATGACCTACTCGTCTGAACTAGTTTCGAACCTATGTCAAATGTAAAAATGTATATATATAAATCGAGCGGGAAAACTTTGCTATAATTGCCGCTTAAATGGCATTATCCATTTACATACGAAGACACGCTATAATTAGACAGGTTTGATAAAATTATAGCGGAGAAATGCTCATAAATTATTATAAAATGTTTTATTAATTTTCAGTCAATTCTTAATTATATTTCGCTATAATATTCGTATGTGGATGGATAATTTAAACCTTGGAATAACGGCAAAATGATTCATATATATTTAAGTTTAAATAAAAGTAATGTAAATGTTTTCTTTAATTTATTTAACGGTTTTCTGATTTAATGTTTTACATATATAGTTGAAACAAGTATTTTCTTTAAATTTGCTTTTTTTTTAAATAAACAAATATGTTAAAAGTTATTTAGTTTTATAAAATAAGAATTATCTGTTCGCAATTAAAAATGAGAATTTTTGTAAACAAGATATCAATTAGTGACACACCCGGGTAAAAAAGTAAAATCTGTTTTCTGATTGATTTTTGTTTGCAACAAAAGACTTTTTCATTAAATCAGAATACCGTTCCTTCTGCTAAGTAATAACACCTGAAAAGGAATTTAATTAATGAAAATGAATCAAATTATATAGTTTATATATTTTGATACATTTTTTTAAGGAAATTAAATATAACACCTCGGAGATTTTATCAGTTGTTGTAGAAATTGAATTATATTATTTTGCTTTAATTAAAAGTCAATTGGTCCCGAGGCTTACGAAATTCCAGAAAGGTGTTAAAGTTTAGTAGAAGGATATAAATAGGCCTTATTTTAAGCGGGAAGGGAGAATCCATCTTACTTTTGAAGAGAGTCAACAGGAGAAGTTTTATTATTGTTCAACCTTAACATGTCTGGCTAAAGTCAGGCAAAATTTTGCTGCTTTCCCGTGATGGAACGCCTAGTTCAATCCATCAAATGCCAAAGGAACAACCAAGCTTACACCAACTAAATTTGAAGATGCCATAAGCCGTAAAAATAATTTGCCCTCGTTCCGATTTCAATCCAGCTAAAGAAACACTATTTTAAAAAATCGTCTCCCAACTAAATTGAAGATGCCATAAGCCGCCAAAGAAGTCACCTTCGTTTCCAGCTCGAATCTCTCCTTAGCTACAGAACTATTTTAGTATTATTTAAAATCGCAGAGCTCTGTGTGCATTTCAAAAACATTCATTATTTCTTCAAAAACAGGTTAGCTAACCATATTATTGAAATTTCTATCTAAATTGTTTTCGAAATAATATTTAAATGAAATACTTTTTGCTAATACAATAGTGTAAACTGTCTAAATTGTTTCCTAAAATATTTTAATTCTATAAATGAAATACTTTTGCTAAATTTCTGTTAATTAATGTTTTGCTATATAATTTAATCACTGCAATTATATTTTGCTTTTCTTTTGCTTATTTTATTTATTATTAGTTATGCCTATGTTTCGAAACGGCGTGCATTTAATTATAGAATATGTTTTTAAACATATAAATTTAACATCTTCGTATTATTATTTATATAGCGTCATTTCGTGCGCTGTTTCGAAACCCAAATTCATATTTTGTCATTTAGTAAATTAATTAATATAAATATAAAATGTGGCTTTTCAACCTTTATTTATTATGTTACTAAAGATTAAACTAGCCTGGAGTGCAATCATAAGTATATTTTTTTAGTTAAGTATTCGTAAGTCCCCTATTAAATATACTTTTCCCCCTTTTAAAAGTTTAGTAGTTATAGATAACTAAAGAGATTGAACGGGATAAAGTAAAGTTTGTAGATATCTATATTGCTGTCAGTAGCATATCGTATTTCTCATGCTACAGAAGAGTTGGCTCTTTTGATCAAGCTGATGATCTAGTGTTCATTTAATATATGATCTTTAATTTATAATATCCTTCGGCTTGGCGGATGTGGGATTTATTAATATTTTTCTCGTTGTGCTGTTTTATATATAAGATGGAGCCACGGCGTTGCCAGCACATCTTCTCTTATGGGTAGTGCAGTAGCGAAGTCTGAGCTACGGGCCAGATTAGCACGTAAGTCCCCCGCCTCTGAACCAAATAAAGGTTCCCCATTAGCAGCATGACGACCGGTTCTTGGGTAAACCGTTGTTTGTCACAAAAACCCTAAAACTATTCTTCCATCCGCAGAGCCACTTTATTATTATACTTTACTTGTGCCTAGCGTATTAGTAAAATCGTTATAGCCAACTCTTTCCTCCCTAATATGCAGTCTTCGGCGTTGATCCGAAGCAATCTTGAAAACCCGTTCGATCTAAAGCTATCTGGGACGCTTTAAAAGCCCATAGTTAATATAAATTTATTATAATTAAGACGTATTATTAAGCTTCACTCCAGACTTGGTTTGATTTCACGTACAATAGCCACACGAACTGATGATGAAAGGGCATAACTGGTAAAAGTTAATGTAGTGATTAGTTATATAGTAGGGTATTTGTTTCCATTAAATAATATTGGAGCAATTAAATAATAGCCAACGTATCAATTATTGGCCTAGAGTAATGTTACTTTATAAATAAAATGCCTGCGTGCATTTGCCAACAACAATTGTCAATAAATATATTTTAATTCATCATATATCAGTTTCTGTCTCATTATTAAATCAATCCAATTCACTAATTGCCCATAAGTATTCATTAGTAAAGCCCCTATTATTTAAATATGTTAGATTTTATCTGTGGAATGTCTAGTATTTACGTTGTTTATATATATGTTTAAGTCCATGAGTCTTATTGTTTTCTCCGATTTGCTAGTGGGCCGGATGAAGAATTAAATCTCGTGTGCTACCATTGTTATGTTATCCATTGGGTGTTAGATCTGGTGCTTGGAGAGTGGGTTCGAATCCAGGCTGGTCCCTGACCTAAATCTCGGGCTTGACTGGGTTTGAAGTACATTTTGTGAGTTCCAGCTCGTGTTAGATGGATAAGCATGTTTTGACTGGCACAATATGTAGCTCCTTTTTCGGTATAAAATTAATCTGTTTCATCATAACGTATTCTAACTATGGCTTCTAATTTCCTTTTTTTTTTCATAAGAATAATGAAATGTTCTGTTACATCCACTTTTAATATGACCAACTTAATCAAAGCTTTTGTTGTATTCATTCAAATAAGTATAAACTTTTCTAGTATTTTCTGGCCTCTTTTTATCAGCAGTCAGTTCTGTAGTGATTAATTAAAAGATTTTTGGAAACTAAAATTATTTTCATAATTTAAAGAAATTGATTGACATTCTAGAAATTTTGGTCCCATTAGGAATGAATTATATAGATTTCTTAAAAATGAATAGTCAAGTTGTTAAAAGATTTAAGTGATTTTTAAAAATCAAAAAATCTATTTGTAAATCATTATTGGTTCTCTGTTCTAAGCATTGCTTGCCTAAGTCTGTGGTAAATGAAATTGATTTAGGTACATTTCAATTTAGTTTAATAAGAAAAACAAATTTAAGAAATCAATAAAATAGCATCAATAGATGTAGACAATCTGTTGTCATTTAATATACACTGGCGAAGCAGCCATATTGAATATTTAAAAATTATGTTATGCCACAAATTTTATCATAATATATGTTTGTATTACTCAAAAATGACATAATATATATTATTTGAAACATGAAACATCAAAGAATGTAAAGAAGCTGAAAAAATATAATCATTGATATTCAAAGTAATAATAATAAAAAAGTTAATATTTCTAATAATTATTTTCATATTATTTCATAAATTCAAAATTATCATACACACAACTTAAAATTATATTTTTGTTACTAGGTTAGTTGGATTCATCATAAAATTTCTAAAAAAAATTGGTATATAATAACACTTACCTAAGATAATCCATCACTTGAAAACTTCGTAGAATAAAGGCATTAATAACTTTCATTTTTCCTAATAGCCCTTCAAAATGTATTTCCATATAGGGGTTTGCAATGAATATGTCATCTTTAATAACATCCCTTATAACAAGTAGTTAATATTGATCAATAATTAGTATAATTTGAATATTATAATAAAGAATTTCAATACCGTTTGTAATTTATTAAAAATTACTACTAAAATAGTCACTATATATAAAATAAAATAAAAAGTGAATGAAATACTAAATTCATTATAGAGTTGAGCTTGAGGTACATAAGTTAGTAGTTTAGAGTCAGTGCGATGTATTATTTATCCTATCTTTATAGGTTTTGAGGGCTCATATTGCTTCATGTTACTATGATCATAAATTTAGTAATACCTTCATCAACTGCCACCTCTCTTTGCATTTGATATGCAACTTTGAAATTTACATTGCAGTAGTAATTATAAATTTATTTAACGCACATTGATTACGTAAGTAATATTTACTAAGGCAATAAACCTTTAAGCATGTGTGCTTGAAAATGCAAAGGTAGGGATCTCTACAGGTCTTAATCACAAGCTTACATGTTGGAAGAAAAGAGAGGAGCCCTTCTTTACTTCAACCTACTTTTTATATAAATAGGTGAAACTGAAACAGAACTGAGACTGTGAAGCTATTCAATACTTCACTGATTAAGTCCACAATTCCTATTACCCATTAGTACTCGCGAAATCTTTCAACTTACAATGAGTCAATGGAAAGATCTTATAGTTAGAAATCTATTACGATAATTTAAAGTTGTAATTATAAATTTATTTAATACACATTGATTACATAAGTAATATTTACTAAGGCAATAAACCTTTAAGTATGTGCACTTGAAAATGCGAAGGGGACCTCTACAGATCTTAACCACAAGCTTACACGTTGGAAGAAAAGAGAGGAACCCTTCTTTATTTCAACCTATTTGCTATACAAATTGCTGAAGCGGTTAGAACTGAGAGCGTGAAGGTATTCACCACTTCACTGATTAAGTCCACAATTTCTATTACCCATTAGTACTCACAAAATCTTTCGACTTAACGAGTCAGTAGAAAGATTTTATAGTTAGAAATCTATTACGATAATTTAAAGTTGTAATTATAAATTTATTTAACGCACATTGATTACGTAAGTAATATTTACTAAGGCAATAAACATTTAAGCATGTGTGCTTGAAAATGCGAAGGTAGGGACCTCTACAGGTTCTAACCACAAGCTTACGCGTTGGAAGAAAAGAGGGGAACCCTTCTTTACTTCAACCTACTTTCTATATAAATAGGTGAAGCTGAAGTGGTTAGAACTGAGAGCTTGAAGCTATTTAATACTTCACTGATTAAGTCCACAATTCCTAATACCCATTAGTACTCGCGAAATCTTTCGACTTACAATGAGTCAATGGAAAGATCTTATAGTTAGAACTCTATTACAATAATTTAAAGTTGTAATTATAAATTTATTTAACGCACATTGATTACGTAAGTAATATTTACTAATGCAATAAACCTTTAAGCATGTGCGCTTGAAAATGTGAAGGTAGGGACCTCTACAGGTCTTAACCACAAGCTTACACATTGGAAGAAAAGAGGGGAACCCTTCTTTACTTCAACCTACTTTCTATTTTCAAGTGCACATGCTTAAAGGTTTATTGCTTTAGTAAATATTACTTACTTAATCAATGTGCGTTAAATAAATTTATAATTACAACTTTCAATTATCGTAATAGATTTCTAACTATAAGATCTTTCCATTGACCCATTGTAAGTCTAAAGATTATGCGAGTACTAATGGGTAATAGGAATTGTGGACTTAATCAATGAAGTATTGAATATCTTCACGCTCTCAATTCTAACTGCTTCAGCTTCACCTATTTATATAGAAAGTAGGTTGAAGTAAAGAAGGGTTCCCCAGCTTGTGGTTAAGACCTGTAGAGGTCCCTACCTTCGCATTTTCAAGTGCACATGTTTAAGGGTTTATTGCCTTAGTAAATATTACTTACGTAATCAATGTGCATTAAATAAATTTATAATTACAACTTTAAATTATTGAAATAAATTTCTAACTATACGATCTTTCCATTGACTCGTAAGTCAAAAGATTTCACGAGTACTAATGGGTAATAGAATTGTGGACTTAATCAGTGAAGTATTAAATAGCTTTATGCTCTCAGTTCTAACTGCTTCAGCTTTACCTAATTATATAGAAAGTAGGTTGAAGTAAAGAAGGGTTCCCCTCTTTTCTTCCAGTGCGTAAGTTTGTGGTTAAGACCTATAGAGGTCCCTACCTTTACATTTTCAAGCGTACATGCTTAAAGGTTTATTGCTTAGTAAATATTACTTATATAATCAATTATAAATTTATTAAACACACATTGATTACGTAAGTAATATTTACTGAGGCTATAACCTCGACAATATGAATAAATAAATAAATATTGCCTTAATAAATATTGCAGTAGTGTATAATTGGCCCAAGTTTATGTACTATCAAAATCTTTACTTTTAGCATTTGCATATTTTTATTATTATTAAAATGCAGATAAGATATTATAGAAAAATCTAAATCGGGTCATAATATTTGCAAAATATGTTTGTCTTTGTCTCATGTCACCTAATTCAAATATTGGACCTAAGCCCAAATCATAATGAAAAATGCAGATAATTCATGATATACATTTACATAATTGCGAGCTATTTTTTTGATCAGCAGTTTCAATAGTAATTTTTTTGTATATTTTTTATCAGATATAAATTCAAATAATAATTAAAAAATACATAAAAATAAAATAATTTAAAAATAAAGACTTACCATTGGCCCCCAATAACGTCTTCAAAATACATAGGTAAAAATTTGTATTTTTTCCGATGTACTTTTCACGATGGTTATTGCTTCCTTAAAGTTAAAAAACTAAGAGCAAAAGAACAAATTTAATTTAGTTGATCACAAAAATTATCATAAAATTTTTATTTTTTATCATAGAAAAAAAACCCGGATGTTTATAATTTGAAAATGCTTGCCCGCATTAGGTTTAATTAAGTTGCTCTTTTTTTCCATCCATGAATAAATGCTAAATTATTCAAAGTAGTACATTTTTTCTAGTATAAAAAATTAATTATTTTTTTATTTAATTTTTTTTTTCTTTTCAACATATTTATATGAGATCATATTTAATTTTTGGGGAAAATTTTTTTAAAAATATTAATATCAAACATTCTGAAAACTAACAAAATGCAAAATCAGTAATTATTAATAAATTGGCTTCAGATATAAATGGATCAAAGATAAGTAATTTTTAAGTTTTTATTATAATTTTATTTTTACATATCTTTCAAATAAACTTTAAATTATTTTTTCATGGAGAAATGAGAACATATACATTATGGATACCATAAAATTGTCATGTTTTTTATAATTTTAGTATATAAAGAATGTATAGTGACATGAGGAAATTGTAGTGATAAATATTTCATAATGTTACTTAGTTATCAGTGGCTGTATAATCATCATTATCCTTCTTCAGAGCCATTTACTTTCATATGATTAATAGAAGATGGTAATGCCAATCAAATTTCCAATAGTTTCATTCGATTATTTAATTTTATCAATAAAGAGCACTGAATTGCATGATAACCAATGATGTCTTTTATTAGTTATGGTAAATAATAATAAAAAGTGAAAAAAATAAGAAATTTTATATAGAAATAAAATATTAATAGCAATGTCATGTGATTCATTAAAATAAGGGAATCCTTGCTTCTTAATATAATTATATTTTTACTTTTTTCCTAACATTTTCATATTTATTATATTTTATACATTTTTTTAACTTTTTTTTTATTATAAAAAATAATAAAATTAAGTGTTTATTTATTCTAACTGGTCAGTTTAATATAAGGTATTCATTGCTTTCAAAATGAAATATTCCTATATATGATTTCTCTGCCATACAGCAATTTTTGAATTAAGTCCACATGGTAATAGGAAGCAAAATGTATTTGCTGTTATGCATGACTAATTCAAAGATATTTCTAATAGTTTATATAGTATTTTGTCCTCTGCTCTGAATGAATTGTGTTGGAATACTATTTGTTTCTTATTTAGCAAATTGTCTCTGAGGTAAATTAATAATAACTTATTCACAAATACAATGTATATTGTTTTTAAATATTATTATCTTTAAAAAAGAAGAAAAGTCAATACAAAATATGAATAAAAATTTGTATTTTATTATGATGTTTATTCTTGAATTTTAATTTTTATGTATAAGGTTGATAAAATGTTTTTATTTATTGCTTTTTAGTTTTTCATGTTATAATACATTATTATGTTACAGTTATTATATTTTAAAATATTTGATTTCATTTTTCATTGATTGCATATAATTTTATTCAAATTTCTGGGTAATATATTTAATAGACCAATATTAAGAAATGAATTTGTATATATGTAAAGTCTCGTGAATGTCAAAAGATGTATGACGCATAAACTCATACATAAGTACATTGGCATTCCCTTGTTTAATAGAAAAGGGTTATTTTAAAATTAAAACTTTAACAATTTTTTTTAGTCAATGGAATATATAGCAAAGACTATATAGTGATTTTGTTTTCAATTGATCGTTGCCTGTGTCAAGTTTTAAAAAACATGGGGGGGGGGGGATGTCTTGCAATTTAATTGAAGTTTATATTAAATAAAAGATTTATATTTATTAATTTAATATAGTTAATTATTTGGAAAATCAAATGACATTTATTTAGCCCAGATTTTTTACCCCCAATATATCTTAATTGGAATTAAATTTTATGAGATTGTTCAAAACAAATATAGAAGAAAATTACTTTTTAGATATAGCTGAATATAGTTTCAGGGTGGTACACCAAAATCATAGCTCTCACACTGAAATCTCACTCAGCTCTATCCAAAATTAAATCATAAAAATCTTTTCAATTGTCAGACTATTAACTAATTTACTACAAATATTAATGAAAAGAAAAAATGAATATTATACTCTGGTATAGTAATTTGACTACACTAAAATTGTGGTAGTAAAATTAAAATCTTACACTAATTTTTTTTCTTATACATGCAAAAAGTGATTATTATTTTTATATTTTAATTTAAAATTTTATATCATTTTATATTCATTGTGAATACTTGTTTCTTTTCTTCTTTTTTTTTTTGGTGAGCTATAAAATTGTAATCATTGAATATTTAGGATCAGTTTTGTGAATAATTTTTTTGTGTTTTTTTTTTTTACATGGTTTTTAAGTTATCACCATTGGATCTTGCAAGGATTCAATTAATAAATACATTATTGAAGTTGATGTTCAATAGCATTAAAGGAATAAAAAAAAAAACATTTTGGGAATTTCTCTAATAAAAACCAGTGAAGCTAGCTCTTATAATACAATGAATTTATTGTAAGATAAGGTCAAAGGATAAAACTAAATTCACAATTTATATAATACTACTATATTGTGCCGGTCAAAACATGCTTATCCATCTAACATGAGCTGGAACTCACAAAGTGTATTTCAAACCCAGTCAAACCCGAGATTTAGGTCAGGGGCCAGCCTGGATTCGAACCCACTCTCCAAGCTCCAGATCTAACACCTAATGGATAACATAACAATGATGGCACACGAGAATTAATTCTTAATCCGGCCCGCTAGCAAATCGGAGAAAACAATAAGACTCATGGACTTAAACATATATATAAATAACTTAATACTAGAGACATTCTAAAGATAAAATCTAATATATTAATTAATGGGGGCTTTACTAATGAAAAGCTATGGGCAATTGGTGAATTGGATTGATTTAATAATGAGACAGAAACTAATAGATAATGAATTATAAAATATATTTATTGACAAATTTCATATGTATCCTGATATAACATTATTTAGCACGCAGGCATTTTATTGATTAAGTGACATTTCTCTAGGCCATTTAAACAATAATTGATATGTTGGCAAATAGATTTGTGGCCATTATTTAATGGAAACAAATATCACGCTATACAACTAATCATTACATTAACTCATTAGTTATGTCCTTTTTATAATCAATTCGAGTGGCTATTACACATGAAATCAAACCAAGTCTGGAGTGAAGCTTAATAATACATGTAATTATAATACATTTATATGTTAAATATGGGCTTGTAAGGCATCCCAGCTAGCTTTAGATCGAACGGGTTTTCAAGAATGCTTCGGATCAACGCCGAAGACTGCATATTAGGGAGGGAGAGTTGGCTATAGACATTTTACTAATATGCTAGGCACAAGTAAAATATAATAATAAAGTTGCTCTGCGGATGGAAGAATAGTTTTAGGGTTTTTGTGACCAACAGCAGTTTACCCAATAACCGGTCATCATGCTGCTAAAAAGGGAACCTTTATTTGGTTCATAAGAGGCGGGGGACTTACGTGCTAATCTGGTCTGTAGCTCAGACTTCGCTACTGCACTACCCATGAAAGAGGAAGATGGGCTGGACTTACCGTGGCCCATCTTATATATATAAAAAAACAGCATAACGATAAAATATTAATAAATTCCACATCCGCCAAGCCGAAGGATATTATAAATTAAATATTATACATTAAATGAACACTAGATCATCAGCTTGATCAAAAGAGCCAACTCTTCTGAAGCATGAGAAATACGATATGCTACTGATGGGAATATTTATATATATATACAAACTTTACTTTATCCCGTTCAATCTCTTTAGTTATCTATAACTGCTAAACTTTTAAAAGAGGGAAAAGTATATTTAATAAGGGACTTACGAATACTTTACTAAAAAAATATACTTAGGATTACACTCCAGGCTAGTTTAATCTTTAGTAACATAATAATTAAAGGTTGAAAAGCCACATTTTATATTTATATTAATTAATTAATAAATGACTAAATAACAACTAGCACAAATGGGTCGCCGCTATTTAGAAATTAGGTTTTCGAAACAGCGCACAAAATGACACTATAATAACTAATAATTCAAAGATTTTAAATTATATCTTTTTAAAAAAACATATTGGTAATTAAATGCACGCTGTTTCGAAACATAGGTATAACTAATAATTATTAAAATAATCAAAAGGAAAGCAAATATACTGCAGTGATTAAGTTTGCAAAAGTATTACATTTTATAGAATTTAAATATTATTTCGAAAACAATTTAGGAGTTTACAATATTGAATTAATAAAGAAATTAGCAAAATATTTCATTTTATAGAATTTAAATATTATTCCGAAAACAATTTAGAAAGAATTTACAATAATATGGTTAGCTAACCTGATTTTGAAGAAATAATGATTGTTTTTGAAATTCACACAGAGCTCTGTGATTTTAATATTAAAACAGTTCTCCTGTAGTTGGACTGGAGATATTCGAACTGGAACAAAGGTGAGTTCTTTGGCGACTTATGGCATCTTCAATTGAGTTGGGAGACGATTTTAAAATGGTGTTCCTTTAGCTGGATTGATATTGGAATGAAAGCAAGTCCTTTTTAGCGGCTTACGGCATCCTTTATTTGGTATAAGCTTGTTAGTTGTTGCTTCGGCATTGGATGGATTGAACTTTGGCATTCCATCATGGGAATTGCAGCAATTCTTGCCTGACTTTAGCCAGACCAAAATTAAACAACGTATAACTTCTGATCTTAACAGCTCTTCAAAAGCAAGATGGAGTATCTCTTCCCGCTTAAAATAAGGCCTATTTATACATCTTCACAAAACCTTAACACCTTTTTGGAATTTCGTTTGCCTCAGGACCAATTGACTTTTAATTAAACAAAATAATATAATATAATTTTTACTACTGATAAAATCTCCGAGGTGTTATATTTAATTTACTTAAAAAATTATTAAAATACATAACTTATATAATTTGATTCAGATTCATTAATTAAATTCCTTTTTAGGTGTTAAAGAAATGTTAAAGCTTAGCAGAAGAAACGGTATTCTGATTTAATGATAAAGTCTTTTGTTGAAACCAAAATCAATCAGTAAACAGATTTTACATTTACCCGGGTGCGGTCACTAATTGATTTCTTGTTTACACAAAATTCTCATCTTTAATTATAAACGGATTTTTATTTTACTGAAATAAATAACTTTTAACATATTTTCCTTCCCAATATTATTTGTTTAAAAAAAGCAAATCCAAAGAAAATACCTTAGTTTCAATTATATATATAAAACATTAAATCAGAAAACCGTTAAATATATTTTAAAGAAAACATTTTACATTATTTTTATTTAAACTTAAATATATATATAAAGCATTTTGCCATTATTCCAAGGTTTAAATTATCCATCCACATACGAATATCATAGCAAATATAATTAAGAATTGACTCAAAATTAATAAAACATTTTATAATAATTTATGAGCATTTCTACGCTATAATTTTATCAAACCTGTCTAATTATAGCGTGTTTTTCGTATGTAAATGGATGATGCCATTCAAGTGGCCATTGTAGCAAAGTTTTCCTGCTTGACTTATATATAACATTTTTACATTTAAGATAGGTTCGAAACTAGTTCAGACGAGTAGGTCATTAGGTTTATGGTGAAACGGAAAGAGATTGGGAGGTTTCCGTTTCAATATAAAAAAAGAAAAAAAAAATCCAACACATTTAACACATCTTTTAGGATGAATCAGAAAGTTTCATCCTCAAGAAATGACAAAAGAAATAGTTAACTCAAATAAATTGAAAAGTTAAATACAGACATGGAATTTTCAAAGTCATATAATAACATATTAATTTTCTTTTAAAGACTAAATGAAGTTGTGTATTAGTAATGATCACATAAGGGTCAATTGAAAAATGATGGCTAATGATTTGCAACCATATTCTTTGGCATTTGATATTGGATTCCAAAGCTTTCTATTCTAAAAATGTTATTCAAATATATTTTGAAAGGTGAACATCTTTTGATAAGTTCACTATATTTATTTAATTTATTAAGATAAGAATTATTTCTTTTTTAAATAGTTAAACAATGTTTATAAAAATTATTAGCATGCAAAGATTTTCAATTTAATATTGCAAAAAACTGAAGTTAAGAATTATGATTTAGAATTAGAATTATACTTTATATATGTTATAGTTATCATTAAATGAATCCATGTTTGATCAACAATCTGTAATGAATTTACAACTCATGCTTCAAATATTACACTTTCTGCAGTTAACAACACCATGAAAATTTAAATTATCTATGTTTAAAGAAGTTTATTTTTTACACAGTGCTGTTCAACAAAATCTTTTGACTGTAGCAACTTGGCTACTGCATTGTTAAGAAATTAAGATGTACTTAAGGATTTTTTTAAAAAATATTTTTCAACTGGCCAAAGTTTGAAGAAATTAATAAGAAATCAATTAAATGAGAATGTACTGTTTTAGTGATCACCTTTATAATTTATACTATATTTTATTTACAGTAAAGACAATCCAAAATAAGAGGCTTTTTTTACAATTAATATCTTCACTTGAGAAAATATTTTTGGAAAATAAATATCTCTTTTTTTATATATATAGATATTACATTCATTATGAAATTTCAGAGAAATAATATAAAAAAAAATAAATGTT
Organism: Epiperipatus broadwayi; assembly: GCA_028023455.1. Taxonomy (NCBI): domain Eukaryota; kingdom Metazoa; phylum Onychophora; class Udeonychophora; order Euonychophora; family Peripatidae; genus Epiperipatus; species Epiperipatus broadwayi. The sequence goes on along the minus strand of JAQFVV010000008.1, from coordinate 12,482,282 downwards.
TGAAGCTGTGAAACATATATAGTGTATAAAGGATTTGTAAAATATAATTTTTTAATTTCTCTAATGATTATTAAAATTGTTTGATAAATTAGCTTTCATTAAGATAGAGAGGAATAAAAAAAAGACTCATCACTGTGCAAAGAAACACTATTAGTGTTTGAATTTACAATTTCAGTATCCCAACTATTTATTTTCTAGCTATTGCACAAATACTGAAAGTCTTGGACCACAGTGCATGCTATATAATGTTGTTAACATCAATTTTCATACAGTAGAGTGCCATTGATGTCTGTATACATTTCCATGATATAGTTTACAAATTATAAATAAAACATTAAAAATAACAAAAAAATAGAATAATGTACTTATTAAAAAAAAGATATAATAAATTAAGAAATGAAGAAAAATTATATATGTATATACTAAATTCAAATCTAGATATAAAGTGAATGTATTATCTCAATCAATCAAAAAAAATTAAATTTACTATTTGTCTCTTTGATTTTTTTTTTTTGTAATTAAAATAGTCTATGATAGTGATGATGAAATGCAAAGTAAACTGTGCTTAGGTGATACTAAATTCATAAATGTTATGCATATTTTCATGTTTATATATATATAATTGCAACTGTTTTCTTATGGTGCAATCACAGCAATAGCATTTACACTATGAATCAGATAAATAAAATTTTGTTAAAAGTTGTCCCACAGTGTAAAGTTAAAGGTGGTAGCAATTCTATTAAGCCTAAAAGAAATCATAGAATGCTTTTTCAAGTTCATGCCAATTTTTGAATCTATATAACCCATTATTTCAATAAATGATTTGATATTGCTTTTCTGTGAGATTTTGCTACTCTTTGTATATTTTCAAGTTTTCTGACATGTAATTAAAGAGTATTTGAACCCAGATTTTCTTTGTTTCCCATATTCTCTACTCAAAAATGTTATGCTTTTTCACATTTCACTAAATTCTTATCAAGTACAATGATAAACATTCTTAATGAATATACAGCTAGTTTCAGTATATGATTTTTTTTCTTCAAAACTTAATTACTTTCATTTTATTACATAAGATAGCTTCTTTTAGATTTGAAAACAATGTTATTATACTAATTTTGTGTTTTGGGGTCATTTTAAATAATATTTTAATTTTCAAATTCATATCATTAATATACTGTTGTAAATGCGTAAACTGGCAGATTGTTATTCATGCAACAATATAACTTTATGCCTGAAGTGACTGCACAAAACAAAAAAATGGCTATTATTCAGGCTAATAATATGTGCTTAAAATTCATATATTTTACCTTTTTTTTTTTTTTTTTTCAAATTAGAAGTTAATGAATCTGGTTTGAAATAAAATATTGCAGATAATAGTTGATATTAAAAAATTCTAGCACCCTTTCTCCCTTTTTTACAATAAAAATATATTTTTTCTCACTAAATTAATATTTGCAGAACAAATCAAAGACATACAACTGGAATGTGTGAAACTTAATGGTAAAAATGTGCAAATTTTGTTTAAAAATATTGTGCCAGATGAATATACTGTAATAACTTTAGATGTAAGTCAAAAAACCAAATCTGAAATCTAATAATGTTGGCATCAAAAAAAATTTCAAAATGGAAACCTGATAAAATGGTGGATATCTAAGTGTTAAGCATGGAATCACTAAATCAGTAAATGCCATTGGCTGAAAGAAAAAAATGTTACAGCAGGGACTACTGGCTGGTACAGCAATATGTACATAAGCCTTTTCACAGGTTTTCAGATTTGAGTAAAGCATTACACATCATTATCATATCTTGTGTGCTTGTTTGTGTTTAGTTTTTTTTCCTGCAATTTGTTCAACTTTATTATCTTTTTTTTTTTTCATACATGTCATGAGATGAGAAAATATTGTCAAAAAATTGATTAGTATTGAAGAAAGTAAAAATAAAAAGATTATTTCTAAAAGAGAAGGCTACATAAATTCTATATATTGTATAATTAAATCAACAAACTACACTATTTTTTTTTTAAAAAAATTGAAAAGTGTGTAAATAGCAAAAAGTATTTCCGCTGCAAAGATTTATATCATATTATGTAACTAATGAAAACCAATTTACTAATCTGGATTAATCAAAAATAAATTGTAGGTGATAGCATCAATGTGGCAATTATCTCTGAAAAGATTTAAGGAATGGTTTGAAGAGTTTTTGACTGGCTTGTAATACAAATACTGTTCTTGTGAAAAAGTTTATTGCTAGAAAAATAGAATTCACTGGATCCAGGAAAAGAACTGAATTGTATAGTATTATAAGGCATATTGAGGCTGCTAGTATAGATAGTATTGTTGCTGAATGTTATCTCGTTAGAAAACTGAACTTGTGAAATCAACAATCTGTCAGTTTTTATTAGGATATGTAAAATTTACGTTTTAATTTTATACTTCTAAAAAATGAATTTTAGTTTTTTAAAAATATAACTGTGTAATAGTTACAGTAATTAATTTTATCTATATTTTTACATTAATATTTTTTATTTTTCCTGCTTAAGTAATTGTTTTTGGATGATAACTTTAGTTGCAATTGTGGACCTGGGATGGATGGATGGATTTCCACTAAATGACATGTATTTCAATGTAAACTATAATGATCTAATGATACAATGAATGGCATTCTGGAATCAGTTATCTTATTTACCAGCATATAAGACCTACCCCTTTTTTATACACATTTTAAAGAAAAATAATATTTTTTTACATTTTTCATGAATTTCCATAATGATTTACTATACTAATTAATTTGGTAGTTATTTATGTCTACAAAAAAATGTAATTAGGAAACATCGAACTTAGGTATCTTTTAATTTTCATCCTCAAAACCCAGAAATTTATTTCCAGAGCTAAACATTTTGAAGATTGCTCTTTTCTTAACTGTATGTTATTTACCTTCTAAATAGATTTATATTTTTGAAAGAACTTTTTAATATATTTTAACCATTTAATTTTAAAAATTATGAGAATATTAAGTTATATTGAATATTTTGCTTTGACATTGATATGATTATTAGAGTATATATATATTAGTATGACTGTGTTGTATAGCTATATATAACTTACTTGCATGCTTATATACATGTGTATTTGTAAATATTTTTTTTGTTTTGCAAAAGGACAAAATGCAATAGAATACTTATATATGTATAGTAATATAAATCAGAAGTTTTAGACTGACTGAAATTTCAAATCATAATTTTGATTATCTTAGCATAAGACGCACTCCATATTTTAGGCATACTTTGAGGGGGGGTGTGCATTCTATACACTGGCAAATATGGTAATTTGTTTTATTAAGTTCCATTATAATTTAGTAATAAAATATCCACGTTTTTGTTCAAAGTGGTTGTATTTAGTACAAGTGATAATATTTATTGCAAGAAAAAGATTAGGTATTAAAATGAAGAAAACTATTAACTTTTAGTTATAATTTAAGATTAATTGAATTAGTATAGTCTCAGTAAAACTGTTTGGTTTTTTTAATTATCATTTTAAAAAAAATTTTTTTGAATCTCAAAAATTTGTTATGGATAGAATTATGAGAAAGTTCTTTTAATTCTCACTACTGCCAGATTTTATTTTATTATGCAATAGGACTTACTTAGGAATTTTTTATTTAATGTTGATTGAAACAATAATAAACATGATGCAATAAATAAATTAATGTATATACAAGAGTTAATTAATATCTGTAAATTAATAAATTTAATTTTTTCTACCATAAGAAAAAAAAAAAGCTTTTCACATATATATGTAAATGGAGACATTTTCAAGATAGAATTGGAGAGAAAACAAAAGACATTTTTAAATCTAGTAAAAAAAATTTGTTTTATTTATATATAGTATGTAATAAAATTAATAGTTATTAACTACATTCAATATTTTTGTTTTCAACAGCATATATAGTTTATTGTGTGTTTTAAACATAAAGAAAGGTAAAGATAAAAGGAAATAAGAAATGTAATGTTAATTATTCTTAATCTATCTAGGCTCAGGAATCTTAGGTTACATATTAACAGTATTGTCTTGTAAAAGCCATGTGTTTAATTTTTTAAAATCAGAAGTATTTTATTATTAATTTATAATTGTCCATCTTTTTTTTTTAATTTTACAAAATCTTCAATTGATATTATTAAGCAAATTGGTTATCCTCTTCAATAAATATTTTGCAATAAGTTTGTGATGTTTTTGGGAGTAAACAATTCAAGAAAAAATAAATTTGGTATGTATTTAAAGTCCTCATATATTTGCAAGATAATATCTAAAATTTCAAAGACAAATCTCTTGTATTACAAGCGTTAATGATAAATGCCAGCTAAACAAAGCATTTAAAAATCTCTATCTTGAAAACCACTCCTTAGCCTCAGACCAGTGGTTTCATGCTTTGGCACTGTTCTTGTAGTTGCTTTGTGAAGGCATTTTTTAATGTGGATTATATATATATTTGTCATATCCCAATCATTTTTGAATTGATCATGTTTCAAATAAATGTTATTATTTTTAATTTATTTATTTTTAATAAACAATATTATTATACTTAGTTTTAATTGTAAAATATAATATAGAACATTGATCAAAGAAAAAGTATAAGAAAAATAAGTAAAAGAAAACAATGGTGAGGTCACTGCATGACATGGTATACGTCTCTTCTGTCTCATTTCTCAGAATTTTCTAAAATCATTTCAAACCTTTTAAAATTTTTCTAGCATTCAAAAAGCTTTTCAATAATTCTTCCATTATATGCTATGTTGTATTTGTGGATAGAAATCTTTTAATTTCTTTATCTAATTTGTCAATGTGTTTTGTGGAATCACAAAAAAAAAAATATTAAACTGCCAATTGTTTTTAAAAAAAATTTACACAATTTAGTTTTTGGGTTTTTTAAAAGCTCAAGACAAACAAGATTTAATCTATGAATTCAGGAATGAACAAAAAGAACTTTTAAACATTGCTATTTTGCTTTTGTTTAAAGATCTGCAAATGTCCAGATTTTATAATTGCACCATAATTTATTTTTTTTACAATGTATATGTAGTCAAAACAGGTGATGTTTTATTAAAGCACAAGTGCGTGTGCGGCGCAACTGCTCCCAAAAGCTGTTAATACAAATACAAATAGCTAACTAAAAATATTAAAACAGCTGAGCGCTTTCAAAGGATCTTGCCTTCATAATCATAGCTTGCTTATGTTTAAATTTATGCAAATATGCTAATTCCATCTTTTGATAGAGAAAAACACGCTACCTTCCTGTTTATGGCATCGCTGTCGCGAGAGATAAATAAAGCCTCGTACAATAGAACTCGCAACGATCCTTCTACTTATTCAGTTTTTTATCAGCACCAGTGCACAAGTCACCATGAGTGCATTCCGGACAATCCTACCATCGTATGTAGAGAGAGACATGACCTCAAAAGAAAGATCAAAGAGGCTTTATTTATCTCTTGCGACAGCGATGCCATAAACAGGAAGGACACGTGTTTTTCTCTATCAAAAAGATGGAATTAGCATATTTGCATAAATTTAAACGTAAGCAAGCTATGATTATGAAGGCAAGATCCTTTGAAAGCGCTCAGCTGTTTTAATATTTTTAGTTAGCTATTTGTATTTGTATTAACAGCTTTTGGGAGCAGTTGCGCCGCACACGCACTTGTGCTTTAATACATACATTTCCCAAAAGTAAAATTATTCAACTTAATGTGATGTTTTATTGTAACTAATGTTTACAAATTCAATGAATCATTCATGAGACTCTCCATTTAAATAGTACCAAAGCATAATTGACAATTGTGAAATATTCCTACAGTCAGTTTCATTAAATGATATGACAACAATTAAAGCACTTTTTATTTCATTATAAATACAGTTAACATTCCTATAGAAATGGATCATCTTCTTGACGACTTGTCAATAGTATTCTGTCCCATGAACAGGTTTAGAATAGTCACATCATCAATTCATTCATTTTGCAACTCCATTCTCTTCATTGCCCAGCTCTTCAATTCCACATAAACTCTTATATCATTCAATAATGTTAATCTTTTCCATTCTTTCTTTTTGCATCCACTCACCATCCCCGCCATACTTTCTTCTTAATATATATCCAATCCACTTTCTCTTTCAAATTTCCTCAATCGTCTTTTTTCATTTACTTTTTTCAAAAAAATTTTATTTATTTTATTCATCCAACTGATTTTTCTCATGTCCACACCTCAAAGGCTTTTAATCTGTTCCTAATTTTATTATTCATTGTCCATGTTTTACAGCCACAATAGTATATACACACATAACAATCTTTTTCTTAATTCTCTTTTCAAAGCTTCACAAAGTATTTTTTTTCTCTTAATAAATGTCTTCTTTTCCAATGCTATTCTTCTTTTAACTTCATCTTCACTTCTTCCATTCTCAGTCAACCAACTATCTACATATTTAAACACCTTTACCTGCTTAATTATGTTATCGATTTCATTTTGCAGTCTTTTTGCATTCCTCCCTATTCATAAACACTTAGTCTTCTCATCTTCATCCCATATTCCACACATCTTTCCTTCAATTTATTCAACATATTTTGAAAACACTTTTCACCCTCAGCTTATGAGCTATACCATCTGCAAATCTTATACATTTTATTATGATGCCCCCAACATTTGCTCCTCCACAGTCTAAATAATTATTTAATGTGTTCTAAATAAGTGCATCCTTGCCTAACTCCCCTTTCTATATTCACTTCATCAATCTCATTATTCTCCAGTCTAATTCCAAAATTCTTCATGATTATAGAATGTTATGTATTTTTTAATGATACATAACCATAATTGTTTTTTTTTCTTTTTAATCTTTTCATTACGAATCAAAATATTTAATATTGTTTATATATTTATGACACAGTCAATACAAACCAAATATTTTCAAAGAAGTCATTGCTTTTAGATTATTTTACAATGTGTCATGTTTCTTTTAACGATTAAATGAATTATTTAAATCATTAAAATCAGTTGAATTTTATACATTTTTTCATTAAAAAAGATATGGCCAATAATGTAATTTGTTTCATTTCTGTACATCTTGTTAATCAAGATATTGTGTGTAATAGCTAGTATTGAAATGTTATGTAGAGGTTTTAATTTTCATGTTTAAATTTGACATTTCTGGTTTTATTCTTTTTATCTTTATTTTTATTTCATTGTTAATAAACCTCAAAGATTAATACAATCTTACCAATAATACTTTTATTGTTAGATTTACTCATTTGATAATAACAATGGTTCTCTAAAAATATATGAAGCAAAGAACAGATTGAAATATTATTTTTATTTTATTAATATGTGATAATTTTAATAAAATGTTTTTAGGAATACTTTAATAATAGTAAATTTATTATATTGCAAAATTCATTTGGGCAATGAGACAAAATAATATAAAAGATTTTTTTTTACAAATATTTTGAATTATTGTTTTATTTTAATGAATGCATAATATCAATGTAGTTGTTCGTGTCACAAAAAATGATCATTTTCTTTATGACTGCAGAATGCTAATTCATGTATTTCTAAATTACATACTACCATAATTAAGTATTTATTTTTTAACTTTTTCATTGATAATTTATTCATCAATGCGTGGATTTAATTCAAAAATTATTTTCACTATTGAAATACTGCATAGGCTATTATTGATATTTTTGAGCTACTTTCCTACTATGCTCACAAACAACAGTATTTTTCATAATAATTCTCTTAATTGGATGGATTTAATTCAAAAATTATTTACATTAGTAATTATGTGTATGTTAGTTCAAGACAATGAGTGAGTCCTAGAAAATATTATAGGAATACTTTATTTTTGAAAGCAAAGAATATGCTTCATTAAATGCTGCATTGAGAATAAATAATTTTACAAATTTTTGAAATGTGAAAATGTTTAAAAATATTTAAAGAAAAGCAGTACCTTTTTTGTTTCCAAATACCACACATGACTAATTACAACAATATTATTTTCAAGGACAATTGAAAATGTCATAATCCATTCCGTCAATTAGGAAATATGACATTTTATTACAATTTTTGACAGAGATGAGATAAAATAGTTGAAATATAGTAAATAAAATCAGCTGAATATGAAAACTAATTAATTAACTGAAGAATCATTCTGTTCAGTTATCTACTGATTATTTATCTATCATTTTTAAGTATATTAATTTGTGTATGAATGTTAATTTTTTGTCACCTGGTATACCAAATCAAAGAAGGCAAGCAAATCTAGATAACTGTATATGTCTAGCATAAATTAAACAACAACTAAATTTAAGGCTTTAAAGTGTATAGTGATGTGAAGTAATTGATTTGATAAAAATATAATAAAATTTTAGGAATTTATGACAATTTTTCTAAAAAATATTTATTTTTTTTAAAAAAAATAATGTAGTGGTATTGTGTGTGCCTTTAAAATATAGAAAAAGCAATAGTTTAGAACAGTCATTTCCGACTTGGGTTCAGTGAAATCTTAAAATTCTATTGATAAAATTTGAAATTCTTTTATAATATTAGTTTTTGAGCTTTAATAAATAGTTTAAAATATGTATGAAAACTTTATTTGGTATAAAGTTTCAAAAATTAATATCCACATTGCACTGAAACCTACCCCAATCACTTCACTATCTACAAATCTTCTCTTATAATCTTTTACCATTAATTCCAAACTTATTTTCACAGTGTGACTAAACAGTTCAATCCACAATTAACTTGGTGAGTTAACATGTTTAATGATACCACATGGTATTATTTCAAGCCATTAAAAGAAGACATAATTAACATAAAAATCTATATTATTAAAAAGGGGATCAGACTAATAATCATTAGTTATATTTTGTGATCACTCTTTTGGCATCAGTCCCTATAAGTATTAGCTTCTCTTATTGTTACAACTTTTATTATACCTATTTTTTTATTTTTTTTGCCTTGGTTTCTAATACTTATTTCACTTTGTAGAATAGTTTTTTACCTTTAAACATTTCATCAGCCATTTCTTTCACCTGCTGATCATACAGCTTATTATCTAAACTAATTATTTTATGTTCAAACAGTATATCTCCTATTACTTTACTTTCTAAGTTTCTTATTTTTTCTTTTGTACAAGATTTTTGATTATTATTATCTACCTCTATTGATTTGATGTTTTGTGTGCTTAGATTTTCTTCCACGCCAAGATTTTCTTCAATTAGACTAATACATTCATCTGTATTTATGTCTCCCTCAGAATCATTTTTTACTTTCAAATTGCTTACTCTACCATTTACCCTTTTGATTATCTCATCGAGTCTCTTTAACATTCTCTCTTCAGAGGCCTTTCAATTCTCTTTCATTTCAGTCCTGTATGCTATTATTTTGCTCTTGAATTTCTTGAAATTACTTCATTAACTCCTTAAACAATTCAAGTACTACTGGGGCAGTAAACTCTTTTGTTTTACTATCACTATCTTCTGACATCCTGTCTCTAATTGTTTTGCAGCTTCTTAATTTCATATATGTGGATACTATTTTCATTTTATTTTCTGCTAATAACTTCTATATATTTATATACTGTATTGCCTTTATTTTCTGATAAAAGTTAAAAACAATTTTATTTTATATTAAATCTCCAACTTTATTTAAAACTGTTAAATGTTTCAATTAACATTATGCTTGCCAAACTCCTTTTCCCCCTATTGTCATATTTGCTGGTTGATTTTTTATTTCACCATCTATTTGCCTACTTTAATCCCCCTGCAAAAACATATCAACTGAATAAATACTTAAAACTGACAAACAAGAAAAAACATTCATGTCTTTTTCTTTTTTAAAAACAATTATGACTCATCTCAAGTTATTAATTTTATTTTCATAACCTCACTTTCAGCCATTTGCACCCATTGGGCACCATTATATTGGTCAGCCTTTTGTGTTATTTTTTTATATTTATATAGATTCCGATTACTAAAGGGATTTTAAACTATTTACCCTATGCATATGTATAATAGCTTAAAGTTTGTGATATGACCAAATTGCTCCGTCCCTTTCTAATTTATTAAATAAATATTAGAAAAAATGCAATTATATTTTCTGGTCATTCTAACCGACAAGTCATATTATATGATATAAAAGAGAAACTATAACTTGTGGCAGCTTTATTTGTTTCATACATTAGCATTCAGAGAATTGTTCCACTGAACTCACTGTCACAAGCTTAATAAAGACAGACTTCTTCCCTCTTTCTAATTACAGTATTTTTTTGTTATCGGATTTCTATTTATGGAGATTGAGTAAATTAATTACGTGTATTAACATTCATACATGGAAGAATCTAAATAATGAAGATTGTGAAATTAAATTATCACATAGATTTAATAAGCAAGTAAGTACATAATACAAATACAAAATTATTTGTCAATACTACCTTAATTGAATATTAAACATTAGCATATAGATATAACATTACAAAGAATATATATATATAAACCATTCTTAATTACAAATTTAATTAGATATTCTGTTAGCAATAATAAAGTTTAGTTCATCTGTCTTATTAATTTGTTAAAAATTTATATTATTAATTCAGATAACCAATAAAGTTGGATATAGTGCTCTCATTAATCTTACCTATTATTTCTTTAAATGGATTTAACAACTGATATAATAGGTGTATATCATGGCCATGGATTTCTTACTTCTACAAAGATCCATTATGTCCATTTAAAGTGTTTTTCTTATTAACTTGCTAGGGTCCTGGTATTGTGTAGGCATGACATTTTAAATCAAGGCATCCCTTCAACTTTAGGCTAAGAAGAAGCCATCAGTGACCATATTCGTTTAGCAGTACATCTGGTTTGAATTATTCCTGCAGATAAAAACAAACATGCAGCAAAACATTTTTCTGCAGCTTTCTGGATCTTGCTCTGCAATATACCATTCAATGAAGAATATGTCGCTTTAATTTACAGAATTCACAAACAATATTAATGAAGCAAAGAAGGAATGAATTAAAAGTTCTTGGGGCCAACTTTTTATACCACTAATCTAATTCCATCGCACAAGTCTTTATTCACACTTTTTTTTATTTCTTCAGAAATTTAATTTCCCACAAAGCTTATTTTTATTATAATTAATTTACAATATTAATCATAAGTTACATATAATACATGGTTTTATATTATCTTTAATATAGCATTCATTTTTGGCTTGTGGACTAAGATAATTTCATCAACCAAAATAAATGAATATTTTACAAAATGTAAACAACATTTGATTTTTTACAATCTAACTTTGTTTTTTTCATTTAGTAAATTAATATTGGCAATTGACATTTCGATCGGCCATATTTAATTAGGGAGGAGAAATATGACATGTCTCTTCCTCTCTATTTCAGTTAATTTTTTTTTTATCTTAAAAGAAATCTACATGTATATTTGCTTTGATTATCAGGGTAATTACAATAAAAATAATAAATATTATATATTAAATTTAAAAAATTACATTTTTTTATATATTATTGTATTTTATAAAATATACTTTTCTCTCTGCAATCTTCTTTTATGGTAGAATGCTAAACACACATTCTACCACAAATTATGGTACAATATATATTATTATGTAAAAATATGAAATAATTAGTACATATATCTAGGTATATGTGATTACTTATATAAAAAAAATTAGTCATAAATTTAGTAGCTTTAAAATACAATTATATGATCTCACATATATATATTGCTTACTTCGTAAATTGTATTAACATATAAGAAAAAAATAACAATGTGCTATATTAGATGGGTTCACAATATAATATAATAATAAAAAAAACTTAACATTCCAGGGATGTTTGGCTTTCTCCTTTATAACACTTTCATTTAATAAAGAAATATCTGAAGCTAGACCCCCCCCCCACCCCCCCCCCCCCCCCCCCCCCCCCCCGGGGTGGGCCCCCCCAGAGGGGGGGGGGGGGGAGACCAAAAAGCAGGTTCTCTTCAATAGTTGTAATAAGATAATGTTTATTTTGGTATAATACTTATTTCTTCTTTTTTTTTCTTTACAACAACAAAAAAAAAAATTGATGCATTTGTTTTAGGCTTTCAGCATACTCTTTATATGTAAACTATAGATAAGAAGCATCAGGGTTTAGATTGATTTTCACAGGAACTTTTCCCCATTTGGCAGACATTCATAAGGCAGAGTAATGGTGTACTTAACTGCATTTCTATTCCATCTTGCTTTCTTTAACCATTCTAGAGAATAATATTTTTGCAAAACAAGAATTCATAATGTATTTAATAATGTTTCTTTCCTGTAAGTGATTTATGGCATTCTGGAATGATTATGATTATGAAATTTATATCAGTTTTCCAGAGTTTCATAACAAAGCTTCTATTATTTCTTTCAGCCGAAATTTTCTTTTTTAACAATTAAGTATGTTCTCTCTCTCTCTCTTTCTATATATATATACTACCATCTGAGAACAAATCTCAAATAATCATTCTCTGCTACAATCTGAGAACAAAAATATCTCATAACTATCTTCTAGTACAATCTGAGAACAAATCTCAAATAAACTCCCCTCTTTAGTTTTTATATAAAATGCGCTAACACACTCCGAGTCAATTTATTATAGTTTGTAATACGGCTATGATTATGAGGGCTTTGATCCTTGAAAGCGCTTAGCCATTTAATGGAATAGATATTAAAATAATATATATTTTCTTTATTTGTTTTTAGCTTTGTGTGCTTGTGCGTGTTAGCGCATTTTATATATTTTGATTCATAATTAGCCACAAAGTATAAACTGTTTGCTTATGTCTCTTTAGTTTTTCCAATTACTTTTATAGTGATACACCTGAAAAAAATCTTGGCTATGATTATGAGGGCTTTGATCCTTGAAAGCGCTTAGCCATTTAATGGAATAGATATTAAAATAATATATATTTTCTTTATTTGTTTTTAGCTTTGTGTGCTTGTGCGTGTTAGCGCATTTTATATATTTTGATTCATAATTAGCCACAAAGTATAAACTGTTTGCTTATGTCTCTTTAGTTTTTCCAATTACTTTTATAGTGATACACCTGAAAAAATCTTGTGACTGCCTTTATTTTTCTATCCCTGTTTTTTTTTTATATTAAAATTCCAGATAAATCTTTTCATTAATCAATCAAATAAATTATCTAATCAATGTACAAAAAAAATATATTTCTTCGGAATCTGTTGCTTTGATAAGAGAAAAAAATACAATTTTTTTCTATTCCTTTACAAAATAAATGCTATTAAATGGAAATTAAAAAGAAAAATTATTTTACAATTCAACTTACAATAAGAAATAAAAAAACAATTTTAATTTGTTGGGTTTTTTTTTAACTTTCTAGATAAATAAACAAAAAAAAACTAATAAAATATGCAGGTTTTTTATTATTTTTTGATACAAAAAATTTAAATGATAATAAGAATAAAATTATACATACCATATATGTGTATAAAATTATATCTACAAACAGTTTTTTAATTTGAATTTATCTTTGTTACTTTTAAAATATTTCTTTAGTTCATCCTTGTATTACCATTTAAAAAGGGCTAGCTGAGCCAAACTTGTGATGGATTTCGACCATCATCATACTATCACAATACCTTATCCTCTTGAGGTTATAAAATGGGAGTTAACCATTTTTATGATCATCATCTACCCAAAATTACAATATATATGTCTCATGATCCTTTCCAATTCATTCAAGTAGGTATCATGATATTTTAATGCAAATCAACAGATCATATAGTTCTGGAAAAATCAACCATTAACTTACATTGAATCCACCCATTACTATACAAGAAGCTTAATTATTAGCATAGAGACTAATACTAAATTAAGAATTTCATGATAACTGTTACAATAAAGCATAAATTGTCTCCACATCCTCATAATAGATTGAAATTCTTGCTCATGGATAATTACAAAGGCTTATAGGATGATTTATTATCAACAAAATAAATTATTTAATCATCAAAAACCATACACCATGTCAACCTTCTTAGTTTTTATATGAGTGTATGATGAGGATTTAATCAGAATGAGTCCTGCTAACTTTAGCTAAATGGGTAATCAAGTTAGTAACATACTTATAACAGTTAGGCAGATTACTCTAACCATATAAAGATCTTTAACCTGTCAACAAACTTTTATTCATTTTCAGCAATAGAAAGTAGTGAAGACCAAATCAAGAACTCCAATTTTAATGAATATTCAGAAATTCTAAGTGATCAAAATCCAATGACATAAATCATCCTATTTATTCATTTAATTGTTACTCATTCTCAATTTTAAATAGATATATCTTTTTATAGAAAAAAAGTTTTTAAAGATAACAGTGAATATTGTTTGAACTTCTAAAACAAATGAAAAAAATTTTTGTTTTTTTAAATTTTGTCAACCAAATGCTGTAATTTTAAGTTTCAATTTAATAATCGATCATTAGAGATGCACTGTTTTTTAGCCATTTCATATTTTCTATTTTTATTGTCATTCAAACTTAAATTTATCAGGATTATCTTCTTTGGATAGTAGAATAGTGTTTTGATGAATTTTTTACAATGTCTTGCATTTATTTTAAACTTTGTTCTTATATTTTGTGCTAATTTTAATAGACCATTATGGTATATCTATCTTCCCTTTGATAAACTTTTATGAGATTTGTTGTTTTTTAACAATCAAAGACTACAGTTAAGGTTTGTTGCTTTTCAACAATAAGAGATTCTGCTTCTAAACTTTGTTACTTTTAATTAACATTTTCATCTAATTTTTGTTGCTTTTCTTCAACATTTTTAGATTATATATATATTGAAAAGTTTTATCTATATTTTCAAAATGCTTATCCATTTTTAGTTGAAACTTATTTTGCTTATTATGCATATTTTTTTATCAATGCATACATTTTCATATCAACCATATCTGACAACTTTTCTGATAGCTTTTCCCTTGTCTGATCAAACTCTTGTTTTTTCAGCTCAGACACTATTGGTTGTATAATCTCTTCTATTTTTGCTTGTCCTTGCTTCATATTTGAGAAATCAATACTCTCAGTTATACTCTGAAGTTGCTCCACTCTTTTCGACTGAGCCCTTGTTATCATTTAAATTAAAACAAATTATTGATTATATCAGTTAATATACTATTCTAATTTTAACTTTTACTGAGATGTTTGAATCTCTTAATACAGGGATGGCAAATAGTGGCCCTAGGGCCATATGTGGCCTGCCAAGACAATCAGAAAAATCTGCCTTGAACTGAGATTTCCTTCCCATGCACTATCAAAGATTCATCTCTTATTTTCCACTAGGATGGCCATGTCAATACACATGCGCAGTGTAGATACGATGTGCAGTGCTTTTCCATTTGATCTGGTTAATTTCAATTTTGTCTTTACATTAGCAAATATATACATTTCCAACTTTAGTGAAACCATGAATCCTCCGAAAAAATGTAAAATCAGTGATGAATGTTGTGTGTTTAATGAAGAATGGACAAACAAATATTTCTTTGGTAATACAGAGAATAAAGCAGTGTGTTTATTGGGTCATGAAAAAAATATGCGATCCTCCACTAACCTTCGCTTTCACAAAGTGACCCCCAATGCGACCCCCGAGCCAAAACAATTGTCCATTCCTGTCTTAATATAATTATTTTCTTTTTATATATCTATATATTTTAAGCAATACTCCAGATTCATCCTTTCTCACATATAAGCACACCCATACCACATGCCACATCTACACTATATATTTTTGATCTTTGATTTTCTATAATAGTAATAATAAAAAAAATAACTAAATTTTTTTTTCAACTCGTCTGCCTGTCTCGATATTAAAATCTTTTACTTGTTTTACACATTATTTTGCTTATTATATTGATGTCAGTCTCCTTTCATGCCCAAACCTTTTATACTGTTTTAGGGTTTATCATGTTGCACAATATTAATAATTGTACAACTTTTATATTGTTAAGGCCCTACATGTTGTGCACCATTATTTACTGTACAGGGAACTTACCCCAACCACCTCGCTACCCTAGGCCTTTTACAACCTTTCACCACTAACTTCAAATCTACTCACACAGTATGATATAGATTTCCAAACAGTACAATCCACAATTAACTTGATGTGTTAAATTTACTACAATAGATCTCTCATGTGGAGAACATAAATCAACCCAATGACTCTTCCATATATGATATTATTTCAAGACATTAAAAGAAGACACACTTGTAATTAAAACCTATATTATTCAAAAGGGGATCAAACTAATAATCATTATTTATATTTCCATATCATTGTTTTGGTATTAACGCCTATAAGTATCAACAAAACTTCCCATCAATAAAGTTTCTTTATAAAGTCTGAATCACAAAAGATTTCACTATTAGAGAGAGAACACTTTAAAAAGGTGACTATAGAGACATATACCTCCAATTCCCTACAGCATATTCCAGGTTCAAGCTTAATAAACTCTTAAATTCTTAAGGTGAGTAGTAGTATAGATAAAACCAAATTTCCAATTTATATTTACTGTGGAGTGAGATGAGTGGATAAATTGGCCACCAAATGATGATTCTATTTAGTAACTATTTTATTATAATAAATAAATTAAATAAAGAAAAAATCTAATCATCATTATAAACTCCAATGACACATTAAAGAATTACAATATATTGTCAATGAAAACTCCATTCCTACTTATTCTTCAACTTTCACATAGATGTATAATTATATACACACGTATAAAAACCATTAATGAATGCTAATTATAGAAAACTTGACTTTTCCAAAAAATTATATATATATATCGTTATGTAAAAATATCAAATAATTAATAGACATTTACTTAGATATGTATGATTATTTATATAAAAAAAATTAGTCATGATTTTGTTAGCTTTAAAGTACAATTATATGATCTCGCACATATGCATACACTTGTATTCATATCACTTATTTCATAAATTGTATTAATATATAAGAAAAAAATAAAAACATGTCCTATATTAGATAGGTTTACAATATAATAAAATAAAAATGAAAACTTTACATTCCAGGGGTGTGTGGTTTTCTCCATTATAACATTTTGAATGAATAAAATAAAGAAATAACTGGAACTAAGTTCTCTTTGATAGTTCTAATAAGTCGATGTTTGTTTTGGTAGTATACTTCTTTCTTTTTTTTTTTCTCTTTGCAACAGCAAATAAAATTGAGGCATTTGTTCCAGGCTTCCAGCATACTCTTCAGATGTAAACACTATAGACAGAATGCATCAGGATTTAGATTGATATTCCAGAGCAATGGTGTACTGGTTTATTTGTTAATGAGGGAAAACAAAAATCAATGTACTTAACTAGATCTCTACTCCATATTGCTTTCTTGATATTTAGGTATTACATATTGCAGCTTTAGTACTGAAGTACTGCTTTCTTTAAGGTTGTGAAATTTATATGTTTTCCAGAGTTTCAGGAACAAGTTTCTATTAATTTTTTAAGCCAAAGTTGTTGTTTTTTAACAATAAAACACGCTGCTCTCCCTTTCTGCTACTATCTGAGAACAAATCTGCAATAACTATCTGCTACCAAAAATCTCAATAACTATCTGCTAGTACAACCGAGAACAAATCCCAAATAACTCTTCAGTTTTTCCAATGCCCTTTTAAAGTGATACACCTGAAAAAATCTTGCTGGCATCCTGTGTTTTCTTATCCCTGTTATTTTTTAATTAAAACTCCAGATAAATCTTTCCATTAATTAACCAATAGCATAAAAACGATTTACTCGCTGACGAAGAAGCTTCCAAATAAACAAAACAAAACTATTAAATGGGCCAAGCGCTTTCGAGGTATCTAATCAATATACAAAAAAAATTATTTCTTCGAAATCTGTACCTTTAAAATAAGAGAAAAAAAAAATAAAAAATTTTTTTATTCCTTTACAAAAGAAATGCTATTATTGGAAATTAAAAAGAATAATTCTTTTACAATTCTACTTCTGATAAAAGAAAAACAATTTTTAAGGGTTTTTTTTTAACTTTCTAGATAGATAATAAACAAAAAACTTATAAAATATACAGGTTTTTAAAATTATTTTTTGATATAAAAAATTTAAATAATAATAAGAATAAAATTATACATACCATATATGTATAAAATTATATTTACAAACAGTTTTTTTTTTTTAATTTGAATTTATCTTTGTTACTTTTAAAATATTTTTTTAGTTAATCTTTGTATTACAATTTAAAAAGGGCTAGCTGAGCCAAACTTATGATGGGTTTTGATCATTATCATTCTATCACAATACCTCATACTCTTGAGGCCATAAAGTGGAAGTTAACCATTTTCATGATCTTCACCTGACCATAATTATGTCTCATGATCCTATCCAATTCATTCAAGTAGGTATCATGGAAATTTTAATGCATATAGTTCTGGAAAAATCAACCATTAACTTACATTGAGTCCAACCATTACACTACAATTGCTGATTGTAAAAGAATCTTAATTATCAGCATAAAGACCCCTACTAAATTAAGAATTTCATGATAACTATTACAGTAAAGCATTACTGTCTCCACATCCTCATAATAGATTGAAATTCTTGCTCATAGACATTTCAGAGACTTACAGGTTAATTTATCATCAACAAGGTAAATGATTTAATCATCAAAAACCCTACACCATGTCAACCCTCCTAGTTTTTAAATGTGTGATGATGATTTAGTCAAAAAGAGTCCTGCTAACTTTAGACCAAGTGGGTAATCAAGTTGGTAACATACTTAGAACAGTTAGATAGATTACTCTAGCCACATAAAGATCTCTAAACTATCACCAAACCTTTATATGGCATCTTCAGCAATAGAAAGTATTCAGAAATTCAAAGTGATCAAAATCTAATGAAATAAATCACCCTGTCTGTTCATTTGATTGTTATTCATTCTCAATTCTAAATCCCTATATCTTTTTATAGAACAAAAATGTTTTAAAGATAGCATTGAATATCATTTGAACTTCAAAAACAAATGGAAAAAAACGTGTTTTTTTAATTTTATCAGTCAAATACACTATTATATTTGAATTGTGATTATAAATTTCAATTTATTGATTCAATCATTAGAAGTGCCTTAAAACAATGTATTTTTATTCTTCTGATTTTGATGAAAAACTTCCAACAAAGTCCTTTCTATTGTTATCCAAACTTAAATTTATCAGGACTCTCCTTTGGATAGTAGAATAGTGTTTTGATGAATTTTCTATAATGTCTTGCAATTATTTAAAACCTTTTGTATGTTGTAGTGATGTTAATAGTCCAGTATGATATATCCATTTTCTATTTAATAAACTTTTATGGGATTTGTTGCTTTTCAACAATGAGAGAAATCAGGAGGAACCTCATAGATAAGTATATGAAATTTCTACTGACTGTTGCCTTTGGCAGGATGGCTCACTTGGTTAGAACGTTACCTTAAAATTCCATTTCTCAAGAATCTAAGGGTCCCGGTTCAAATCCCATGCTAATACTGTTACTGGTCAGGCCAGCAACACCTGAAGAAGAGGGATAATAATACCTCTTGAAATGTTGTGCATATACTAACCTGCTTGATGTGCTATTACTAACAGTTAGAATGTATTTGGAATATTTAAATATTTTCTAAAGACAATTAACACTCAAATTAGTTGATGGAAATAGTCAAATATAAAAATACAACTCTGCATCTAAGCTTTGATGCTCTTCATCAACATTTTTAGATTTTATACACATTTTATTTTTTATTTTGTTTATTATGCTTATTTTTTATCAATGCATACATTTTCGTATTGACCATGTTGGAAACTCTAATGATAGCTTTTCCCCTGTGTGATTCAGCTCTTGTTCTTTCAGTTGGGCACTATTGGCTGTACAAGCTCTTCTATTTCTATTTGTCCTTGCTTCATGTTTAAGAAGTCAATACTTTCACTTATACTCTGAACTCGCTCCATTCTTTTCGCTTGAGCCCCTTGTTATCATTTAAATCAAAACAAATTATTGATCCTTAATTTAATATCAGTTAATATACTATTCTAATTTTAACTTTTACTATGTTGGAATCTCTTAATATAATTATTTTCTTTATATATGTATATATTTTAAGCAGAACACCAGATCCTTTCTTTCTCCACATGTCATGTCTGCACTATATATTTTTTTGCCTTTGGTTTTATATAATAATTAAAAAATAAATAACTATTTTTTTTTTCTTGCATATCATCTACTTGTCTAAATATTAAAATCTTTTACCTGTTTTACACATTATTCTACTTATTATATTGGGGTCAGTCTCCTCACATTCCAATATTATTTACTTATCACTCCCATCTTTTATGTAAATTTAATGTATATGTTTTCTTTTTACCCAAGCCACTCATTGTGATTTTATTAATCTAATTTTATACCTATAACTGTATCAAACCTTCTATATTGTTTTAGACTTTACCATGTTGCGCAATATTAATTACTACACTACAAATTTTATGTTATTCAGGCCTTGCATGTTGTGCAGCTTTATTTACTATACTAGGAACCTACCTCAACCACCTCACTACCTCAAACTTCCTACAACCTTTCACCACTATCTTCAAATCTACTTATACAGGATAATATAGATTTCCAAACAGTACAATCCACAACTAACTTGGTGCATTAAATTTACTCCAGTAGGCCTCACATATTGAGAACATAAATCAAGCTAAAGACATCTCCACATATGGTATTATTTCAAGTCATTATAAGAAGACACCCAATAAAAAATACATTTTTAAAAAGGGGATCAAACTAATAATCTTTATTTATATTTCTTGATCACTTTTGGTATCAATGCCTATAAGTCAAGTCTTGCCATCAGTAAAGTATCTTTATAAAGTCTGAATCACATACGACTCCATGCGTCACTTTCTGTTAGAGAGAGAATACTGTAAAAAGATCCCTATACAGACATCTACCTCCAGTTTCCTGCAGCATATACCCCAGGTTCAAACTCTTTAAACCGTTAAATTCTCAAGGTGAGTGGTAATATAAAAATAGACAAAACAAAATGTACAATTTATATTTACTGTGGAGTGAGATGAATGGATAAATTGACCACCAAATGTTGACTCTGCTTAGTAAAAAACCCAATCCTCATTTTAAACTCCAACTACACATTAAAGAATTATAATACAATATCAATGAAAACTCCCTTTCTCCTTATTCTTTAAGATTCACATAGATATATAATTATATACACACATAAAAACCATTAATGAATACTAATTATAGAAAATTTGACTTTTTCAAAAAATTAAATATGAAATAATTAATCGACATATACCTAGGTACGTGTGATTGATTACCTACATAAAAAAAATTAAAAGTCCTAAATTTTTTAGCTCTAAAATACAATTATATGATCTCACACATATGCATACACATGTATTCATATAACTTACTTCATAAATAAGAAAAATAAAAAAAGGTCCTATATTAGATAGGTTCACAATATAATAAAATAAAAATAAAAACTCTACATTCTAGGGATGTTTGATTTGTTGCTGATTTAAAGTGCGCTCTCTGTCATTTTGAATTCTAATAACCACCCAAAACCACTGCTGACACATCCAAGCAATAAATGACATCAAATAATTCACATAGGGTCACTTAGATTTGTCAGCAGTGGTTTTTGAATGGTCCTTAGAATTCAAAATGACGGTGAGCACACTCTTCATAAGTAAACATTTATAATTTCTAAAATACAAATATTAATGATGATGCAAAGCATGTGGGGGAGGGGAGAAATGGCTTCCACGATACGCAGTATGTGATTAAACCAAATTTATAATTTCCAATATTAAAAGATTATAATTCTAAAATACGAATTACATTACAATATATGCCCATAAGCACATGTTGGAATAATGTCAAATTGATCATACCAAGCTTATAATTTCAACAAAGTAAAAGCTTTTTTGTTCTAAAATATGAATTATATTACAATATATGCCTATAATCATATGAAATAAAGCATATTAATTTACTAGCGTATAATTTCTAAAATATGAATTTAAAATACTTAAACAGAAAAAGTAAAAAATAATAATAATAATGGAGCTAAAAGCTTTCATATTATTACAATATAGTCCTAAAACCATATGTTGAAATAATGTAAATGTTGAATAAATTTAGCTTATAATTTTGAAATATTAAAGGCTTCTAAAATACGAATTTTATTAAAATATAGGCCTATAACCACATGTTGAAATAATATAAATGTTTAATAAATCTAGAAACAACTACTGAAGTATATTAATTCTACAATTAATAATAAATTGCATTTAATCTTAATTTATATTGTAACATAATTAAAGAATCAAAAAAAAGATATTACTATACCTGAGTAAAGGAGTCCAATATCAAAATTAAAGGTTGATCAAATTATTAATAACCAGTATTATATGAAAGGTATATGGAAATCACGTGAAGTGAGTACACTAGTAATTCAATAAAATATAACTCAGGTATACAGGCAGTAGGTTTTATCCACTTTCATTTCTTGGTTTGATGTTAAGTGCATGTTTACACAAATACTAAGTGAATATGGTCTAGCAGGGCGCCACTAGATTATCTGAATCTAGACACGGTTATATCTAATAACCTTTTACATGTACCGGGTTTGAATCCCTTTTTGGTACTTTATTTCTAATAAAAAATGAGAGATTTTGCTTTTTGAGCCATATCACTAGAAGCACTAATAGTTAGGTAAAAGTAAAACATCTTTAAACCACAGTGGAGTTCATTGAACATAAATCATTTCTCAGATCTTAACATAACAAATGTGTTTCAATATTTTTATAAGTTCACTAGCTCAGATTATATATAACTAATTTAGGATGGCAATTCACTCATCCTTGCATGAAATAGATGATGGGATGTGGTTATAATAATACTAAGAGATCACTAAATATTATAAAATCAATATTTATTTATGGCCTTTAAACAGTTAAACAGCTCATTAATTAAAACATTGATAGTGATGATGATAATAATAACAATAATGACAAGGGTTTCAATTACAGCTCTAGGACTAAGCCTAAACATAAAACTAAATTTTTATAAAGTAATTCATAATTATTGCTTAATTTTAGCATATTTACTTATATCTTAAATAACTAATATTCAACCATTGATGATGATGAATAATCACACTTAACCAAGACTACACTTAATGAAATATATACGCCTCGTTTAATAAAACAAACTAATATTTATTACTACATTTCTAACATATACATAAAAATTTCTAGATAAATATGAAATTTGACATGAATAATAATAATAATTGATTATATAACAATCCTCAGATTAATTTTAAGTTCTTCCCCCTTTCCCTTCAAATGTATTTTGTATTAAGTTGGACGTCACATTGACCCTGATTTTCACTCCATGAGAAAAGTATTAAAAAAAAAATATATTATCTGCTCATCAGCACACATACTTTAAAAATCCAACATGTAAATAGAATAAAAAAAAATGTTAGTAAAATTGAAAGAGCAAGTTTTAGAAACAAGTTTTAAATTATTTTCTCCCCCCCCCTTCCAAGCGCTGAAATCTATACTGAACTTGAAACAAAATAATCTAATATTCTAATACTACTCATTATTTCACATTCACTCCCAATTATACACATATAAAAATATTATTATGTATGTGCGTGTTTTATCCCATAATAACAACATATTATTAAAAACCAAAATAATAATATTATATCAGTTAAAACTAAAATCATAACACCATAAAAAAAAATTGTTTTACACATTAATATTGTAAAATTAATAAACAAATAATTTTCATACTTTCAAGGTCATTTATGAAGCTCAAAGTTATTATTAGTAAGACATTCTTGTTTTAATCGATCTGAATAGTCTTTAAAAGTTCTTTAAATAAAATATACCACTTTATCACTAAAATGTTTCTTAAGACTGATATCATAAAGAAAATAGATATAAAAAGTCATATTACCAATCTTTTGTTTGTGGCGAATTTCCAAGGGTTCAAACTTGTCTATATTTCTGCAGCTACTATGTGGGAACAATCTCTTTCTTGAGGTGTATAACTATTTAATGATGATGACTCTATTGAGGTTATTTGCTTTAGTGGACAATTTGGAAATCATTATATTAATTTTTCTTCTCTTCCTGTCAAGCATGTGGATGAAATACAGCAGTTGTTTTCACATTTATAAATTTTCTTGAGTTTAAAATCAGTTGTTGGAACAATTAATTGGACTTGATGATTAATATTTATCAGTAGATTAATTCATCTTCTTTGAATGCAGGTGAATGCTTTCTTCCTTCTATTAAAAACATCTTATTTATCTGGTCAGTTGAAAGGTGTAGAATATTATTTTAGACACATCTTTTCTTTCCTATGTGATGTGCAGCTTCCCCCAGATGGTCCGGCAAATGGAATATACATATAATTTTTCTAGCCCGCCATTTCTTATATTTTCAACATTCAAATTTGATAGTTTAATAATCTGAATCAATCACAATAATAATCTTAATAATAATTCAAGACAGCTTTTTATATCCAATTTTTAGCTACCTTAACCAATCAGAGATAGCATCACTTGCTATTTTTGGACAAATTTGTTTTAATTAGATCTCTAATTTATTTTCAACCAAAGTATTTTTTAACTGAAAAGTTTAATCCTTTTTCCAGACACTTTTGTTTTAAAAAAAAATAGACTCAATTCTTATTTCCTTTCTTTTGTTTTTTCTTTTTCTTTTTAACATCCAGGTAACACTTCAAATCTTTGAGCTTCCTTCTTTAGATCTTGATAAGACAATTTCAAAAATTATAGTTCTGACCCATTATAAGCTTCCAAAGTGAAAAACAATTATTTACAAAAATAAAATTGCTACAAAGATTGATATCTGATTAAACAGATTTCCTCTTTTAACAAACAATTGTACAAAAAAAATAATTTAACAGATTTAATACTTCCTTTTCTTTCAATATTTAGGAAATGTAAAATTTTGTATGTAATGTACACACATCCTTCATTCTTTCAAATCATTCATAAACTAACCTTAAATACTATAATTGCTAGCTTAGTAATTATAACCCAATTATTTAATTAAATCTGTAACTTGTAAATCCCAATTATAATTAAAGAAAAGCAAAATAAAAGTATAGAATAAAATATTAGAATTGATCAAGCATAAGTTAGTTTTAAAGAAAGTTAAAATGTTTAATATTTGAAATATAAAACAATTAAATAATTTACACATACATTGCCTATATGTATGCATTATAGCTTTGCTTTTTAAAGAAAAATTAAATATTAAATAGTTTAAATGTGTGTATTACCTTTCTATCAACACACAAACAAATAAAGCATGTAATTGTTGACCCATTCTTTCTCTGTTTAAAGCTTTTAGAACTGGACCTTGTAGGGTTTAAACTTGGATGCCCTACAGCTTCATTTATGATTATATAAAATTGTGATGATGATTTTTGGTTTACCTTTTCTACATGCACATTACTATAAATTTAGCTAGTGACTAAATTGTAATGGCACAACTGTCTCCCCCTTCGGATAAAATCATCAGCACTTTTGTTTTAACTATATTTTTTTAAAAAAAAAAAAAAATCCTAACTAATAAATACACTAATAATAATAAACACTTATAATATATATAAAAAAAAAATTAACTACTGGTAAATATATTTTTCATTAGAAAACCTAAAAGTAATTTATTTGGAGATCTTTGCCAAGCTATTCTGCTGAAGTATAAGGAATCAAACTCCTAGCATTATAGGTTCCCTTGTTCCCCTCAAGAGCAGCAAGCATAAAGACATTCTCCCCTATTTTCTTGGTAATTTGGAATGGCTTTTTCTTTTCAAACCATATTGTGGTCTGCATAAAAATGCACCTGTACATCCAGTCCCTTTTTAATATTTCCATTTTTCATCTTGACTGGATATTTATAAAACATATCTGGAGGAATTATTTTATATAACCTCCTATTACAAACTCTATTTAGAAATATGGACTCTTGGTACCATACATAATATGCCTTGAAGTTCTTTAGAGAGATTGACTCTCTATACCATACATACTTTATTTTTAAACTTTCTAGAAAGATTGACTCCCTGTACCATACATAAGGCACATTTAAAATTTCCAGAGCATTTACATTTTTCAGAGAGATATTTTCTTTGGCTGATACACGCTGGACATTTACATTTTTCAGAAAGATTGTCTCTCTATACCATATATAAGGTATCTCCAATCTATTCGAGAAGACAGATTTTTGAAACCACACATGCTGGTTAGTTACTAGATTGAGAACTACAGACTGTTGAAACTTTTGCTCTCTTTCTAAAATAACTGGTTTCATCTCCCTTATTGCCTCTCTTAAATCAATCATCTTATCGGATGCATGAAGTTTTTTCTCCAACTCTCTTTTCCTTCTTTTCACTTCATGATCTATCCCAATCTGCTCTTTGGTCATCATCTTATTTATTCTTTTTACTGAGAGATTAGATTTTATGGCTACTATTGGCCTTTCCACTTCTTGTGATCTACTCCCCTCTATCAGTATATTAGCTGATTTACCTATTTCTTCCTCTAATCTCTCGCTCCTTTCTCTATTATCAGTAATCTATCTTCTATTATACTTTCAGTAGTTTTCTCTATATGAGGTTCTTCGATCTCTGTTTCCCAGGTCATGATCATTTGGTTGTTGCTTTCAATAGAGTTATCTATTTTTGCTTTGAGATCTTCTCTCAAACTCTCTATACTGTGCTTACTATCTTCTCTTAAACTTTTATTATCTTCTTTTAAACTCTTAGTATCCTCTTTTAGACTTTCTATATTTTTCTCCATCTTCTGTTCCAAATTCACCATCCCTTGCTTACTATCTTCTCTTAAACTATCTATGAACTGCTTCCTATCTTCTCTTAAACTTTCTATGAGCTGCTTACTATCTTCTCTTAGACTCTCTATACTTTTATTATTTTTCTCTATACTTTTATTATTTTTCTCTATCTTTTGTTCTAGATTTATCATACTTTGCTTACTCTCTTCTCTCATACTTCTGAGCATCTGCATTATCATGTCCATGTCTGATGGTGCCATCTTTGCTATCTGAGCCTCTTCCATACTATAATTTAGTTCACTCATGTTATAAAACTATGTATATCCCATCTGTACTTCCCTGACCATCAGAAATCCACACATCTTCTCCCTGTCTGACACCTATTCTGACCAACTGACTGATTTGATTTTCACCTTATTATGCATTTACAAATACAACAAAAAAAATTTTTTTAATATCCTTATTTGATGAACTACATAACAATAATCTATATAGTGCATGTCTGTCTGTAATAGCCCAAATTATACATTCATCCATTCTCCCAGAAATCCGACAGATATTGACAGTCCACAGAATGACTAGCAGTTCACAATCTTGAGATAAATAAAAGAATTCACTCACAGCACTATAATCACACAATGCATCACGAGCACTCAGAAGATCATCCCAATTCGATCACTATTAACTACCACAACCCTTGATTGAATGAAGCAAACTCTGTTGCAATAAAAGATGTATTAAGTCTTAGGGGCTAAAATAGATAAACTATGCCTTGCTCTCTCTCTTGGAGTCTTATATGGCAAGTATCAAGGAATGCCCTGCTTATTATAGACTACAAAAACGAAACCTTGCTCTCTCTCTCTTGGAGACTTATAAGCTGATATCATGGCAGGACTACTGTTAACTGCTTCATGATCAAATAAGAATAACATATAAACTTGATTGGAAAACTATGCCGTGCTCTCTCTCTTGGAGACTTATAGGCTGGTATCATGGCAGGACTGCTGTTAACTGCTTCATGATAACATAAGAATAACATATTACTGGATTGGAAAACTATGCCATGCTCTCTCTCTTGGAGACTTATAGGCTGGTATCATGGCAGGTCTGCTGTTAACTGCTTCATGATAAAATAAAGAAAACATATAAATTGGGTTGGAGCAGTGAATGGGTTTGATCATTCATAAGTTACACGAAATACATAGCATTCTCAAGGCAATGACAAAACTCTCCACTCATCATCAAAACTGCAATCTAACCAACCAAACTCCAACGATCAACCATCCAATCAAACCTCTAAAATCATAGACTTTTTACAAAATGAACTCCCCAAACACACATGAGACTACTATTCCATAATTCAACACTATTACTATGCCTATCCTATCTGGCAATAAATCATTTTAATGTTCCACAAAAAAATCTATTATTTATTTCACCTTTGTCTTAAGTTGTGATATTCATCTCTATTTTCAAAATTGATAAAAAAAAACAAGCTGTTTTATGGCTGTACCCATTTTATCATCATCAATGAAAAATTAAATCATATTAAACATCATCACCTAAAATAAGACTGTTTGGCCAAGAAAATTTTGTAAGACAAAAAAAAAATTTTTTACTGAAAAAAAAAAATTTTACTAAAAAATTTCTCTATTTTTAACCACACATCTCCCATCATTCTATAGACTCTCTTTTTCAGGTATATGGCAAAATATCAGGCCCCAGTTGGGTGTCCATTGTAACATAATAAATGAGTTCAAAAAAAATATTAAAAGGAGTCCAAATATCAAGATATTAATTAAAGGTTGATCAAATTATTAATAACCAGTATTATATGAAAGGTATATGGAAATCACGTGAAGTGAGTACACTAGTAATTCAATAAAATATAACTCAGGTATACAGGCAGTAAGTTTTATCCACTTTCATTTCTTGGTTTGATGTTAAGTGCATGTTTACACAAATACTAAGTGAATATGGTCTAGCAGGGCGCCACTAGATTATCTGAATCTAGACACGGTTATATCTAATAACCTTTTACATGTACCGGGTTTGAATCCCTTTTTGGTACTTTATTTCTAATAAAAAATGAGAGATTTTGCTTTTTGAGCCATATCACTAGAAGCACTAATAGTTAGGTAAAAGTAAAACATCTTTAAACCACAGTGGAGTTCATTGAACATAAATCATTTCTCAGATCTTAACATAACAAATGTGTTTCAATATTTTTATAAGTTCACTAGCTCAGATTATATATATATAACTAATTTAGGATGGCAATTCACTCATCCTTGCATGAAATAGATGATGGGATGTGGTTATAATAATACTAAGAGATCACTAAATATTATAAAATCAATATTTATTTATGGCCTTTAAACAGTTAAACAGCTCATTAATTAAAACGTTGATAATGATGATGATAATAATAACAATAATGACAAGGGTTTCAATTACAGCTCTAGGACTAAGCCTAAACATAAAACTAAATTTTTATAAAGTAATTCATAATTATTGCTTAATTTTAGCATATTTACTTATATCTTAAATAACTAATATTCAACCATTGATGATGATGAATAATCACACTTAACCAAGACTACACTTAATGAAATATATACGCCTCGTTTAATAAAACAAACTAATATTTATTACTACATTTCTAACATATACATAAAAATTTCTAGATAAATATGAAATTTGACATGAATAATAATAATAATTGATTATATAACAATCCTCAGATTAATTTTAAGTTCTTCCCCCTTTCCCTTCAAATGTATTTTGTATTAAGTTGGACGTCACATTGACCCTGATTTTCACTCCATGAGAAAAGTATTAAAAAAAAAATATATTATCTGCTCATTAGCACACATACTTTAAAAATCCAACATGTAAATAGAATAAAAAAAAATGTTAGTAAAATTGAAAGAGCAAGTTTTAGAAACAAGTTTTAAATTATTTTCTCCCCCCCCTTCCAAGCGCTGAAATCTATACTGAACTTGAAACAAAATAATCTAATATTCTAATACTACTCATTATTTCACATTCACTCCCAATTATACACATATAAAAATATTATTATGTATGTGCGTGTTTTATCCCATAATAACAACATATTATTAAAAACCAAAATAATAATATTATATCAGTTAAAACTAAAATCATAACACCATAAAAAAAAAATTGTTTTACACATTAATATTGTAAAATTAATAAACAAATAATTTTCATACTTTCAAGGTCATTTATGAAGCTCAAAGTTATTATTAGTAAGACATTCTTGTTTTAATCGATCTGAATAGTCTTTAAAAGTTCTTTAAATAAAATATACCACTTTATCGCTAAAATGTTTCTTAAGACTGATATCATAAAGAAAATAGATATAAAAAGTCATATTACCGATCTTTTGTTTGTGGCGAATTTCCAAGGGTTCAAACTTGTCTATATTTCTGCAGCTACTATGTGGGAACAATCTCTTTCTTGAGGTGTATAACTATTTAATGATGATGACTCTATTGAGGTTATTTGCTTTAGTGGACAATTTGGAAATCATTATATTAATTTTTCTTCTCTTCCTGTCAAGCATGTGGATGAAATACAGCAGTTGTTTTCACATTTATAAATTTTCTTGAGTTTAAAATCAGTTGTTGGAACAATTAATTGGACTTGATGATTAATATTTATCAGTAGATTAATTCATCTTCTTTGAATGCAGGTGAATGCTTTCTTCCTTCTATTAAAAACATCTTATTTATCTGGTCAGTTGAAAGGTGTAGAATATTATTTTAGACACATCTTTTCTTTCCTATGTGATGTGCAGCTTCCCCCAGATGGTCCGGCAAATGGAATATACATATAATTTTTCTAGCCCGCCATTTCTTATATTTTCAACATTCAAATTTGATAGTTTAATAATCTGAATCAATCACAATAATAATCTTAATAATAATTCAAGACAGCTTTTTATATCCAATTTTTAGCTACCTTAACCAATCAGAGATAGCATCACTTGCTATTTTTGGACAAATTTGTTTTAATTAGATCTCTAATTTATTTTCAACCAAAGTATTTTTTAACTGAAAAGTTTAATCCTTTTTTCCAGACACTTTTGTTTTAAAAAAAAAATAGACTCAATTCTTATTTCCTTTCTTTTGTTTTTTTTTTTCTTTTTAACATCCAGGTAACACTTCAAATCTTTGAGCTTCCTTCTTTAGATCTTGATAAGACAATTTCAAAAATTATAGTTCTGACCCATTATAAGCTTCCAAAGTGAAAAACAATTATTTACAAAAAAAAAATTGCTACAAAGATTGATATCTGATTAAACAGATTTCCTCTTTTAACAAACAATTGTACAAAAAAATAATTTAACAGATTTAATACTTCCTTTTCTTTCAATATTTAGGAAATGTAAAATTTTGTATGTAATGTACACACATCCTTCATTCTTTCAAATCATTCATAAACTAACCTTAAATACTATAATTGCTAGCTTAGTAATTATAACCCAATTATTTAATTAAATCTGTAACTTGTAAATCCCAATTATAATTAAAGAAAAGCAAAATAAAAGTATAGAATAAAATATTAGAATTGATCAAGCATAAGTTAGTTTTAAAGAAAGTTAAAATGTTTAATATTTGAAATATAAAACAATTAAATAATTTACACATACATTGCCTATATGTATGCGTTATAGCTTTGCTTTTTAAAGAAAAATTAAATATTAAATAGTTTAAATGTGTGTATTACCTTTCTATCAACACACAAACAAATAAAGCATGTAATTGTTGACCCATTCTTTCTCTGTTTAAAGCTTTTAGAACTGGACCTTGTAGGGTTTAAACTTGGATGCCCTACAGCTTCATTTATGATTATATAAAATTGTGATGATGATTTTTGGTTTACCTTTTCTACATGCACATTACTATAAATTTAGCTAGTGACTAAATTGTAATGGCACAATATATATGAAAGAATACTTATCTGAAGTAAAGAATATTTTAATTTTACAATTAATAAAAAATTAATAAACCAGATTTTTTTCTTACCAACAGCAAGTAATGTTGTGTGCTTAATTTCTCATGTTACTATTAGCTGGCAGATGGATAAAAAGAATCTAAGTGAGAGAAATTTATTCATTAAATTTCTTAAAGATAATAACACTATTTACCAACAATGAAAAGGTTAGTAGTATTTATAATACCTGTTTTACATTTGAAATAATCAAATTAATTTTAATAGAAATTTGTTGATTATTTCAAATGTAAAATAGGCATTGGATTTTAAATAAGATAAACACTAATCTTTTTACTATCATTAGGTAATCTTTGACAGATTTAATGAATAAATCTCTCATTTACATTCTTTTTATTCATCTGCCAGCAAATAATCACACATGAGAAATTAAACTCACAGCATTGCTGCCTTTGGTATGAAAACAATCTGATTTATTAATTTTTTATTAATTGTAAAATTAATATTTTTTACTTTAGACAATTATTCTTTTGAATAATGTTAAGATAAAATGTGATTTATTCCTATTTGTAGAATATGCTTCCTCAGTTGTTTCTATGTGTATTCAATGAAACATGTAATTATAGGCCTATGTTGTAATAGAATTTGTGACCACGTGTGGATTATTAGATGTTATTTATTGCTTGGATGTGTCAGCAGTGGTTTTGGGCAGTCTTTAGATTTCAAAATGGCCATGAGCACATTCTAAATCAATATCTGTGATTTTCTCCATTATAACATTTTGATTGAATAAAATAAAGAAATATCTGGAGCTAAGTTTTCTTAAGTAATTCTAATAAGACAATATTTATTTTGGTAATATACTTCTTTCTTTCTTTTTTTCTGTTTTTCTTTCTGTCTTTCTTTATTTCTTTTTTCTTTCTTTCTTTCTTTATTTATTTATTTACAACAGCAAAAAAAAAATTGAGGCATTTGTTTCAGGCTTCCAGCATACTCTTCAGATGTAAACACTATAGACAGAAAGCATCAGGACCTAGATTGATCCTCACAGGAATATTTTTCATTAGGCAGATATTCATAAGGCAGAGCAATGGTATACTGGTTTGCACTATCTTTAACCATTCTAGGGAATAACATTTTTGCAAAATAGGAATTCATAATGCATGCAATAATGTCCCTTTCCTGCGAGTGATCTATGGCACTCTAGAATGATTATGATTGTGAAATTTACATCAGCTTTCCAGAGTTTCAGAACCAAGTTTCTATTAATTCTTTTTTTTTTTAACAATAAAGCATGCTGCTCTCCCTCTCACTACTATCTGAGAATAAATCTGCAATACCTATCTGCTGCCATCTGAGAACAAATCTGAAATAAATATATGCTAGTACAATCTCTTTTATAGTGAAAATCTTGCTGACAGCCTGTGCTTTTTCTTATCCTTATTTTTTAAAATTAAAATTCCAAAAAAATCTTTTCATTAATTAACCAAATAAATTACCTAGTCAATATACAAAAAGTATATATATATTTCTTCGAAATCTATAGCTTTGTAAGGAGAAAAAAAATACAAAATTTTTTCTATTCCTTTACGAAATAAAAGCTTTTGAATGTAAATTTAAAAGAAAAATCATTTTACAATTCTATTTCCTTTTCATTATACTTTTACACAATAAAAGAAAAACAATTTTAAGTTTTTCTTTTTAAAACTTTTTAGATAGATAAACAAAAAACTAATAAAATATATAGTTTTTTATTTTTTTGATAATAAACATTAAAATAAGAAAATTATGCCTACCATATATGTGTGTAAAATTATACCTACAAACAGATTTTTTTATAACCTGAATTTATCTTTATTACTTTTAAAATATTTATTTGTTCATTTTTGTATTTCATTTTAAAAGGGGCTACCTGAGATAAACTTGTTATGCATTGATCGTCATAATCCCACAACAGTAGAGACAAGGGTCTTATCATTTGTAGAAAATAAAAATTATAATAGTTTTGGAAAATATTCAGTTTTGGTTAAATTTATTAGAATAAATTTATCTTATATAGGAAATAAATTCCTATAGATAGAATTGTCTTTAATTAAACTGTTTTAGAAATAAATTAATTTACATAGGAAATATATTTCTAGAGATAAAAAGTCAAAAAAAAAAAAGTTAATTTATTAGGAAATAAATTTAGTCTGTACAAGTTTAAGTGATTTTCTAGCAGATTAAAATATCTAATGAATCTATAATGTTAATTGAACTAAAGGAAAATGTGATAATAGAGTTTAATTAATTCAGGAAGAACTAATTAAAACGAACAAATTAAAAATACCCCCCTCCCACCCAGATTCACTATAAAAATAGATACTCCAGAAAAAGAAACACACAAAAAAAGGAGATATAAACATTAGAGAGAAATGAATAGTATGGATTTTTTTTGGTTTTCTTTACTCACCAACACTTGTTGGTGACATCATTCCCAAGATCTCAACTCCTATAGGTGAACAGGCTGACTAAGGACTAAGCTGATTATCTCGACCTTATTATTTTGTGAATATCACAAGGCCTTGTCATGTGTTTAAGAGAAAGAATTTTAGTAGAGGTAAAGTACACCTTTCCAAATTATTGATCATTATAGTTTCTCATAAGTAAAGGACACTTGTCTTAAGTAGTGGGTGTATAATATATATATATATATATTAAGCCAAGATTATCCATGTATATTAATGGATAGCTTATTTTTATTTGCATGTGTATTAATCACTGTGTAGTACAGTATTAAATTTTCTTAAATCTAAGATGTCCAATTCAGAGGTGTTCTGGGGTTTTTTTTACGTTAATTATTACAATTTGCTAAATGCCCAGCAATATGAGTCAGGACATAGCAAACTCAAACCTAACTACAAAAGTAAAATAGCACTTGTTACAGTTCAGCCCTTGAAATAGTGGTCAAACTAGCATAGCTGAATTCAATGTCAGTAATGCAGCAAAGTGACTGTTATATATAGTGCAAGAATTTTTTCACATTAAATGGAATTGAAGATAATAAATGAAAAATAGCTGTACTATTATATTTTGATGGCAAAATAGTAATCAAGGTTATAAATAGATTTTTTGATTTACCAATAACTAAGATTATAATGTATGAGGAAATAATAAAAAAATTAAGGGATTACTTTAGTCCTCACACATCACATGATTTAGCTTGCTTAATTTTGAGAAACAAAAAACAGTTTAAGGGAGGAAAATAAATGATTATAATTTAGTCCTGAGACAATTAGCAAAAAATTATGGATATAGGAAATTTGTTGAGGAAATATTCATGACTCAGTTACTCTGGGGTATGTTATCAGATAGATCCAGGCAGCAATTGCTAACAGAGACCAATCTTCTTTATGCAATGGCCATTAAGGAGCCTAGCTTTTGAATTAATACTTGAACAGGATTACACTTTAGAACTAAAATGGAAGAAAACATTAATATGAGAGTGTTCAAGTCAATAAAAGAAATTACGATTCCGCAGAAATCGAATCATGTAAAGAGTAAGAAAATCAGATGCTTTTGCTGTGGAAAATTAGCCATGTAGCAAAAGAGTGCAAGTGGCAGAAAGAAACACGTTATAAATGTGAAGAAAGGGGCATTTAGTATATGCATTTAAGGGAATTAAGGATTGGGAAAATAAATTACAGTTGCAAGAAAATAGGGAAGATAAATCTAATTTTTATTCATATTGTAAAAAACATGGAAGGTCAAAGTCTGAAGCAGTTTATGATTAATTTACAAATTTGCTGAAAAGAAATTACAATGGAAATAGACAGTGGATCAGGAATATTCTCAGTGTCACAAACAGATTGGAGGGCACTATCTGCTGCTTACGTTAAAATTGAGATGGAAAAAACAAACATCAAAGCACAAGATTATTCTCAGGAAATAGGAATCCAAGTCATCTTAGTAAAAAAGCTTTCTTCTCGAACAAGAAATTGTAAAGAAATACTGACTTTTTTAATGCATAATTCAGGCAATGAGAAACAAGCCCACTAGACGTAGATTTTCTTGAAAACTCATACCCAGTTATGTGTAAACTTTGTAAAATCTGCTCATAATGAAAAGTGGAGGAAAAACTCAAATCATTGATTAATAAGGGCATGTTATTGCTAACTGAAATATCAGATTGTGAGATGTCATTGGTAGTTATAACGAAGCCTAATAGTCAAATTAGAATATATATGGCAATTATAATAACCATAAATAAATATTTAATCAAGGAGGTATATCCTGTACTAAATGTAAGGGAGGTATTAACCAGTCTGCAAAATGCTTCACATTTTGTGAAACTTGATTTGAATCCGCATTTCACCTGATGCAGGTTACAGATAAATCAGCAGAAATTTTAACAACTCGATGGGATTATATAAATATAACCATCCACTATTTGCATCTCAACAGTACCAAACATATACCAAGCAAAAATTAATGCATTGATGCAAGGCCTAGAGGAAGTTATACCCTATTTTGATGCCACATTTATT
The DNA here is from genome assembly GCA_028023455.1 of Epiperipatus broadwayi. Lineage (NCBI taxonomy): Eukaryota > Metazoa > Onychophora > Udeonychophora > Euonychophora > Peripatidae > Epiperipatus > Epiperipatus broadwayi. The sequence continues at coordinate 12,445,798 of JAQFVV010000008.1, read as the reverse complement.
ACAGCATGTTCAGTGGAAATGCTTTATCTAAGACTATTCTGAGTATGCAAAAAATTAAATAGATTCGTAGTCTAATTAAATACCCAAGAAATATATTGAATACAAGGGAATAAGTATTTCCAGATCATATAATTTCCGATAAAGCGAAGAAATCATTTCCTGATAAGGTAAGAGCTGTGAAAAATGCATTCAAACCCACAAATGTAAAAGAATTACAGGCATTGTTAGGACTGATACATTTTTGAGCCTTTTTAACAAACAAAGCAAAAATAACCAAACCATCTTGTGACTTATTAAGAAAGGATCAAAAGTGGCAATGGTTAAAAAAGCCATGATGAAGCATTTGTCTGAACCAAAGCTCTATTGTCATCTGATAAACTATTAGTCCATTTTAATAATTATATTATAGATTCCTCAGAATAGGATATGGGTGTCTTTCTTTGTCATGTTACAATTGGAATGCCCCATAGCCTACATGGCACAGACTCTCTCAGAGATTGAGAAAAATTATAATCAGATCGATAAAGAGGTCTTGGCTATTATATTCACATGATAAAAAGTTTCATCAATATATTTTTGTCAGATCTTTTCAAATAATAACAGATCACAAACCATTATTCAGAATTCTCGGCCATGATAAGTTGGCTCCTGAGCATTTAAATCCACATATGCATTAGATATTTTATCATCATATGACTATCATTTGTCTTATAAGGATGGCAAAGAGACCTCGCATGCCAATTCATTGTCTCAGATCCTAGATAAAGATGAGTCAAGCAGTAAATAGCCAGAAATGGAACTATATAGATGTTTTGCAATTGAAAATAGTAAAAGAGTAACAAGATGGATTAGATCCAAAGAAGGCTATCAGCTGCTTCTGGGATGAGTATAAAATGGTTGACCTATTTTGAAACCTTAATATGTTGTGCCATGTTTCTGGATGAACTGAAACAAATTATCTATCTGGAAGGGTTGTGTTGTGATAGGTATTCAGATAGTTATACCAACAGATAGTAGACAGGAAGTTTTAAAGCTATTTTACAAAGGTCATCCTGGAATGGTGTGTGTGTGCCAAAGCATTAGCCTCCAGCTATGTCTGATAACCAAAAATAACTTCACCTATTGAACAATATATAGAAAAATGAACTGCCTCTCATTCAGAAATGAATAATGAAATCAAAGAATATAATCCATGGCCTATAGCAATAAAGGCTGGATAGAGACTTCACATGGACCTTGTGGGATCAATTAATGGAAAAATACTGCTCATACTGGTAGATGAATATTCAAATGGGCAATCGGATAGGGAAGGATGACACAGGTACTAAGTTTAAAAACTTAGGTGCTGTTTTTCATGTCACAGATTACCTGATTTGTGTCCAACAATGGCACCAGATTCACCATGCAAGAAATGGAAAACTATTGTTTCAGTAATAGCATAAAACATATATGAACATCCACTTATCACCGAAAATTGAATGGCCTGGCAGAAAAGGCTGTTCAACAAATTAAAAAGGCCCTTAGAAAAACAAATAATGTAAACATGCAGAAGGTGCTATATGATGCCATGCTTTATTATGCTGTAGACAGTTACTGACAAATCTTCAGCAGAGTTGTTAATGGGCAGGAAATTATATATTAAGCTGTCACTGTTACTGTCAGATATTGTCTAACAATCACAAAATGACAAAGATAAGACTATCATGAAGAAATAGTTAAAAAGAGTAATCACTGAGAGATTGTTCAAACAAATACTAATCATCCAGGTTCAGAATGGGACTAAATGCAGAAGACACATGAATCATGTTCAAAACACAGTTTTCAGTTTCAATATCAAAGGGTAAAACAGGAAAAGAAGAGATAGCTGACTCAATACCCTACAAAGTATTGGTCCAAGACAAAAGACACAACTGAAATTAATGAAAAACTGAAATCTGAGATACTAAAGGAATTGACTCCAAAACTAGTCATAGTACAATCTGAGGGAAAAAATAGATCACCCTGACACCATTAGCAGATTTGGAAGCCAATTAAATTCCAAGAATATGCATAAACAATTTTTCTGGAATAAGAGGAGGAGGGAAATAGATAGAATTAAACTGATTTTAAAATAAATTTAGTTTGTATAAGAAATAAATTCCTATAGATAGAATTGTCATTAATTAAATTTATTTTAGAAATAAACTTAGCTTATATAAGAAACAAATTCCTAGAGATAAAAAGGAAAAAAAGTGTTTAATTAAATTTAAATTGTGATTTTCTAGCAGATTAAAAACATTAATGAATCTATTATGTTAACTGAAGTAAAGGAAAACTTGATAACAGAGTTTAATTAGTTCAGGAAAAACTAATTAACAAATTAAAAACACCCACCATACCCAGATTCACTGTAAAAGTAGATACTCCAGAAAAAGAAAAGAAAAACACAAAAGAAAAGATATAAACACTAGAGAGAAATAAATAGTATGCTTTTTTTTTATTTTACTCACCACCACTTCTCACCATGCTCCTGAAGCAGCAGATGATCATTGGTGGATGTCATTCCCAGATGTTGGCTCTTAAAATGTAAACAAGCTAACTAAGGAGTAAGCAGATCATCTCAATTTTATTATTATTTTGTGGATGCCCCAAGACCTGTCCTGCATTTAAAAGCAAGAGTTTTAGCAGAGATTGTTGAACTTTATAGAACCACATAAGTAAAGAACTTGTCTTAAGTAGTAGGTGGATAATATTATATATATAGTAACAGTATGGTGAACTCAAGGGTTAATCTGGGGGTAATGGAAAACATCACCATCCCCAGTTAATGAATTGAATTATAGAAATAAATATAAAAGGAATGAATGAATATAATGAGCATGAGAGAGTGAATGATCAGAAGGAATGAGAGGCCATGAAAGAACTAATTACAAGTTACACCAGCATTACAAAGAAGAAGAAGAATCATTTATCATCAAGAATGATCAAAAAATAAAATCAACAGACAACCTTGTGACTGGATTTGAAAATGGCCCACTATAGACCAGGCTAATTATTTAGCCCTTGCCAAGCTTAGGAAAGATTGTATACATCTGGGTCTCATTTTATGCAGTAGATAGGTTCTGCAGAAAACCCACATTAAAAAAATCACACAAAAATAGACTTAACTTGCCTTGAAAAATGTGGGATACATTCTATAATTTTCAGATATAGCATAAAAGCTAAGCAACAAGGGAAAATTACTTTAAAATTCGCATAAAAAAATAAGGAAATAAAGTATGACTAATAAAAAATGTTCACATATTTGAAAAAAATTGATACAAGACAAACTTTTTTTATTAACTACAGTATTTAAATTTACATTTTTTCATACATATTTTAATCATTATCGCTATTTGACAATATGCGTTTTGTTTGTGAACTGATAAGAAATCAGATTCATCACAAGAGAAAGTACAAGTAGCACTATTGTCAGTCTTGTGCTGCGTTAATAGTTTTTGGTCGACAATGTAATCGGTGATAAAACTTTGAAACAATGATTTTATTAATTGTTTATAAAGCTTGCGATATCCAGACATACAACTATTTAGACTATAAATAGTTAAATAAAAAATAGTCATAGATCACATGACCCCATTCTCTTAAGCTTGTAAGATATAAACAATGAGCATTGCCAATGCTAAAACTACTAATATATGGTTTGGCTGAAGATCTCTCAGCCCCATATAGTTATTTGAGTTGGATAGCTGGGTTTGAAAACATGTAGGTCTCTGAAAATTTCAGATTTTCCATTCAATAGATAACTTTTAGATAAATGCTGGCTTTGGGTTGGTATTTTTACATCTAGGGTCTGAAGCTACCCTAGAGTCTCTGAGGAGTGCCAAAGCACGAAACCATGGTCAGAGGTTTGGCGGGTTTCCTGACAGATATTTTAAATGCTTTCTCTAGCTAAGCATTTATCACAAAGTTTGTTGAGCAATTGGCAATGCTCATTGTTTATACAACTATTTAGCTCTCATTGGAATTTAAGAGGTTGTTCATTGCAGCAAACTCTCAGATTTCAGCATTTTCTGGCATTTTTTTTGTCTCACACATCAACCTAAAATCTATGATTAAATGATTTTTACTTATCAAAAAATAATAAATTTGTCTTCATTTGATAGATATTTTTGTTTACTAATGAAATAAATTTTAAATGTTCACATTTTGTTTCTATATTAAAAAAATGAGATCGCAATCAAAACAAAAAGATTTATATGTTATCATTTTTACTCTTAAGCGCAAAAAACTCATTAAAATGTAAACATTACAAGCATAAAGCTAAACTAGTCAATATAAAATCAAAACTATCCCAAATCCAAAATTAAACCAGACCAGCATAAAAATAATATTAAAACAACCTAAGGTTTCACTGCTACAAGCAGATTTCTCAAGTGTAAAGAACTACAAAAACTACACAATATATACAATATTAAAAACTACCCACAAATCCATTCACTTCCCATCCACCCTTAATATTAAAAGAACTATTAAATAAGTTAATTACTTCAGAATAATAAATTTTCAATAAAGAAATCAAAAGAAGAATTAAAGAGTCTTTATTATTGAAAATTTATTATTCTGAAGCAATTAACTTATTCAAGAGTTCTTTTAATATTAAGGGTAGATGGGAAATGAATGGATTTGTGGGTAGTTTTTAATATTGTATATATTGTGTAGTTTTTGTAGTTCTTTACACTCGAGAAGTCTGCTTGTAGCAGTGAAACCGTAGATTGTGTTTTAATATTATTTTTATGCTCGTCTGGTTTAATTTTGGATTTGGGGTATTTTTGATGTTATCATTTTTTAGAACGATTATTTTCAGTTTACAAAATCAAAATCTTCGTTATGTCTGATTATTTTTAAAAATCTAAGAGTATTTTTTTTCTGTTATATCTAACAAAATATATTTTAAAAGTTTAAAATTTTTTAATATATATTGCAATATTTTTATATTTATAAGTATAAATCTATTATTATTATTTACTCATAAGTAAGATTCTAAATAGCTTCAGGTCATATTCATGTTAGCTGCTAATATAACATTATATTTTTGAAAAAAGTATTTCAAGTCAAAATAAGCTATTAATAATTTAAATTTCTTGATATCTAATAATTATAGTGAAATATGAACTTCTTTATAAGAAACATGAATTGCATTAAAAAAATCTGCATAAAACGAGATCCAGGTGTATAGTAATTTGGATGCACAAACTTAATCCATCAAAATATCACAATTACAAAAAAATATTGCTGGAATACCAAACATGCTGATCATCATCAATGTCCTCTGACCACTTAGTACCATTAATGTACTGGCCAATTATAAACTTAATTTCTAATTAATAAATAAAATAAAATTTTGTTTGTACTTTAAAGGATATACGTTTGTCCCATACAACATTAGAGAAGTAATGAAATCATCAATTGGATGTTCATAACACTAAACAAACTCCAACCCATATAACTGACCATTATGCACAAATCCAGATCAATGATCAAGAGCTCTATAATTGTTACTATAAGCAAGAGATATTACCAACATATAATAATTTATATTTCAAATCTATTTTATGATTGAATGAATTCACTGAAATAACTGATGATATATAAATTTATTAATTAGAAATCAATAATAATAAAATGAAATTAAGATCTGCTAAGTAAACTATAAATATAAATTCAGCATTCTGATTTTGTTTAGAATATTATAAAAAAGATACTATTACATTGTAATTTACATATATTTCTAAATGTTTACATAAATACTCAATATATATATATATAATAATTTTAAATTAACATCTTTCAATTGTCATAAACACATAAAAACAATTCAATTTAATAATTTATAAAGCATGATTGATTTTAACATATAGTGTCTACATGATATGCATCTGTTTAAGTACACAGATGCATTGTAATATATAATTGTCATAAAGAATCAATTCATTTTAATAATACATAAATGATTAATTTTAAAATATATGTGTACACACTGGTTTTTATATCCTAGGATATTTCATATGTCAAAAATAATAAACTTATTAAACCATATTTTATTTTCATGAGACAATTAATTCCATGTTCAAAATAAACAAACTGCACACTTATGTGTATATTATTATCCTCCTACAAATTAAAGTTATTAATTAACCCATTACAGTATTTCTAGTGGTAAGCAAAAGTTTTTTTTTCTTATTTAACAAAAAAATTGCTAGATCCAATTTGGAAAATTCTTTTAAAATGCAGGCTTTTGTTTCTTCAAGAAATATTTCTGGGGTTATTGTTTTTTAATTTCAAAATAAATCTTTTATTAATCAATCCTCTGTTTTGAGATATATAATTTAAGCCAAAACTTATTTACTTTTAAATGTGTAAATTAGAGATTTTATTTGTGAAGTTAATTATTTAAAATTTTTCCAACAAATTATTTTTCTACTCTCCAACTAATATCTGTTCATGAAGTATATCTCCTGTATGCATACTATAATATATATATATTTATAATAACTGCTTCTTTCATATGAGATAAAATTATGTACATGTAAATTGTAGCATGATATTTTTTTCAATCTCTTGGTAAGCTGATCCATTCTAAAACAGACTGGTTTATTGATATTTTCAGGAAAGGTGTAAATCTGGTAACTGTTGACATTCAGTCACTATAATTTGGTAGACTTCAGGCATACCATCTAATACAAATACATATGGACTATAAAACACAAAACAGCCAGGATTTGCTTTCATGTGAATTCAAACTACCATCAAGACATTAGCAGCATATGCTGAATACATGGTTTTTTGCTTTGTTATAACTTCGTAATAATCTTGTTGTAAAACTTGTGTGAATGATTCAAATCAACCCTTTTTATAGAATAGCATGGAATTTCAAAACCACAATTAATAAATTCTTTATCTTGACTGAAAAAAGTTAATGACTTTTTTCAATTCACCTTAATCCTTTCAAAAACAACTTTATAGGATTTTATCAAAATATGTTATACAAGCTTTAATTAAAAAAAATTATTAGTCTAATTAAAATAGATAGTGGTGTTTTATAATTATGAGTATTTCTGTTGTAACATAAAAATATGCTTGTTTTAATTATCAAAATCAGAGTAAAACATTAAATAGACCTTTTTAAATGTATACTTTATAATAATTTTTTAAATTCAAAATTATTATTTAACTCTTAACTGTTACTCCAGTAAAATTTTTGTTTGTGTTTATTTCTACTTTTCATTTCAACTTTATATATATATACATATACATGCACGCACATTACTATGTTGTATGCCATGAGACACATAACCATTTCAATATATATATTAACCAAAGATCATCAATGTATAAGGCATATGTATGATTATATTAATGTATAGCTTATATTTTTATTTGCATGTGTATTAATCACTGTTTGGTACAATATTAAATTGTCTTAAATCTAAAGTTGTTCAATTTGGTTGTATGTGTTGTTTTTTTTTAGTTAACTATTTCTATTTGCTAGATGTCCAGCAATATGAGTCAGGATATAGCAAGTCTAATAATGGATGAATGTATCAAATATTTGTATTTGATATTTCCGATACTAATTGATTTATATCCTCTAATGAAATCATCTGTAGTGAGATGAAAACCAGTAACCCAGTATATGAGCAGGCGTAATAGTCATAGATCAGAAATGACTTGCCAGTTGTTTTTTTGGGAATGTATTTGGGAAAGTTTTAATTGCATTAGTGTCAGCATTACAGTTTCTCTTGAAATTTATTTTTAAATTCATAACAATTTTGAAAGATAAAATCAACCATTAAATGTAGAACTTATAATTTTTGCTATATTACTTCCCAAGTTCTAGATAAATATATGTATGCAGAGAAAATATCTTTGCCAGAATAAGAGATAAACTAACAGGTGTGTACAGTTGATAAATTTTAAATTCACATATATAATAATTTCTCTCTTAATTCCTTAATGGCCTTATCCATGTTATTTGAGCTGTTGAATGGCAAAAGTTTATTGTAGCTCTAGTTTTCATTTTCTTACTATTCTTTAGGTAAGCTCTGATAATGGACTGATGTACTATTTTTTTAAATGGTAAACACTCTATTTTTTTTTTTGCTTTTATTATTAATATTTATAACTTCTAATTATTGCTAGCTGTATCTACAAGCACTTTTTTTTTGAAGTTGAAAACTTAATTCAATAGATGAGAACCTGTCATTACAGCACAACAATACCTAGATATAATGCAGTATGAGATGAGTTGTTAGCATTAAAAACTAATAAATATCAATCAATCACAATTCCTTTGTTGACAGAAAATAAATGTTAAAAATTATTTGGCATTTATTTCTTAATTAATTAAATTGTCCATTTATCTTTTTCATTTCAAAATGATCCATTTACTAATTGTATAAAAAGTATTCTATATTTTTAAAACTTTTTACTTTATGATGAAATGTTATAATATAGTGAATGACATCTTTTTTCACTTTTTTTTTTTTGCGAGCACATATATTTTTCTGAGCTTCTGCTTTAGAAAATGATTTATTTTGAAATCTTCCATACCTTGAAGCATCAAAAATATATAACAATAGCATTAAATGATTACTTTGCACAATCTTCAAAGTAGTCATTATTATCTAAGTAATAACTTAAAAATCCCCAAAAGCTCACTCTGTAATCCCAGATCTCATATATCACAATATCTCTGAGGGATGAATCATTAGATTATCTAATTACAGCATGTTCAACTAAAAAACCATTGATAATGTCTATATTTTTTTTTTTAAACAGTCATTGTTAACATTTATATTTAAGCAGACATTGATAGCAATTATACATTCACACATCTTGTTATGTTTGTTTTAATACTGTATATATTATTATTCTAAGAAAATTGTTTACTAAAAAATTAAAAATTAAATTATTGTATGTATTGTATTAAAGAAATATTTATGTGGTAAATTATTTAATAACATAGTTAATGAAGGGTTCATCAATAATATACATATTTAATGTGCACATATACTATGCAGCTTATTATAAAGAATCTTAGCTGTTGAAGGATTCATTAATAACATATAAATTACGTTATAGGAATTTGTTTAGGAAGGAAAAAATAAAAGTAAATAAAAATATCTAAGACAATAATACTTATATAATGATTGTTTGGTTATTTCTAGAGAAAAATATGTTGTATCAACATACTAATTTCCAATTTAATATTCAGAATTATCTTCCTTATTCTACTGTAATTAATAAAGTTTCAATGCTTCGAATGTTGGATAAGTAATGGTTTATTTGGTTTAATTTGTTAACTATAGCTGAGCACACTTTTGGTCAGTGAAGCCAGAATCAGTCTTAATCATAAGTGATGTAACTTGAGAAAAAAAATATTAAGATACATACATTATTGCATGTTGATCATTTTAATTTTTGTCTTGGTTTTGTTTTTGCAGAAAAAGGTTTTCATTCATCTATTGTTTCAGTATTAATATTCATAAATTATAATTTTAAAAGATTTTATTATAGTTATATCATTTAAAGATATAGGAAGCATCAACCATTATAAACATACAATAACTCTTCAGTTGTTGCAAATAAGGGTTTTTTGTTTTAGGAATATTTAAATATTTATTTATTCACTTATTTTATTTGCAGGGCGTTCTCACATGGCATTTGTTCAACGAGTTAATAGTGAAGGAGAAGGGGATCCTTTTTATGAAGTGTTGGGTCTTGTTACTCTTGAAGATGTTATAGAAGAAATTATTCAGTCAGAAATTGTGGATGAGACAGATATACTTAGTAAGTATTAAAATAACCCTTTTTAAAATTTTATTTTAATATGTTCTTACTATTTTTTTAATTAACAATATTGTTTTTTAAAAAAAATCACTTTTAATTATTAAATTTGTACCTATATATAATATAACATTTTCCCTTTCATCTCTCTTAATTTTATGTACATTTTTTATAAACATATCAATCTAAAAGATGCCTACCATTGAGCAGAATAGACTCAATCATTACTATAATGAATATGTCTTTACTCAGCCTGAAAAACTAAGCAGATAATAATACATTTTAGAGTAATACTATTTGTATGATCACCCGAACATTAATAGCATATAACTATAGTTAGTTTTTCTGAAAAATTAAATATTCTAAATATAATAGCCAAGAATTTATAGGATTCTGTGATAAGCAATTAGATCACTAGGGAAGTGATAGTAATAAATCATTTTAAGAAGATTAAATATGTGTAATTAAATGTTGAATTATTTCCATCATCTAGTCGAATTGATAAATGTTTTTACTCACCTTAAACTCAGAATAATTGTTTAGAGTATCTCCTTAAGTTTGGCACTTACGAATCTAAAGATCATTGGTTGAATTCTCATGCTAGATCATCACTGGTAAGATGAATAATACCTGAAGAATTTGTACATGGAAAAACATAAATAAATAAAGTTTGAATTTTTTTTTAAAAAAAAAATTAATAATTCAATGAGATGATGGAAATAATTTACTGTATAAAACATACTATCCCAAACTTTCAGATAAACACTAAATATTAATATAAAATTGTTTATTATCTTATGATTATTCCACAGAAGTAAAATGAATTCACTAAATAGTATGAAACAGTTTAAAATAAACATGGGATGACATCTAAAAATAACATCAATATCAAATATTTTTTTCATAAAATCCAATTGTATGAGAAATTATTGGTCTTTAATGAGATTTTTACAAAAAGACAGCTATATTAAATAATAAAATATCTTAATGAAGAAGAAAATAAAAACACTGTGTACTATATCCTAATGATTTCAAACATTAGCAAGCCTAATTTTAACGACAACAAAAAATGTTTTTTTTTTGTTTTTTTGATAAAATCTCAATAATGTTTTATTTTATTCCATCAAAGATAAATAATGCAATCCACAGTTTTACAAGTTAAGGATTTACAGTAACACATCAGAGCATTTTTATAAAGATAAATTGTTTGATTATTACTGTTTGTTACTTTATGTTTTACAGGTTTACATGTTTGCTTTTGTCCACTACTATTGAATTTGGCAAACTTACACGACTACTCTAGCACGAGTTCATAAGCTATGCTATGCTTTATGGCTTCACTGTAATTTAAATTGGTGACAGACAATAATTGTTGCCTTAAATTGTCATTATTAATTCCCCTTAGAAATTATTCAAGGAGGGCCTCATCTAGGAAGGTTCCATAGATACAACTCTTTTCAAGATTCCACAGAGAACAATCATAATCTTTAATACTCTCCTCCCTATCCTGGTTGTGGTCATGGAAATGCAATCTTGCAACATATTTAGAGGAACAGGGGTTGAAATAATTTGACAGCTGCTCTTTAAATTGATTGTAACAGTATTCTTTGGGAGTCAGGGACTCTGCAAGCCTTTTCACAATCTCTATTACTCCTTTTCCAGGAAAACATAATACTGTCATTATTTTGAACTTCTCATCTTTGATTTTATTTACAAAGAGATACTTTTCTATAAGTTGGATGTACAGGGACCAGTTATTTGCCTCGCTGGTGTCAAATTCTCCTAACGCAGATTGCATTTCAGCAAATCTCTCAATGCACATAAATGTAACCAATTAACCTTGATTCTTAGTTTGAATCGAACTGATTCACTGTCAGTTGTTATGTCTGCGCCTTACTAAATCTTATGGCTCGGATCCTTATTAGGCAGCTTTATTGTCCCTGACTGAATTTCAATAGTTTACTCAATAATGACTCAACACTATTTTGGTTAAATCCAGTGCACTTAATAAATTTAACTCACAATAATTATGAGAACTAATATTACATTTTAAATAAATATATACACAAAAGGCTGTAGATGTACATAATAATAATATAGATCGTTCTGACCTGTTTAGTTCCTAGCTTGCTTTTTCACATCCAGAGGCAAGCTCTCTATTCTAGAAGCTACGGGGCAAAGGTGATGTTCAGCACCCAAATTTTAGTCCATCTGCCTGCTGAGCTCCTTGTTAACTCTCTTTGTTTTCTCTCCTTCAACTTGCATGTCTTAATTGTTTTCTTCCTACAGCTGATTGGCTAGTATTTCCATTCATCAGATAAGGTAGTTATTTTTCTAAGTGCATACAGGTTGGATTCTAGAATGTTTTATCTTTTGTTAACTTTAATTAAGAGTTATTATGAGATTCAAATTCTTATTATCAATGACAAAAATCTGACTCTTATTCATGTAATTATTATAAGTGCATTTTTATCTCATTATCACTAATTTTACTTTTTCACTCTAATTAGAATATAATCTTTCTACACTTATTCTTTATTTATTTACTATTATCTTTATATGTATGTGTGTGTGCCCACATATTACATATCACTGTAATAAGGGGCTGTTCATTTTGACTACAACTTCTACTTTAGTGTATTCTATTATCATTAGGTTTCCCTGTAGATGCAAAATTAGCATCGGCAACAGAGTAGTTATGGGAATCTCTTAACCTTTGTATCTAGTTTCAAAGCTATGCTCATTTGTCCCAAGAGCATCTCAGATACCTCAATAGCATATCTATTGCCAGGAATTAAGATTTTCTTGATTTCCTGAGGCAAGTAGTGTCATGTAATCCTTATTATTTGATGCTCAGACAAAGGAAAGGCTGTCAATTTTTTTAGTTTCACTGCCTAACAACAGAAAAACTGTGTATACCCTTATGTACAGTATACTTTTCCTGGGTGATTTGATAATGTGTTATTCTGATTACCTTCATCCTAGAAACCAGATAGTATTGTATTGAGGGTGATTAAACACAGACTGCTACCAGTCCTTTGTGGCAGCATAAAGGTGATTGCTAGATATGGCAAGCTTCTCTTTCTTTGTAAAGGAGCACAGAGCAACAATTATCCGACACTGAAGAAACTCTGAGGGATTTTTCAAATGAACTTCCCTAAACGGCTTAATTCTCATAAAATTTGAAAGCCATTGAACCACTTACAATTAAATTCTTAATCTTTATATTTTGGGTTACAGGACTATTCTCCAACTATGATTTGGCAAACATTTAGTCCTGACTGGGACTTATAGCATCACTACTTACTTTAAATATTTTTAATAGGCACCTTACTTCTACCTACATAAGATCTAGAATCATAGCTAACTTGACCATAACTTTTCCTGAGCATTCTGAATTTTTAAGATTTTCTGCTGAATATCTTGAAATCTAGCCTCTAACTGCATTTGCTCAACTATAGTTTCCGCTATTCCCTTTTGCTTTTTCTTAAACTTATCTAATTCATCTATAATGCCTAATCTTTTTTCCAAGACCTGATCTGGCCACTCTTAACACTTGACTATAACTTCCTTCATTTCCTTTTGAATTCTTTTTAAATCGCCATTAAAATTTGTATTGGTTTTCATTGACTCCTTTATTTCAGTCTTATATTCATTTATAATTTCAGCCATTCCTTTTCTAGCCTCTTCCAATTCAGTTTTGCTTTGGGTTTGATCTTCTTTGGATTTAGGCATATTCCCTTCAATAACTAAATGACCTTCATTAATATTCTTAAATTTAATTTCTAACTCCACTTTAAAATCATTTGTAAATTGGTTTGACTGTAACTCTACATTTTGAAATTTGTAGTTTATAATGCTAACATGCTGTGATAGTTGATTGTTTGAATTATCATTTTAATTACCTGCCTTCCAATTTCATTTTATAACTCATAAAACTATCTTTGATTTCTTCCAATTTTTTATCAGAGTCCCTTTTGGCATTTTAATAGTTTCTAATAAGTCAAATTTCTGGTTAAGTTCCTTGATTGTGTGTAATCTGACATTATCTATTTTAGTTTCTAAAAACGCCTGTGATTCAATTAGCTTGTTTTCAAAAGATACTTGAGATTCTACTAATTGGCCCTCAAAAACATCTAATTTATTCTCAAAAGATTCCTTTATTTATTTAAATTCTTGAGATTGACTATCAAATTTCTTTTCAAAGGACATTTGAGACTCCTTCATTTTTTTAGTTTCTTAAACTGATCATCAAATTTCCTCTCAAAAGATTCTAACATCAGCATAAGCCAGTCTTGAAAATTAAGAATTGCTATCTTTTGGGTCCCCTCCAGGTCTTTGATTTCTTTGGTATCACTCATTTTTCTAAATAACCATGACAAAATTATATTCATAAACATTCACTATCAAAACATTATAACAATATTTATAGTTTATAATCTATCCAAGTAAACTAACCTTCAAATTACTACAAAATACAGTAATCCTCATCAAATGTTTTACATCTACATCAAGATAAAAGAAAAATGCACAGCTTTTACAACTATAATTATTTTACATTATTTGCCATCATAATTATTTATGGACTCCTAATAACATTGATGTTTTATAAGTTAATTACAAAAGAAACATAATATTATATTCTTAGAATATTATGGTTGCCATTGCCACTAGAAAATCATGTAAAATATTTTGAAATTAAGCATAGTATTGAGAGAGAGAAAATATTTAGTATTTTATTATCATCATAGAGTACAAGTCACATGACCTATTTCCCATTTAGATAATGCAATCTTAATACTAGTATTCATGTAATCAATAAATTTTAACATATGCTTTTAAAATTGAATATATATATATTTTTCAATAAGTTGAAGACATAATTCCTAATCAACTAACAAACTTTATTTATAGCTTTAAAATCCACAATGAGATCTTAGCCCTAAGCAATTAATTGGCCCCAAGTTAGGCACCAAAATCTGTAAGTGTAACCTTCCAGAGAGCTATCAAACAACCATAAAGTAAAATATAAGTCTAAACACAGATCTAAATTAGTACAAGATCTCTAATACATTAAATAAATATATAACTTAAAATAAGTCCTTTCATAGGCTAAGTGAATAATGAGTAAATAAGTCCTCTTAAGGCCTAAGCACACAGTAATTAATACATTTATTTTACAAGATGTAGATAGACCAATGGTTGATTGATAAATTCATAGTTACCTTCTACAAACAATAATAATGGAGAGTAATAGTAATCTCAGGTTCTTAAATATTAAATAATTCAGTTGAAAAGAATACTAACTTTGCAATGATAATCTAAAAATAATTTAGGTTTTTTTAACTAATTAGCAGTGATAATAACAATGAAATTTATTTTCTTAACATCTTATTAACACTTTCTTCCTTTATAATGATGTACAGATTTATCTAAAGATGGCTTTAAACATAATATTGTCTAGCAAAGGTTAATTCTTATATATATTTTTTGTTGGTTCTTAAATCACCGGCTAAACAAAATGATGCAGTATGTAAAAGGGTATTTTGTTATACCAAACACATCACTCAGGTAACAACAATTTCAATAAAATAATCTTATATAATTCTGATTGCATATACAATGGATTGCATGAATTGTATTAATGTGACAATTTCAAATAATATGTACTCTTATATACACTTTAAACACTTTTACTATTTAAATGAATTTTCTCATATACGGATGTGGCAGATGGCAACAGACATGGGAACATAAAGAATAAAATCAATATTTATTACAAGGGCTTTTTTTTAGTTTACAATTTAACAAAAAATATAAATTATTTATTACTACTATTTACAATAAAAATAAATGTAAAAAACATTTACATCAATTAATACTTAAGTTAAACATAATGCACATATAATATATTATATTTGTGGTATATTTAGATAATACAAATAAATAAATAAATAAAAAACCTCCTGTAGCTTGGATTTAATAATCAGTGATACATACTAAGATTAATGAGTGCATTTAAATAGACTAATAATATAGTTGTAGCTAATAATATAATAAGATATATCTACATTAAAATTAGCATACAATTTCTTAATATATAATTTATAATTTAAATGATATAATACAAAGAAGTACGTTGTATTAGTCTTAGATAACTAAACCTTGTGGAATAGAGAATTTGAAAATATATACAATAAGCAATAAGGGAATATAATTATGCAAATGCCTTTTATAATACACAACTTGGAATACCTCAATATTTGTGGGCAACAATGATGAGAAAACAAGCCTATGCTAAAGAGGGTAGAGCAATACTGGCTCATTGCTACACATATACAAGCATCCTATTAGTATCTACCACTAATATAAGGAAAGACCTAATAAACAATGTTTAAGCAAAATGAGAAATTATCAACATAATTGCCACAATAAATACATGATCAAAAGCAGAAATACCAATAATGAAAGGAAAGGCATTGGTATAATAATTAAACGCAAATCTTAAACCCCATCTACTCGTATTTACAAACATATAGCAAAATGTAATTAAAATATCAATACAAACATTAGTATGAAAGATGAATAAATAGTTAATTTTAAAGTTATAATAATAATAGAAATTATAGACCAATCCAAAGCAAAATATACAATATATACAAATAGCAACCTATCCTTATAAATGTTTATAAAGCATACATAAGTCCCCACTGCGGTCTTTCAAAACACAATAAAACCATTTATATATAACACCTTCAAATACATGATTGCATATGTTAGATATACCTGAATAAAGAACAAGATAAAGTGAGATATTAACAAAATATTAAATGCACATAATATTTCAAACATCATAATAATAAAATATAAAAGAAGAAAAAAAAATCTTAAATAATTTTCTCTTCTCTGGAGTAAAAGTGATTTTCACCTAATTGTAAGTTTGATTATTTTAATGACCATTTATCTTGTTTCATTTATTTAAGAGTACATTTTCAAGAATGATTCCAAATGAGCAGGAGATTGGACATTTTCCCATAATAATGAGTTCACATTAGATAACATAATACAGCAGGATGGTGATTTCTTTGAGAGATTTTTAAAAAATCATATTGATGTAATAATGGAAGGAACTTTTATTTGCATATGATAACTTTGCAGAGATTAAAGTGATTGCTTAAACTAAAGAACAAATTAAATATATCTCACAATGAAAACACATTAAAATTGCATCCAAACAAAATGAGTTATATATTTTATATAGATAAATAATACAAACAACTCTGTCAGATAATGAAAATTATTTTTCACGTATAAAGCATGATAAACAGAGTAGTCAAAATTCAAAAACATTAATCACAATGGATAATTCAACCGATGACGTATTTGACTTACCGATTTCCCTTCCGGTAGACATCGACGTTTTTTGCATGACAACATTGTCATGGCAACCAAGTGACTGGCGTGATTAATCCATCAGAGAGTCAATTTTTTTTTTTTTTCACCCGCGAGATTTAAAATTCGGAGAGAGGTTTGGGAAATTTTTTGATTTTTCTGTCTATTGTGATTTTGCTATCCACGGAATTTTTTAAAACAAATTTGGAATATACAGTACGTTTTTAAAATTACCAAATGCATGTGATAACACGTTTTCTCCAAGGACGCCATTAATGCCAGATTCGCATTAATTCGGGTCAAGTGTTTTATTTGTTTATTTTAAATTTACAAAAACTTTTTGTTAATATTTCTACAATTCTCAAATTTACATTGAATTACGTTTAATGTGTAAATAATTTGCAATAATTTTTTAAAACAAATTTGCAATATACAGTACAGTACGTTTTTAAAATTACCAAATGCATGTAAAAGTGCAGCGTTTTCTCGACGCCATTAATACCAGATTTGCATTAAATCGCGTCTTTTATTTAGCTGTTTATTTAAAATTTACAAAAAATTTTTGTTAATATTTCTACAATTCTCAAACTTACATTGAATTACATTTTAATTTAATTTTTAATTTCTGAATTATATCATACAGAAAATTATTTTTCGTAAATTCATCAGCAATTATAAAAATTACAGCTATGGGAGTAATACAAGGTGTACCCCGAGCCTTCGGCTCATCAAAAACAGCGGAGCCCCCCCCCCACTAACTCCAGCGCTATGCGCTGTTTTTTATAATTGAGCATAATATAGGGTGATTTTATAAATTATAATATAGTTTTTTCTAAATTATTTTGACGCATGCATGTACATTTTTTTTTTATTTTTTTGTTAGTATTTGCCTGACCTGCATCAGATTTTTTTAATTTTTGAATAGTTTTTATCACGTAACCTGGATAATTTAACCGATGACATATTACCCTGAAGGCATATCAGTCTAATCTTGCAATTTTTAACGTACCGTGTTCACGTGATCTGCGGACACATTTTAGTGATTACATGTGTCCGCAGATCACTTGGAGACATTATCTTAAAAATCGCAACATCAGACTGATATGCCTTCAGGGTAATACGTCATCGGTTGAATTATCCGTAAGTTCCAAAAAGAATTTGCCATGATTCTGGTATACAGTACCGAAAATGCTTGGCAAATTGTTTTTTGTGATTAATGTTTTTTGAATTTTGGCTACTTTGTTTATCATCCTTTATATGTGAAGAATAATACTTTATATAGGTCATGACAGATAAGTTATAAATGCATAATATAAACAAATTATATTAAGTAGGTTGTAAATGTATATATAGAGTGGGTGTATAAATATAACAGGTTCATAACCAATACATGTATCCAAATGTAATTATTTCCATAAAAAGGTATTAGAAAGCAAAGCATATATTCCAGCACAGGTATAAAAATAAGCAAGATTTAATAAATGTAAATTCATAAATATATTTTATAACTGACTATAAACACCTTAACCATGGATTAATCAAATAAAATTTAATGTTGTTCATGGTAAAATGGTATAATAAATTTTGGGGTTTCAGATAAAATATTATGATAAAATTGAAAAAAGTTTACAAGATAATAAGATATATAATATCCCTGAATGCATTGTTGAAATTTCAACTTCTATCTCCATAGAAAAATTGCTTTCTTTTCTTCAGTTTTTAGAAATTTAGAGAAATTAAAGTAAAATAGCACAACTTGGAAGGAATTTGATTCCTCAGATAAGTTTTCTTTTAGCAGAATATATTGTTTTGTTCTCCAAAACAATTAAAATTTAATTAACTTGGTTGTAGAATTCAGCAAGCAAAATAATATTAATGTGACCAATTGATAGTAATGATGAAGTCCCTCTAATGTTTTTAAAATTGCCCTTTTATACTCACTTTGATATTAACATGTGATTCCAGTTAGAGCAATTAACAATAGGGGGGAGGTATTACAATTGACAGGAATCTAAAAAGACTTGCACCAGAAATGATTTACATATAATTTAAATAAATACAGAGAAAAGTGATTTTAAGTGGAGGTTTTTTATAGTAAAAATATATATATATATATTTTTTTTAATAATACAATTATTTGTTAATTAAAACATTTGAAATTAAAGTTATGTAACTTTGAATAGTAATAAAAGGGAAGAAAAAAAAACTTTTGTTTTTAATAGGAAGTTAACAACAGACAAATTTCTGAAAGTTAGGTTTAACTTTTCAAAGTCAGTGGTTGGGTAGATAGTAACCTAGGTATTGACATATTCTTAAATAAATAAAAATGCAATTATACAACTTTAAATACATAAAATAATGCATTAAGTTACTCAATTAAGTTAATAGAGATAATATCAGCTAATCTTTTAGAATTATAATAACAAATAAAGAAACTTCTAGATACTAGATTGTACTTGTATTTATTTTTTACATAAAATAAATGGTAACAATATATATATCCTTTCTAGCTTATATTTAGTCAGCATTAACTCTCTAAACCAATTCTATGGAAGAGTAAATATTCAGTGGACAAACTACTTTGATTGATTTTTAATTAAATGATCTTTTTATAAAGTGCATCGTTTAATATATTTTTGTCATTGGGCTCTTATATCATAACATTCTATATAATAGCATAAAGATTTCAAACACCTTAAGATTTTGAATGCCAAGCCAATTTTAAAAGATATTTTTTGTGGAAATTGCAAAGAAAAGTTTAAGTGCACATGTTGAAATATTAGGGTTCTTTATTAATTTGAAGCTACTTTCTTGGGAGCATAAATTGCTTAATTTAAATCAGTCCCTTTGTTGTATTTATGATTAGAAATTTGTTAAATACGTTTCTCTGATATTTATTTATATTTCATGATATATCAAATTTATTTTTTAAGTTCTATTTGCTGGAACATTTAAAACTAGCTGCAAATTAGGACTATTTAAGTTAGTGATAAAAATGGTAAGTTTTAGAAAAATATAAAAGTTTCCCTGAGTTAATTCCTAACAATGTGTTTATTTCTCCTGTCTGTAATTAAAATAGTATGGCAAAATAAGTTAATGATTATAATTGGTAGCAAGATCTATTATTATCTCCAGTACATGTACACAGAAATATTAGATCACAATACGATTAAAGAATGATATATTTGGTTGAGTACAAGTATTCAAGAAATAAAAGATATTAAGAAACAAACAGATAAAAATGCAGAAAAAATGAGTTACAAAGGAGCAAATAAATGAAAATATTTTTTAAAAAATGGAAGATTTGAATAATAAATTAGTAAATATTCTCAAGAATAAAGACATTAAGGCTGAACAAAAAAATAATAAAAAGCATTATGATACTTGAATATCACAATATTTCCAGCATTAGCTGGGTATCATTTATTGTGTGATATGCATCAGAACATATGAGGAAATGCTTTGACTGTTGTGATTTGAATGAAAACTTTTTTTTTTTGGATATATGATTCTTATTTGTAAATAATTTGTTTTTAAAGAATAGCCATATTAATAACAAACAATTGTACTACAGTGGGCATCCTTTTGGAATATCCACATAATTAATTTAACAGTCTCATGTATATATTCTTATGTCTTGGACGGTTTATGAATATTAAATTAATAATATTTAATTGATGCAATTTATTTTTATATGACTTAGATTTATAGATTTATAAGTCTAATCATAAGACAAATGGAATATCTTCCTTTCATTAATTAAATAAAAATATTTATAGGTAAATAAATGTTAAACAGTTTGTAATAATTTTAAGCAATGGAAATTTAAAGTACATATTTTTTTGTAATATAAATGATTATGACGAGAAAATAGTTTTGTTACAACTACCAATGTGCCAGAATTAATCTGAGTGCACTCATTAATTGGACATTTCCTAATGAATACTTTTTAAAGAAAGTTAAATGGTTGATATACCCCTCTTTGATAATAAAAATTTTTGTATTTTTATGTGTAATTAATATGTTTTGCATGAACTTGTCTTTTTAACAAGTATTATCATTATTAGTGTTATTAGTATATGACATAAAAAAATTCATATATTTTTTGTTATTAGCTGATAATAGAAAGAAACAATTACGTAAAGAAGCTCAAATTAAACAAGATTTTTCAATATTTGCTCAACGACAAGAAAATACCAAAATTCAAATATCTCCACAGATGGCATTAGCAGTATTTCAATTTCTTTCCACTAGTAAGTTCTTAAATTTCTAAATATTTTTAAATTATGATCTATTCTGATTTCATAATAATAAATATAGTTTTACTTAATACTGTACTAAGATTCACTTTGATATGAAATTATCACTTGTTAATTTGATTATTAAAAATTAACATATGCATATTCTAATTAGATTGTCTAATTATTATTTTCATTTCTTATCCATCCATTGCAGGATAAATTTCTTTGCACATGGATATAAGTATTTTTGATCTGTAATGATTTTTTATTGCACTTAACTCCAATTAACCTTCTTATCTAAACATCTTTTTCAGACATTGTCTTTTTATAGGCTTTTTAAACATCTTTATATCCAATTTTGGACTTCAATTATCTATTGAGATTTTTTCTTGCAACATATCCAACCTATCTCTATTTTAGTTTCTTATTCTTTCTTTCTTATATTTTGTTTTATCTCTATCTATATTAAGCTTGATGTGTATATCTTTTCCTACAATATTATGTAGTCTGCAATCTTTATATTGTAATCTTTGTCTCACATCCATAAATATTTATTGGTAGAACATAATTTAACGAGATAGCGTTACATCGGTATTAAACCCAGGAAACATATATCAGAACGGGACCAGACGATAAACACACACACCCCAGCAAGCAACCTAAAGCACTCGTAATTTGTTTTCGTAACCTGTAATAGTTTTTTTTCCTCTCATAAAATACATTTATAAAATATAGATAGTAAACGTCCAAGTAAAGGATTATAGCTGTCAGGTAATAAAATTTAATAAAATAGCCTTCGCGAAGAAATAATAAAAGAAATATAATTTACTCTTTGAAATAATAAATATAATTTGCTCTCCTAAAATAATAAAAGATGATTGTCATTCGAAGACGCCACGGGGTAATTAAATATGTTTATGTTAGAATTATAATGTTAACTAAAGTAAAACTTATAGAAAAGATTTGAGGAAAAGATTAAATGCTCGACTTCTAAATTTAATACAGCTTGTATTGTTCTTGTAAAACACACGCACACACGCATGCACTCGAGGTGTGAAGAAGTAAGGTTGGTTGAGTAAGATTGCAACAAAAGATTGTCTCGAAAGAAATATTGCCTTTAGCACAAGGATTGAGAAACAGTTACCTCAAACACGGACCTGAACGGCAGCTCCAGGAACACGGAACTCTGGGGGTAGATTGGATCCTCCGATAAGGATCACCCGGTATAAATATCAGTTAAAAACTATTCAAAAAAAGCCAATCTGGTTATTATTATTATTGTAGTTCAACTTTGAGCTGTTCTTTTTTCTTCTGAACCACCCCTTGCTTATTTTATCCAAATGCTTATGCTTTTTATTTTATCAAGATAGTTGTTCTGAAATAACGTATATTATTCTTCCGCATTCAAGATGATCACTACGAAATTAATATTAAGAGCATCGACTGTCATGAGGGGCTAATAAACCCTTCAGTGACTGATCGGCGCTCCGCTACTAATTGTCTCCGAAGCTATGCAATTACAATAACATCGTCGTGTGAAGTTAATGCTCCCAATAAAAAAAAATCATGTTCCAAGAAACCCAAACTCGTCCAGTCCGTCCGATACTCATTGTAAGCAAGCGAACCACTCCAGCTGCGGAAACCAAATCAAATCCTAGGTAAATATGTTTTATATTATGTTCACTCACTCACTTTATAAACTCGTGAGGAAATCTCGTAATTAACCAACATAAACTTGCATAAACAAATCTTAAAACTTTCCTCGTGATGATAACTTATCTTAGCCATAGAACTTTGTAAACATGAACTTTGAACTTAAGTGAATCTAAGGAAAGATAATATATTTTCTCAAATAGAAAGGAACTTTATTCCGATGTTCACATTGTGCTATGTTTAATTATGATTCTCTGTGAGCGCGAATGTATGTGCGCGTGTGCAATAAACCAAATTAATAATGTTTCTTTTCACATTTAATAAATATATTCAATATTTAACCAAGTCGAGCATTTCTCAAATCTTTTCATACACTTAAAATCGTAGTTTATTTAATCTTTAATAATTCATCGTTGAAATATGTTTAGTTAAGTTTAAATTTCATTTCAATTTGTTTCTTTATGAATTATGTCAACATCGTGCCGTAAGTCACGATGTTTCTTATTTAACCTTAGTTAAGATAGATTTAAGAGCGGGCGGGTCTATAATCAATCGAAGTAAACGTCAATTAATTAGGTTATATACGATATATCGGGGGGATGAACTTGTAAGCCTAGTGTTCGGGGCGTAGACGAACCACCTCATTGGTCAGTGACAACCAATAAATGAATCTTATGCTGTAGTCGACTAATTAGAAAACCAAGCTGATTTTCATTAGCGGACAATGCGTCTTTTCCGGGAGGAGTCGTCCTCGAAATAACTGTATTACGGCCTTGAGTTATCTATTGGTCTATGCTGGGAGTTTGAGCTAGTGGGCGGGCTTGGACTTCGAAATCGTTTTGACATGACGTAAGGTGATGCGAGTAGTTAAAATCCACTTAAATAATCATATCTGGCGCCCCCTTGTGTGGATAGCGAATAACTATCGATATAAGTAAATAAATAAAGCTTTACGCTATGTCACGTTTATTTCGGAGCCCTCGATCTCTTGTGCCAGATTGCCTAATGAACGAAACGAGGTGGTTCGGTTACAATAATAATATCCTCTTTTTCAGACATGGTCATATTTCCACATAAATTTAATTCTATGATTAATTTGATCTATTATGCTTTAATTCATGCTAACAATTTGACCATGGTATCTAAAATAGTTAACTTCTAATTCATTGATAATATTGATTTTTGTTGTTCCTTTTTTAAAATCTTACTGTAGTTTAGTCTGTTAACATTTGTCTTTAGTTTTACTTTTGCTCTCTATTGTACATTCTTGTAATTTTCTGCAGCCCTGAAGCATTATCTGTGGGAATAACTGTGCTATGTGAATAGCCCAAAAGTTTTAAATAATTATTTTATTTTTTATTCTTGTTGCATCCCATTTTAATTCATAAAAATGTTTTTTGAAAAAATGTTGTAAAAGATTTTGGAAAGAATGAATTTATGTTATGTACACCCTTTCTAAATTATTATTAATGTTTGAATTTTATTGCTCTATTGTCAGGGGAAAAACTTAATATACATAGAACACGATTACCAATATTAATCTTAGTAGTATTTAATCACTGCTATTGCATTCTGAAGATCCTGGGTTCATGATATTAATCACTTTGAACTTTTTTTATATTGTACAAATCCTATGATAATTTTTCTTAATACTTGGTTATGGTCTTTTGAATTGTATTCATTTTTGCATTCAGCTTGAGTTGGCTTGTCTCTAATTTAGATTGTTTGTAATACTGTTAATAATTATTTTATAGAAGTCTGATAAATTTTAAATTTCTAAATTTTTTTTCCCCCATCTTTTTTAAATACTAATATTACTAGTCTTCACAGGTGCCACTAAACTATTACTTCCTTTATTTTGCTATTATGTAAATATAATTTGTATACCTTTCTTCAAATACTTTATAGCAAAAAAATAATAATTTATATATATATACATAGGATCTGACATTTCAACCGCCCTGCAGTCTTTCTCAGAAGTGTGATATAATAATAAATAAACTAAAAATAAATAATATATTAAACAAATATAATAAAATTTAAAGAAATTAAAAAAAAGATTATAGTAATAAGAAGTTATAAATGATATGGATTAACAAATATAAGTATATATAAATAAAAAGAATGAATTGCAGTGATTATAAATATAGTAATTTTAAATAGTATATAATAGAGAGAGCTAGGATATAAAATAACTAAATTTTAAAAAAAGGTTTTTTTAGAAATTTTTAAGAAACTGAAATATTATTAAGTAAGTTTTAAAAGGTGTATAATATTTATGATTTATAGTTGTAGAATAAAAATTTAAATATAAAAGAAAAAAATATTAATATCAGCAGATTGAATAATAAAATATAAGATATGTATTTGCTTTAAAAATAAAAAGAATATATTTTTAAGTAAATGGATTAATGTTAAACAAAGAAATATTTTTAATGTAAAATCATAATTATTTTATTAATTTGGGGATAATAAAATTACAGTTATATATTGAGTCAATTTATAAGGAATTATAATTAAGTTACATTAAAAAATAATAATAAAATAAAGAATATATTTAGTCTATATTTATTTATATTTCAATTTAATGTTGTATATTTTATATTATCCAGATTATTTTATTTGGTTTTTATTACATTTAATTTATTTTAGTTTTATTTTATTATATTTTGTGATACTTGATTTTTTATTATTATTTAATTGTATTGATTACATTTGTTTATTATATATTTGTTTTATTTATTATTATATCATAGCTCTGAGGAAGACTGCAGAACAGTCGAAATGGCAGATTGTGTGTGTGTGTGTGTATATATATGTAATAATAAAAAAATTTGCTATAAAGTGTTTGAAGTAAGATATACAAATTGTATTTATAATATCACTATTACATTCTTTTAGTGAATTGGTGTTTTCTTATCATGTAAGATATCTTGGGTATAATATTGCTGACAATTATTTTCTTTTTTATTGTTTTTTTCAAAATATCTAAAATAATTCCACCATATCCTGAAGCTTTTCCATTTTTTATAAATTTATTATAAGTCTTATTTCTTTATTTAAAAGAAATAATATTTTAATTTACAATGTTGCCTTTTATTTTATTTTTTTTATTATTACTTTAATAATTCTTTGTCCACTTTTCCATACTTCATTACGTCTTCTTTGTTTTTAATATTCTTGACCTTTTTTTTTTATTCCTGAAATATTTTTTTTTCAATTCCAAGATAGTATTTTACAGCTTTGAGATTTTTATTCTCTTCTATAGTTTTCTGCACCATTTCACAATTATATTTTTTTATGCCATCATTAATAATTTTTTTTCTTTATCATTTCACAAAATTATCACCTAAATAATTATTTTGAATTATGGGTTTTAATTAATTTCATATTCCTTTTTTGAATATCTTGCCTTGTCATAATAGAATTTTTATGTTTGAATTACTGCCTTGTTGTTTTTGCTCTTGTTTAACTACACTTTCGAAAATTAACCAAGAGACAGATTATTTTGTTGATTACTTTGTTATTTTGCCACTCTTGGAAAATATCAGAGATCTTAAGAATCTAAACTTATAAAACAATTGGAAATTTCAGAATATTATCATTTAAATAAAGCATTTGAGGGCCTTTTTTATTTTTATGGGCTTTTTTGATTTTTATGATTTATGAGCCTCAAATGCTTTTATTTAAATAACAATATTCCTGCAATTTCCACTTGTTTTATAACAAGTCTAGATTTTTAAGATCTCTGATATTTTCCAAGACTGGCAAACTAACCAAGAGATGGATTACTTTGTTGATTACTTTATTATTTTGTACTTTTTAGTTGGCTACTTACATAAAAGCATTATTTAAAAAAAAAAAACTTTTTTTTTACATATTTTTCTATTTATTTAATATCTTGCAATGTTGTCTTATAAACTTTTCTTCAAAAAACTTTTCTTTTGAAATACTTCAACTCCATGTTTTATTATACTTCTCTAATGTATTCCATTCTCTTCCATAAAAACCATGCTCAAGTTTATCATAAAATACTATTTTAGAATGTCTTGAATTGTTTATTTGTTTCATGTATTTAGTCCAATGAAGATATGATTTTACAAAAGTAGGCTTTGACCTTGCTCTTGTATTTTTAAAATTTTATGGAACATCTTTAAATGAAACTTTTTTAATGTCTTGATATTTTGTTAATATATTGTCTAAGTCTCATTTCCATACAATAAATTAGATAAAATAGCATTTTTGTTACAATAGTTATTTTCCTGTGATGAAATACCTTATCCTGTAACGTGTTAAAAGGAGCAGCAACACATTGTAGTCTGTGCTGCATAACAACATCTAAGTCCACTTTTTTTATTTATAAAACTACCAAAATATTTAAATTAGTTTATATTATTAAATTGATTATCATTCAAGCTGATAAAGAACTTGAGCTTTTTGAAAAATAATTATTAAGCCAAAGTCTTTACATTATAACATTAATTACATCTTTTAAATCATCTTTTGAATTAGCAAAGTCATCAGCATATTGTAAGTTCAGAATCCAAGAAGATGAAATTCTTGTTTTCACTTTTAATTGGTTCAAATTAAAAATTCTACCATCATTATGTGCACCGCATCTTGATCCATGTATAGTTAAACTACCTTTAAAAATTCCAAAGTTCATTTGCCATAAAAATTAAAAACATTGTTGGAGCAAATACACATTCAATTTAACACAATTTTATTTCAATTCCTCAGATTTCCCATCTATAATAATAACACTTCCTTTCATTCCATCATGGAGAAGTTGTATAATATGAACAAATTTTGATGGACAAACAATTAATTTCAAACAATACAATAGCCCTGTTTTATTAACTGAGTCAAATGTATTGACCAAATCAATAAAAGCAATATATAAGTCACTCTTTATTCCTGACATGACTCTTGCATTTTCCTGGCAGCAAAAAGCATATCTATAGTACTTCTTGATTCTCTAAAACCACATTGCGTCTCCAGTAACCATTCATCTATAACTGGAAGCAATCTACTTAACAAAATTTTTGAAAGTACTTTTGCTATAGTGATTAATAATGATATTCCATGATAATTCCTTCAATCTTATGTATTGCTTTTATTTTTAAAAGTTGGAATAGTTCTGAAGATCAAATGACACACACATTTCCATATATTCCTAAAACTTTCAATATTTTTAAAGGTAAATTATCATCACCATATTTAGAATTTCTTCAGATATTTTATCCAGATCTACAATCTTTCTATTTGTAAAATTATAAAGTGCTGATTTGATTTCACTAAGGTGGATACCTTTTCCAAATTTAAATGAGTTGATAAAATGGATATATCATTAAAAGTCATCATCTCAATTCTTGTATCATTATCCAAAAGATGGTCAAAATATTCCTTCTTTCATCTGTTCAAAATATTATTGCCATCATATAAAACAGTACTGGATTTAATAGAATTGTAATATAGTTTATTGACTGTATGTTGCTTTCAGTACATCTAAAAAAATTCTACAATGACCACAATCACAAATATCTGAAATTGAACTTTTGACTTTAAATCTCTAATATGAAACTCTATATTTAATTTTTTCTCTGTCATGCAGAAAAGGCCACATGTTTCTTTTTGATCAAATCATTAACAATGAGATCATTGCCAATCATGAGGTTTTTTTTTAATAAATCCAATAATGGATTTATTTGTGTTCACAACACACACTTAAGAGAATTTCACTCCTCAGTAACATAACAATCCTGAAAATCTAAATTAGAAAATTTAGTATTTGATAGCTGTGAAATTTGGCACATATAGTAGATATTTTTTAAATAACTGGATATGTTTGAAATAAGATCTCCTTTTTAATACAATTATCATTCAGTTTTTGGAGCTTACTAATCTTTGATCCATCCAATAATTTAAATGCTCATGTAATATGAACTTTTTTAATGTTCTGATTATTAACTACAATATAATTTATTAAATGCTGTTTGTTTTGAGCATGGATGTGTCCATGTTCCTTTAAAACAATTTTCTTCCTAAAGAAAAGGTTTGTGAATGTCAATTGATATGTTAGACAAAAATTCAATAATAACAGACTGTTGAAGTTTACAGTTTCAATGCAATTATTTCCCAAAGTTTTTGACCAAAATCTACTATTTGTACTTACACATGCAGTAAAGTCTTCAAGCAGAAAATTCAATCTTTTAATGGGATTGCTGTAATAATGCTGTCCAGTCAAGAATAAAAGTTTTCTTTCTCTGAATCTAAGATTGAAGCATGTGCATTATTAAAATAAGCAGTGGTAATATTGTACAGTCAAATTTTAATATTTTTATTTTTTATTGATACTTTAAGGAGTATGAAGATTAGAAGATACTAAAGTATTAGACTTTATATCCATTATCCTTTCACTGATTGATTTGTCCTTCCAGAAACTTGTAGCTATCTTCCTCTTCTACTAAATTTCCTTCCTTTGGAAAATGAGTTTCACTAAGAACAGTTATATTGATCTTAAATCTTCACAATTCTTTAATGACTAGTACTATCCTCTTTCTGGTCTTGAAAAGATTGTATCAAGTAAAACTCATATTTACATTTAGAAAAAAAATAGATTTGTAATACTTATCTTTAGTACTACCATTGCTTGATAATGTTTGCCCAAAAGTCATAAGGGATGATTTTTCTTTAAATTCACTTTTTAAAGTAGTATCAATTGAAAAGTCAATTTCTTTTTTTTTTCTTAATTGATAATCTGGCAACTTGAAAGTATTCTTTTTCAGCAGAATTTACAATCCAATTCTTCTCATCACCAGGTTCTGAGAAATATTTATCCAAAGATGATTCAGCTTTTTCAAATGTTCAGTTATTTCTCACTCGTTTTGTGGAAGAACTATCATTTTCAGATAGGAACTGTAAAGTTTCAGATATCTCAGATCAATCTTTTTCAATACATGACTTCTAAAAATCTAATTATTTAATCATAGATTTAGTTTTGTCTGAAACTTTCTAAATCATTATTAAACTATTCTGAAATGCCAGATTCAAGTTTAAAGAAAAATATCAAATATTTATACAAGAGCAGTCATATAACTGGGCAGCAAGTAGAAAGAATGGTCTTAAAAATAAAAAAAATCTGGACTCCACATCCTAAGTTTGAACAGTCAGCTAAAGAATTTACCATAAGGTAGGTGATCTTTCTACTTTTGTATGAAGAAGCAGAGTTAATTTCAGACTCATCATCTTTCCACACAGTGCTTTGAAAATCCTAAAATTATAGACTTTGAGTTTAGAAAGTTAATCACTTTAACAGTTTCATTAAAAACAACTTGTAATTCACTAGGGAGGTGGTTAGTTGTTAGACATTTCCTGTAAATGCAGCAGTGATTTCAGATTATATTGGAAACTATTTTCATGCCACGAAGATTTAAGTAAAAATCAGTTTTTTGCCTCCATCATTGCATAGCTTACAATAATTAAATCAATTAATATTCTTTTCTTTGAAATAATATTCAAAAACACTAAATACATCTTCACTTCTTATTCTGGCAGAGGATGACGAAGTAAAAGACTTTCTTCAACTTTATTGATTTTAAATATCTTAGAATTCTTAGCTATAATATAATTCTTGTCACTTCTAGAAGTATGGTAATTAATATGATAAGAAAATTCAAGAGTATTTTTGTTTGTTGGCAACAAAATTGTCATATTCTAGTACCTTTCTATGTGATAAAAAAAACAGCAATTCTTGTTTACAGCTGGCTTAATTAACAGTTAATGTCACAAGATCAAAGATTCCATGTTATCATTCAATAATACTTATCCACACTACCCACTTAGGTTTAGAATAATCTTCATTTATACAAAAATCTATAATTTGTCACAGTATTTTCTTTGTTTACCTATTCAAAGAATTGAAAACTTTGCTTTCTCATTGAATTGTTCTAAAGTATCCTGCGCATTTGAGAAATTTCTAGTGATTAATCAATATCTGCATTATGTTTGATCTTTTTTATGAGCCAGTCCGATAAACTTGTTTAACACTATCATTGAGTTAAGATATCCACATATAAAAATGTAGCACTATCTACCTGAGGCATAGAAGAATGAAAGATGAGATTGTTATGAGCATGCTGCCAAATGTGTAGTGTAATGACATAATCGCAACACTCAAACATATTGTTTAAGGAGGAACTTGTTCTTATTCTCCAAAATAGATCAAGAGAATGTGGCTTTTCATAGTTTAAATAATGAAGGAAATTCACTTGCCCACTTTTCAACATTAATTCACAATTTTTTATCTTTTTAAAAAAATTAATTATCATGTTGGCATTTAGATTAAATTAGTCTATTTCACTTATGGTTTATGAAGCTAAGGATAACTGTTAAGAAAGTAAATTTAAAAATGTATTTGATGTTGGGAAAACATGAATGAAAGAAGTTTCTAATATTATGTATTTGAATAATTTATAAATTATATATTTCATCTTAAATTTAATTGAAGTATATATCTTTGAATAATTTTAATATCTCAAATTTAAAGATTAATTGTCTGATATTTGACAATAATAAGACAATTATGAAAGTATCAAGAGATCAAAGAGCTTTGAAAAGTACGCCAATAATTTGCATTAATAGTAATTTTTGATTCATAATTTATCTTACCTTTTTGCGCTATTATTCAATTTTTCTCACATATTTATAAATGTTCTTGTTCATACCAAAGATGAAAGTAATCCACCATATAACTACAAATAAAATATTACCATTACTAATCTTCAAACATTCAATACATTTAATGTATACACTATTTTTATATAATAATTAAAAAAAGGAAATAAAAATATAATGGTTAATTAGTTTTATCACATTTTTTTTTTCTTTATCATCAAAAATCTATTTTTGAAAACTTTTTTGACCTTTTTATGTTCTGATTTAGAGATAATTTTTCCATCCAAATCCATTGATTTTAAAAAAGTTTTTACTTTTTTATATATACTATAGCAAATTTATTTTTTTTACCCTAGGAAAAAATAATATTAATTAACCAATAAAATAGAAACATAATACTGATGTCATTATTAATTTCTTAAATATTTACTTAAATGTATTTTTTTTTTTTAAAACATTTTGTATATATTTATTTAATTTTTAATGTATGAATTTAAGATTAAATTAAAAAAAAAACATGCTACAGTTGTAAAGTTTGATGGTTATAAAATTCAAAACCCTTCTTATAATTATGTCCAAATAAAAGAAGTTCCAAATTATAGATAGTCATATTAATAGTATTTTATCTATATTGTATCAGCAAAATTGATTTAAATTAAAAAAAGAGATATAAAAAAATTTTTTTTAATTATTTGTTGTTTTTTAATAATAATATTGTTTATTAAAATAAATAAATTTATTACATTCTTTCATTTAAATACAAGGCAAAATATATTTACACAAATACAAATGTCATTCATTTCCTACTAAGTTCTAGTTGTGCCTTTATGTAGACGAAAATTTTATAACATTTTAGATATTTACAAGAAATTTTGAACATAATATAAAATATGTAATAATAATAACAACAATAAAATACATTTCAATAATATATTAATTATATAATAAAAATATTGATTATATAACATTAGATACTTATATATTTTTTTCTATATACTATTTTTTCCTCCTCTTTAATATGTTTTTTAATTTATTTTTTATTTTCGTATAATGTTGCAAGCTTCTTAATTTACTAGATAAATTATTAAATAATTTAGGAATATTACGATTTTTTACTCTAGTTCCATATTTATTACAATATTTTAAAACTATGGACATATCTGTCTTTCTTAGACACATTTCAAGTTATCTTTAAGATCAAAACATAATTTAAAATTATTAAAATATATGCATTTATGTTTTTTTTTAAATAAATTGTCATTTTACTTGATTGCAGTTTTATATGGATGTTATTTGCTTAAGTTCAAATTTGTTTTGTTTTTTTGTAGACTGTTTTTTTATTTAGTATTCTGTAATTTAAATATATTCTTATTGCAGGAAATGCATCTTAATTGCCTTATCATGAAAACTTTATTATATAATTACCAATCAAATTTTACATTACAAGAAAAAACATTCCTAATATGATGCTATATTTTTTAAATGATACTTTTGTAAATGAAGAGCTCTACAATTTTACAGATTTTCCAATTATTGTAAATATATTTGTAATATCTACCTATAAATAAAATATTTTCAGCAATATCAACATAATATTCATACTTAGTGAAATGCCTACATAAGATAAATTTTTGCAATAATAAGTATTTTCAATTTTTTTGTACTATTATTAACACAGCTCTCATCTCAATTCTATCTTACTACAAATATCCACCAGCAGAGAAACTTAGACTATTCTCTTTTCACTATTATTATATACAAACTTACAGAGTTACACAGAAAAGTATAACAAATTAAATAGGCTTTGACCATTCTTTTAAGCTGTTTATCTTCATTGTAATAACTTCTACTTTATTTAACTTTTATTTTTTTACATAATTAGATTACTGACTAGGTTAAATTAAGCACAAATATGTTTCTTATTAGCTAAATGTAATGCATCTATTTATACAAATCTTTATCTAGCCTATTTTACAACTTATTCAACTTCAGGATGACTGATTCTGTACCATTATTTGAATAAATATTTTACTTGTGTACATCTATATATAGACTATTATGAAACCTTTTACTTTGGACATGGTTATGCTCTAAATTTCCGGTCAACTTTTTTTTCCAAAAGTTTGTATTTTCCTGTGAGTAGCATAACTTTTACTGCTCTCTGAAGTCTGTTATTATATTTTCTAGATTTTATAACAATTGAAAATACTTTGGTTCAAATAAGTGTTATTATATAAGTAATACTATTCCTGAAAATTATATTCTCTATTAAGTGTATTAAATGCTTTTTATATATCTCACTATATTTAAGCTCATCACCACATGAATAAAAAATAAACATATAACTACTTTAAAGTTGTTTTTTTTTTTTAACATAGCAAATGATACTACACAATGAGAGTGGAATAGCAGACTTAAGATTTTTCTTATCCACCTGATTATAGCTGAATATAAATGCTCATTAATGTATTACAGAAATGTTTAATATGTTTTTTAAATGTTTTTATTATGATAACATTAATTTAAAATTTTCATTTTTTATATAGGTGTGGATGCATTTAAAAAGGAATATATATCTGAGGTAGTTTTGCGTAGACTTATAAAACAAGATATTGTTGTATCAATCAAATTAAAATCCAATGAAAAAGAAGATCGTTACATTTACCAGCATGGCAAACAAGCTGATTATTTTGTTATGATCTTGGAAGGTCGTGTTGAAGTTACCATTGGCAAAGAAAATATAATATTTGAAGCTGGACCTTTTAATTATTTTGGAACACAACTCTTAACAGGTTCAGAAACTTTTTTTAATTATTGAATTTTGTAAAAAAATATTTGTGAATGATAATGCTTGTCTTATATCAAGAATTTGTATGTGTGTGTTCATCATCATTAGTGGTTACTCATTCATCAATTAGTATTATTGTTTGAATTCCATGGGGGAAAAGGTAGAGAATCAATGGAGAACAAAAAGTTAATTTTTCATTGACTTTACCATTCACGTTATGTCCATATATGACATGCTAGTACTTCACTTTGTTTATTTGATATCTTGTCAAGCTGTCTTTTAACTTCTCTTGCATCAAATGTTTTTTTTCCTTCTCAGAGGATTTAATATATTGTATAACTGTAGCTTTTCATTGTATTCTATCTTCGGTTATATCTTTCTATCAAAAGCAGTCAATATTGCCTTTCATCAGATGTTTTTGAGACAATTTATGTAATATAAATGGAGCTTAATTCTCTATGAAAACTTTCTCACCTTGAAATATTTTTTTAACAATTCTATTATTATTCATTTGCTTTACATGCTAAGTCTAATGAAATGCCCTTCATCAATTCAGCAACTGAAGAATATAGCAATTGGTCTTTTTGTGTCTTGCCATTGTATTTTCAAAATATTACATAGAATCTTCAAATGAAAAGTTTAATGCCTTTATATTGTATTGATACAAAGTCTGTGTCTCACTTCATTGCAGTATATTAATATCCTTATATATAAGCAATTTAGTCTAAGTAATTTCAACATTATGATGAAATTTCCTAAATAGAGCAACAGCACATTAGAATTTACAAATTACTACAAGATATCAAAATATTTAAACTTTTCTTCTTTCTTAAATTAATAACTAAGTTAAAGGTTGATTTATAATTATTACTATTAGCATATATAAGCGATTTAATCTGCTGAAGATGAAGCTGTCAATAGTAACAAAAACAATTACATTAAATTAATCTAGGCCTAGTACTTTTGAGGTTTTCCCTCATATTCATGGCCAAAATAGGTTATAAACCATTGCTGTAATGTTAGTAAATAATAATGTATGCAAATGCATATGCAAATTAATTTGTCCATTTTCTTGAAATAGCAAAACACGTGTCACGTCTATTGATGGCATTGTTATTATTGATAATAAAATATGCCTCCTTGATCTTTCTTTTACAATCATTGACTTCGGAGCACACTATCTTGGGGTTGCAGGGTTCGAGCACATGACCGGCCTGCTTCTCATGTTCGAAAAATATTGAGAAGTTATCATTATTTTTTTAAGCTCTTCTATATATATGTATACATGTGTTGAGCAGCTCTATTATGGACAGTGGCTTGGTTTCCCCGTAGTATGTGGCACTGTATTTAGCCTGAGGCATGAAATGCTGCATACGACCTAGGGTGCCTGAGATGAATTTATTCTGTTTTTCGAATTATTAATCAGTCTGTTAGTATTAGGGGGAGTGTGGAAGCCGACTTTAAATTCATCAGCTAAAGTCTTTATAAACTGTTGTAATACTTTGGGGATGTAAGGGAGGGCGATTTGAGGTTTATCTTTAATTATGTGGTTAGTTATTGATTTTTTGTAAAATTGATCTATTTTCTTTGTAATTAATCTGTAGCTGAAGCCAACACTTAATAAATCTTTTATATAGCCTGCAATGTTAGTCTTCCTATCAGCTTCGAATTTACACAAATTTTGATTTCTAAATACAAATGCGTTTAAACCTGCAAATTTATGTGATGTAGGTGTATTGTAGTTCGGGTGGGCAAAACCTCTGACCTCAAGAAGCTTAACAATCATGCAATAATGCAGAGCTCTGCCTTCTCTATGGAAAAGCAAATCCAAATATTTTATTTTTTGCCATTTGTTCTCCTAAGTGGTGTTTATAATTAATTTAATTTGCAGCTGTAATTCATTTTTAATGTTCGTGAAACACATCATCCACATAATGTGAGTATATTAATCCAGAAGTGTTAGAGAGGTATTTGGAAATGATTTGCTTTTCGAAGAAGTTTAAAAATATGCTAGAAATTACTCCACTTAAGGGAAGACCCATTGGCCAACTGTCTCTCATATCATACCATCCACCCTCAAAAGTTGTAAAAATGTTATTGTCTAACCAATTAAGGAGAGCCAATATAAAGTTCATGCGCTCATATGGACAATGATTACTTATTAATTCTTTATGAACTATGTCAATCGACCACTTCCTGTTAATCAATCCATATAATTCTGTCACTTCCATGGCTGCAATTTCAAAATCTTGGTCTATTAATGTATTCTTGATTTTTCTAATGAACTCGAAGGAAGACTTAATTGAGAAGTCGCCAAAACCTCGCTATCAACCAACCATTGGTTTACCAGCTTAGCTGTTTCGAAGTAATGCACTCCTCCAAAATCTAGCATTAGTCTTAAAGGCTCTCCAGGTTTATGTAGCTTTGAGTTGGCAAACATCCTTGGTGGCCTGGTGGCAGATGGATAAATTCGGTAATATTCTGCTCTCGATATACCTTTGTCTTTGTAAGCTCTGAGAATTGAGGTGATAAATGTCTCTCTATTAAGCTTGTTGTTAAAATTTTCCACCGAATTAAATTTCAACTTTATGATTTGAGTCGTCATTTTTTCTTTATAATCCTTATAATTTAAGAGCACAAATCTGTTATTTACTGATAAACTAAATTTTTGTAAATTTGTAAACAAATTATTAAGATCATTCAAATTGACAAGTATAACACAAACATCATTATTATATAAATTTAGTAACCAAGAAGTTTTTGTTTTTAATCAATTCAAATGGAGATTACCATTAAACATATATCTCAATGTCTGCTATAATTTATAGGGGCAACTAAAATTGTTTCAAAAACCACTATCATAAAAGTGGAAAACAAAGTTGGGGGTAGCACACATTTCTATTTGATACTAGTTTTTATTTCAGATGTCTCGGATTTTCTAAAAACTGCAATAACTCTTCCTCTCTCACCATCATGTTGAAGTAGTATAATATGGATAAATTTCAATGGATAAGCAGCCAATGTCACAAATGTCGACTAACTGGGTCAAAATGCTTTAATCATATCAATTTTAAAATAGGGAAATTTTTGATTTGCAGTTTTTTTTTTAGTTTTCTCTTCTTTCATGAAAAAAGCCGAAGTAGCTAGAAACCAGTAGTGAAATTGTTTACGTTGCCATCCTATGACAATTCTTGACTTGATGCTCAAAATTAAGACTGTTGGTAAAAATATGTTCTAGTATAATCTCTTTTTTATAACAGAAGAGGAGCTGCTTAAAAAAAATTACATCTTGATATAAAGAAAATAATTAAATTCTAAATGAAGGGATAAAAAATACTTCTAGTTATAACTACATTTGCCACCATGTTAAATCTTCATAATTGTATGTACATAAAAATTTGTTTCTTGGTTAAATTCAGATTGTTGTTTTTTACTATTAATGCTTATTTATTTACCATCAAAACATCACATGATCACCATTTCCTATACTTATTGTATAGAGCAGGGCAAAGCCATTTTTGGTCGATCGCGAGGCCAATCTGGCAAGAGCTGTCGGGTAACAAGTGAAACAAATTAAGTCAAGATTTTTAAGTTTTTTTGTTATTTTTGTTTTTGTTCTAAATTTTTTTTCAATTCTAGATCGGTGAAGTCCACTAAGCTGTATCATTATTGAAAATAATATTTTTAAT
The DNA here is from genome assembly GCA_028023455.1 of Epiperipatus broadwayi. Taxonomy (NCBI): domain Eukaryota; kingdom Metazoa; phylum Onychophora; class Udeonychophora; order Euonychophora; family Peripatidae; genus Epiperipatus; species Epiperipatus broadwayi. The sequence goes on along the minus strand of JAQFVV010000008.1, from coordinate 12,407,534 downwards.
CTTGATTTAATGTAGCTAATTTGAATTAATAAATATTATTAATAATTACTCATGTTGCTTTAATTCCCCCCGACATGAGTTTTTTGGCCCGTTAAATGTTATTTTTTGCTGGTTAGATATATAAAGTGTATTTCACACTTCCCTCCACTTAGACTATGCCTATGACAACAAGTCGATCGCTTATGACAGCAAGTCGATTGCAACACATTTTTAAAATAAAAAATAGATCTTATGAACACAAAAGTTGGCCACCCCTGGTATAGAGAGTTGTTACTGCTTATTTATCTGTTTGTTACAATATTGTTGTTTTTAATGTTTTAATTGCATTAATCACTAAATGTATGTAAATATGTACTAATATTGTATTTAAAGATTTACTTCATAAATATTATTATGTACATATGTATGTACTGCATATACAAAAAATAATTATTTTTTTTTTGTTTCAGCTGTGAATACTATTCTATCTAAAATGAGTACATCAAGTCTCAATAATTCTGATCTCATTATTAAACCACCACCTTTTATTCCTGATTATTCTGTTCGAGTTGTTATGGATATGCAATATTTATGTATTCGCTGGTCCCATTATGTTGCAGCTAGAAGAGCAACTTTTATGGAAAATCAGCAGCGTATCGAAGAACCAATGGAAGATGTATTTATTAAAGAATGGGCTAGAGCAGAAATTGGGAGTTTAAATCAAATAATAGTGGAAGGTGCAGATAATACATCAATTAGTTCAGACTTTAGTAGTAAACCACATATGGATACTGCTAATAGTAGTAACAGCCCAATGTCTATAGTGGATATACAAGATCGATTAGAAAATTCAGAGCGTAGTGCTAGTATTCCTAATTCTTATTATCCACCTCGAGCATCTCGAAACCCAACTTCAAAACCAACCAGTCCAGAAGGCCCTTCTGAACGGACTAATCTTTTACCAAGTCATGAAACTGAAATTATGTGACTTTTTGTAAATTAATTTTTTATATTATGTCATTTTCATGATATTTCAGCGTAATCTTGTAAAAGGAGACATACGATGTATGGCCATGGAGATTTTTCTTTTTTTATATATTAAAGTTATGCAGCAGCTATGATTTAAAAAAATATCAGATATGCTCACATGTTGCCTTGGAATCAGTTGTTTTGCCACCTTTAGCAATAAATTACTAAAAAATAGAAACGCAGTATTTTCAAGTTTTATATACTTATAATAATTGTACATATATATTTACATATAACCTGCTTCTTAAGGTTGTTCATAGCTAATATACTGTGCTGTGATATCTTATTACAGATTACTTAACAATTTTATTTTTTAGCTAAAAATAGTCTGGGGTTTTTTTTTTCTCTGTCAACAACAAAAAAAATGAATCTGCCTATTGTATATGTTATATCTTAGTTATATAATGTATTAATAGAGGCCGCTCATATGCTTTCTTTCTTAATTTTATCAGATATAGCTCTAATATATCAATTAAATCATTTGTTGTATAAAAAAAAAAAAATCTGTAATTCATTTTTAAAATGAATTTAAGAGTTGTTTTATGGTGATAAGTTTATTATTAAAGCTTGAAAATATTGCAAAAAAAAATTGCAATAAGGATTATAATAGTGGTAAGACAGGTTTAAATATAATTGGTTTTAATTTTATATTTTTCTATAAGGGGTGGGGGAGGGGGGTAGAAGAAAGGATATATTTGAAAATAATAAATAAAGGCAAGAACTTTGTTTGCCTTGGCATTCTAGATGAGAAGATTTGCATAGTATGTTCTCCATGGCCACTAAATGGCATTATGTCCTTGGTTTGCATTATTTTATTTCCCATATTATAAAAAATATTTGTTAATTTATTAGTTATATAATTTTGTCGAAATATATTTTGTGTGAGTCTCTCTCTCTATATATATGGATATATATTCTGAGACAGAGGCTGACTATTGATTGATCCTTTTCCCTACTAGGCAATAAAATCTCTGAAATATTCAAACATAAATGAAATGATTGTAAGCTGTAAAAGATTTTTTCTCAAGATTTATTAAGGCTGGCATGGAGAGTCAGGCACATTACTGCTGTAGGCTCTTGGATTCTGTCTGTATACAATCTATTATTTTAGGTGATATATGTAACTTTCTTCTAGTTGATCTTCTCAGTCTTCCCATCTTTTGCTTTTTTTCAATATTTAAGCATGAATTTCCTTTTTAAAAAACTATATATCATCATAGTTTTCATCAATTTTTCTTCTATTTGCTATCATTCTTATAAGTCTTTCATAACTTCTTAATCTTTATAACAATATTTTTTTTTTGTATTCGGTCTATTTTTTTAATGATTATTTTGTCTGCTTTTGCTTTTTATGCATCATTTATCTGTATATTTCTGCTCTTTAATGCTTATGTTTTTTTGCTTTATTTAGTTTGTTTTTTCTTAATTTGTTCTTAATACCTCCCTGTACACTTTATTGCTTATTGCGATTTTCAATCTCTTTCACAGTATTTACTCATGCTTTATCTCAAACTATAATTATTTATGAATTTATTTCTGTATTTCCTTAATTTTATATCTCCAGCAGGCATTCCTTATTTTTCTTTACTAGCAACTTTGTTCTTTCGGATTAGAAAAAGTTTCCATTTTAATATTTTTCCCAATATATCTAAAATTTAATCCTAGTAAATATTTTTTTGTTCTTCACAAATTATTATTATTAAGTAATTTAATTTATTTTGGCCAATATTTTAGCCTTATTATAACTATAATTAAGGAGGTAAGCTTATATTTATTTGTAATAAATATATATAAATTTGTACTAAGTATATTTCTATATACATAGATTTCATTTGTACAAATTTATAATCCTATTTGTATATTGTTAATAAAATAATTTATTTTTAAAGGTCATGTTTTATATATATTGTTTAGATATATCAAGTTTCTGTCAATTTAAATTACTTTAATAATGAGAAATATTTTTTTTATAAAATGTAAAATAAAGATTTATTTATTTTCTTCTGAAAAAAAAAAAAAACTTGAACCAAGGATATTGGAATGTGCCATTTTGCTTTTAAATAAAATTTTGGAATAATTAATGATTTCGAACATAGAATGTAAATAAAATATTGTTTTTATCTTATTATTTTTCCAAAGTTCATTTAATATCGTAATCACAAAAGATCTTTATAGGAATAAAAAAAGGAGTTTGTTATGATTCTGTTGTTGTTGTTTTTTAACAGTATGATATTGATATTTGCTCATTAAATTTCGTAAATGGAATGAGTTTAAATATAAGACTGATATATTTATATGTATATACATCAACTTATACAATTTAAACTTACACATTCACATGCCATGCCACTCATATTATTTTATATACTAAAGTAATATTTATTAATTACAACTATATATATATAATGAAGATATAACATAATGTTTTATATATGCATTCATATATATAGTACATTTGTGATTATTAAATCTTTCATCTTTTCAATTTTTGTGGAATTATTTTTATAATGTAATTAGTATGAAATAGAGAGGGGGTGGTATATTTTTGATAGTATTTTAATCTTAATAAAAATTTCATTGTTTGTAAATACAATAAATATTTTTATAATTTTTATGGTAATATTATTCAAACCAGGAAGAGTTTTATTTTTATGTTTTGTGTTGTTGTTTGTGTGTGTGCGCAATTATTTATGGTTTCTGAATGGAAATAGTCATTTTATTCCATAATGATTGAATTTTAATAATTGTAGTTTCTCTTTACTTATAGGAACTATTTATAATAATATGTATGTTTCTATATATAGACTTCCTTTTATCTCCTGTTTTCTTTTTCAAAAAATATATGAGTATTTCTCTGGATTTTTTTCTCTTTCTCTATTTATCTATCACATGCTTATGTGAAATGAATTTAAGAAATAATAGCAACATTTTTGAATAAATGTTTCATTTGAGTTAATTAAACTGATGATTATACATTATTCATGAGAGTATATATCAAGTACTAAAGATTATAAAAGGAAATAATATTTGTAACTTCAGAGGTTAATATTATTTGGATTTTAAAATCAGTCAATCTATGTTAAAATTAAAGGAAATTTACACCTAATCCATTTCTTTTCCTAAGTTGTAGATCTAAATTTGACTCCTTTAGACATGTGGGCTATCCCCATCTGTAGTAGTTTTCAGAATAAATTTCTTGAATATCCTTAAAAAATATAAACAAAATATACTTTTAGTACAGGAGCTGTTAATAAAAGTCAACATTTATTTTCACATTTATTAATCTTGATGTCTATTATACATAATTATTATTAATTTAAATAAATTAATAATTAAAATGTAATGCTCAACCAAATTGATTAATGCTTTTTAGAAGTGTAAGATCATTAACAATTACATTTCTAATATAAAAATTATTAAACTGCATATAGATAAATATTTATATATGACCTTTTTGCATTAGTATGTGTGCACAATGTTATATATATACCTTTTTTTTAAAAAAATTTAATGTCCAAATTATTGAACAGAAATCAATATTAAATTGATATACAGGTAATCGCATTATCTTTTATCATGGCATTACTGCATATAAAAATTAATTTTAAAAAATTTAAATGTGAATTTTTAAGAATATTTTGGGGCAGGTCAGATAGTCACTGCCTAATGTAAATATGTCACTAAGAATATAATCAACTTGTGAACTTTGTTCAAGCTATTAATCTTTGTTAAATTTTCAAATTCTCATAACTAGTCTCTTTTTTGTGGTTATCAACTTTCTTCACTCTTGCCATCCCAACATAATTTTTTATAATTCCTTTAGCTGTAAATATAATCAATCAAATTTTTCATTTAATAATTTTCACAATAATTTCATATTTTTTTATTATCACTATTTTTATATTTTCAGTCTATTTTCTTTCCCTATTCATCCAGATTTCTGCTTCATATAAAAAGAACATTCAAAACTTTTATTAAGCCTATTTTTTAATTCTAACTTTAATGGGACACAAAATAATTTTTATAATTGCTTGTTTGATCATTGCAATTTTAATTTATATGTATTTATTCTGAACTATATACAATTTTAATCAATTCTACTTACCATTTTGTTAGATTAATACTCAATATCAGTAAACATTATTACCACAAAACTTATATTGATTAACTTTTCTATCCAACGGCTATTTCTATCCTGTATCAAAACAACATTCATTTAGTTATTCTAATGTATTAAATCAGTCATAAGATTAAAAAGCATTTGACTCTTACAAATATCTTAATTGTCATCTCTCCTAATCTCTATTTTTCTTCTTCAAAGTTGTCCAAAAATGAGAAACAATAACCTTTTTTTCCTATATATATATATCTCAACAATGGTTCCTATCACCTATTTAAATTTTTACTCTCTTTTTTACCAAATAGTGGCTCATGACTCATCCAACTTATATTCAACATCTGATTAAGATCAGTAATTTTTTTTTTCTAAATTCAAACTGCTTTTCAGATTCAACAGATTTGTCACATTGTAAAGTTGTTCATTTGACATTCTCACTAATATCTTTGCAACTTTTAAGATTAAATTCAACTATCACTAATTTTCTTCTTTTCTGAGTTAACATAATATCTGGTAATTAATAAATATACTCTCAGAAATGGTAGTTTTTAAAATGTAGCTTTATTGCTGCCTAGCATGCCTTCAATAGATTCAATATATCATATTAATGGCATGAATGGCTGAATATTAAAAACTACCTTCTCTATAAGTATATTCACTAATTATCAGATAATAAGATTAAATTCATAGTACTAAATTCTTCATCCTTTATTACTTCTTTAGATTTTTTTCTTTAAGGAAATCATAACTGTTAAAAGAAGGCCACTTTTCATTATTTCACAAATTTATTTCCTTTTCTATTACTACAGAAGAAAACTTATTATTTCAAACACACATACCCCTTATATAATTTTCCATCTTTTGAATATATATACACTTTTTGCTAATAACTAAAACTGTCTCACTTTTCACTCAAAGTAAAATTATTATTTATAAATTAAATCAAACTTAGCATGTTTTTTTTTTTTAATTTTTTTACCTTACTTTTTAAACCAGATTTTGTGTTAATTCATTAATAAGCTTTACTTTCATACTTCATTTTTCCATTACTTGTATTTTTACTTGTTCATCCTTTACAATTATGAAGAGTGTTATATGGAAATTTTAAGAGTGTTATTCTTCATTATGAATACAGTTATATTCTGGATAGGGAAGAATATAATTAAATCCATTTTATATAAGACTTTCCAGAGATTATATATGTATAAAACAAATGATAATAAAGGTTTATTTTAAACTTATTAAAGATTAGCTTTTTGTTGATGTTGTTTACTACAATGTGTAAGCAAAATAGAGAAATATTTTATTAAATTTCAATTGTTTCTGTGCATATTTTCAGATATTTACATCTTTCTTAAATTCAAATAAAAGAAATTACTTTGCTAAGCTGAATATAAAGTGAAATTAATTCTTATCTGAACATAATATGTTTATATGAGTGTATAAAAATTTTTGCATTTTCAAGTAATATAATAACCATCTGACTTACATAAATATTCCACAAACTTCTTAGTTGTTATTGATAATATTACAAAAAGTGGAAGCTGAAAAAGCTTTAAAACTTCATATTTTAGTCATGTGTTTTTGAATTTATCTGTTTGTTTTTCCAGTAATTAGTTTTTATATAATATTTGGCAAGTTAATTTCATATTTGTCCAAATAAAGGTCAATGCATTATGGATTATGTATATATAATACTTGAAATACAAACATAATTAATATACTTCGAGTTTAAATGTAATTATAAGAGATTTGAACACAGACTTTCAAATTCCCTGCAGCTACCCTCTCTATCATGCAACCAATACACATAACCACACATATATGAAAAAGATAAATGATTTCCAATATATGTATTTTGTGCTGAACCAGCACTCGTCACTTGATCTAGATAATCATCTCTGACACACATATATATATATATAATCAATGCTCAGTTTATATTAATAGAAAATCTTTAAACTTTAATGGGCACTGGTACATTTGTGACACCCGACTGTTTGATGGTGCTGCTTTTCACCAAATGCACATTGATATACCGTTTTGTGGCCTAACTTAGGCTAACACTACAGCGTTGCTGTTGTAGCCATAACAGGCCGCCCAGATGGTGATGGCTTCTACATGTACATAATGAAATATTATGCCCATTATCTTGCAACAGTATTCCTAGAATGAGCCCCATACTACTCCCATTGTCTTGTGACAGTATTCCTAAAGGAAACGCAATTGACAGATCGCTACGGTATGATTTGATGGGGGCCGTATTTTAAGTACATGAAACTTTTAACGTATGCATTCCCAAATAATTATCTTAAACTGTAGTTGAAGTAGTAGTACGTAGAAGAATTGTTAGCCTATCATCTACCTATCACTACGATTTGTAACTGCACACAACTTCAAAAGGTTAGGGTGAAAAGCTGGGTTCGACTGAGCTCATGCAAAAATCCATGTTTTCTCATGAATACATGCAAGAACAGTAAAATGGCAGACAGTGAAGCTGAATGTTATAAGTTTAGTAAATTGCCGATCACAAAAGCTGACACTGTGGCGTTTTCTCAGGCTAAAAACATCCTGCCAGACTCAAAGTTATGTGTTTGTGGTAAAAGCATGGTGTTAGTGAATTACAGGAGGTGAGTAATTCAGATGCTACTCCTGCAAGCGTACCTATAGCCTTCGTAAGGACACTTGGTTCGACCGCTCCAAAATACCGTTCCTTACCGCTTTGCAGCTCGTATTGTAACAAAGATTTGTACATCCACACAACAAAATATAGGGTATAGGTAAAACATACTAAAGCTGATCGAATCTAGATGGTGGGATCCAGAGTTCGGACAATGTTCAATCCATTCACCTTTACTCCATGACTTAATACCCTATGAATGATATTTCTTAAGTTATGCATCGAGTTCAATTCGATCACAGGCCGGCAGTAGCAAAGAGTGAAGCAAGAGACTCAGTGGGATAATAGCTAAATTACTATTAAATTAGCAGAACACACATATGGCTAAGTGAACTAACAATATATTACTAATTAATAACCAAGTCCAATAGAGAGAGATTCATATATATATATAATGGTGTACAAATAAATCTGAATGCAGTTGGATGCAAATTGATTTATGAGCAATAAAGAAATAGAAACGAGTTATATTTTAAATAATTTAATCAACAAAATAAAACAAAACACAAATTATATAATCAGTACGTGGAATATTACGCTCACAGGCATTACATAGTTAATGAGATTGATAGTTACATATTCTCTCATTACACATATTTAATAGAATGATGTGCAGTATTCATGTTTATGTCTAGATTTAATATGCCAAATCCTAGCTAGTTTGCAGTCTGCCAAATCACATGGAACATATTAGCCAAAGTTACAATTAAATGTACAATGCTTCTATGGCGTCTGTCTATATATAAAAGTTCAAGAAGTGAGCACATAATCAGGCTCAAAGATATGCAGGTTAGCATCTTAACCAAGATTAGGGTTCAGCCTAATGCTGAATAATCATTTAACATAAGGCAAAGAGAACTGGTTTACTCTAGGTTTACTTATACACACTATGGCACATATTAAAATATAAAATAATTATGATGCAAGTGGATCATTATTTATGGGCTTCAGCATTGAATGCTCGGTGCCCTATGACCAAATGACTTGCCACGAATATCAGAACATTAAAAGTTCAGGGAATCAGATAAACTTTTAATAATCTGGACTCTTGTGTTCCGTTCTAAAATACATTGTCTTTACCTGAACTAGAAATATGAGAGTGACCTCAGCCAGCAATCAAGAAAATGTGCAGCAAGCAGTTAGCATACTATATGTACTATGTAAGGACACAGTCATAACCTATACATATATAAAACATCAATATGTTTAACTAACTTAACATGCCTTAAAGTAGATAGCATTTATTTGCATATCTATAACCCAGTTCTCAAGACTAGTATCTCGAATATATTATACTTAGGGACTAAATATATTGGTAACTTAGCTTAAACTATCATCTGCATATTTAATAGATATATAATATAATCTAAGGAGGAGAAAGCATATTTGGCGGGCAATTCCCATGATAAAACATTAGAAATATGCTTTAATAATATCCCTGTGGCTAGTTCCTATGATATATGGATTATATATATAGAAAGTAATAATTCATAACTATAGCTAAGCAAACTACAACTTTATTTAGGATGTAACTGATTATCATTAAATTAAGAAATAAAATCAATCAGTTAAAATAATATCTCGAAGCAATGAGTTAAGATAAAGCAATAGACAAATTATATATGTGCACGGTTTCGAGTTATTTGGCATATCAAATACAATAATAAAATGATAATTTTATGAAAGAAAATTAAATTAGAATAAATAGGCATAAGACCGCAGTAATTTATAGCTTAAATGAGGATAGTGTGTTACATTTTAAAAGAATGATTTTCAAATTATAAATTTTGATTTCAGATAAGATTGAGTTTTACATTAATTTAAGAGTGTATCAGGTTGAATTACAGAATTTAAGAAAACAAATTTTAAATGTTGATTCATTATATAGCGAGCTTAGATAGATTTGGAAAAATTAACAGTTTATAAACAGCTCTGCAGCAATTAGAAAGGTTACTGATTTTCTTTGCAGTTTCAAGCACACTGGACGGTGATGTTGGCATTATTCTTCCTTGAATAGACAACTTGGTTTTCATTAAGATATTCTTACAACATGCTGCTTGGCTGGGATGCTATTCATTGCATTTTAAAGGACCATGAACTCCCATTTTCCGCAGGAAAAAGTGACAAGTCGATGCCTTTTTACCCCGCCATTTCAAAGATAAAATGGGCATGGATTCAGCTTACAATTCTGCAAAAACAATATAGTAGATATTTTGATTATAAAAATTGAACTATTTATACATTTTTACTTTTGACCATGTAGTTGTTTACAAGTTTGTACACAGCTAGAAAACCCATTAGCACATCTTCGAGATCTAACATTTTTAGTTATTAAATTCTAACTTTAATTTTGTGTTACTTTTTACATTCTGTTACCATTGTTTAATAGTGCTGGTCCAAGTGTAATTTGTTGACAACTTAGAAATGTTATTGCAAATTTAAGATTATAAAACTAGACTCCTGCTATATCAGGACAGCTGCAGTGGTATAATTAAAATTGTTTACAACATAAAACAATTTATAATTAGTATAAAACTAATTTTTATACTATATATGTAGGATGGTAGTACCTGGAATACATTTATATATATATATACGATTCAGCAAAATAAAATATGAAATAAACTAATATTGTAAATTAAAATGCTTGTTAATTAAACTATGCTACTAAAGCAAACCAAAAAAAAAGTCTTTCTTAAAAAGGAAGCAAATGTCAAAATTCTTAAATTGTTATTGTTTAGATTATTACAAAGCAAACCAAAAAAAAAAGTAAAGTAAAAAAAGGCTTTATTAAAAAAAGGAAAAAATTCAGAAAGAACTCTGTGGTAAATGTTTAAAACACAAAATTTATGGCTGTACTATTATAGAAAAGTTTTTTTTAAAAAAGTCAATTATTAAAAACCAAATCCCCTCCCCCATATATAAAAAAAGTTTTTTTAAAAAGGAAGTCTTTATTAAAAAACAAGCTGCGGTAGTATAAATAAAAAAACATTTTTTACTGTAGTATGTATAGAAAACGGCCCGGGAAGTATTATATTGATGTGTGTTCAGAGAAAAGCACTGCCATCGAGTGGTCAGGTGCTGCAAATGTACTAGTATCCTTTAATGGAAAGGCTTCAATCTATTCCACTCTCCAACTTTTCAGCCATCAATATCATTGAAAATCTGATGATGGAACATCTAAATCCCTTGATGCCAATATTATCATGCCCATGTTGACTTTATGTCATTCTGACCCTTTATGTATAGGACCTTGACCATTTAAATACATAGAAGGGGGATGGGCATGATATTGGCTGAATTGGTAATATTTGAAATAGAAGAATAATCAATATACTTGGAGTGTAGATCATTTATCTTTTTCATGTGTGTGATTGTGTGTATTGGTTGTATGAGATAAAGTAGTTAGCTAAAGAGAACTTAAGTCTATTCAAACCCCTATATATATATATTGTAATGGTGTACATACGCTGTTACATTATTTTAAAATTATTAAATAAAATTGATTTATTAAAAATGTAAAAGAAAAGTAAAATAGTTATTTTAACATATATATAATCACACAGAAAACTATTAAAAAAATTATTTAAAGAAAGTTAAAAAATAAATGAATAAAGATTTAAAGATTAGTATTTTTGTTAAAAAGTAATATAAAAGAAAATAGAAACAAATGTTAATTAGTTTCTATTTAAAAGAATCTTGTTTAAATCTTAGTGAATGGAAATGTTCTATTAATTGAATCTAAAGCAAATAAGCCTTTGGGCACTTTGTAATGTAAAGATCAAAAAGAGATTAAAAAATTAAAGATTACGTGTTTCCTGCTCTGGAACTGGTCGACAAAACCAGACAGGCCAGAAAGGAAAACATCAGGGCCAATAAGAACAAAGGATGTCGTGTGCGATCAATCTGGAGAATTTCTGATAAGGGAAGCTATAAAATTATAAAAGATTTAATTATTGAGAGGCCTTTTACTCACTTAGGAAATGAAGTAACTGTTGATTCTTGAACTGCATTGCAAACCCTGAAATATAAGGGTCTCGAAATGAATTAATTTCCTGTTGTGCACCAGCTGAGACAGCCTCCAAATTGATGATTACTGAAAGACAGCAAACAATGGACCATCTTTCCAGAAATGATATAAATATTAAATGGACTTTGATCGGATAGGTGCAGTGCATCATGGACAAGACGGACTTCAAATAAATTTACCATGAAAAATATGAACTTTTGTTTATCTGAATTGAAATAGGAAGTTCAAAAAAAAATTTAAAAATAATTAAGAACTTTTCAAATATGTAAACCTCTAAAAAAAACTATCTTATCTGATTGAGCGTAAATTTTAATTAGTCATATTCTCCCGATATGTTTGTTAATCAATCATTTTCACTTTTCTGTTATAATTTATTTTATGGTTTGTTTTGTTTAATATCCAAATTATCACATTTCTTTTAAACTAATAATTTAAATGTAGATGGCTGCATAAATTCATAGGATTATGTTTATGTTTGTTTAAGAGGGTTAATTTCGGACTCTGTCTCGTAGTTGAATTGAGGTTGATGGAGGGATGTATAGGTGTTTCATGTCAATGTAATATGAAGTGCACTAGCATACAGGGCTTAGTATCCCACTTAAATGCATGGTCCAAAAGTGTAGCCATTGCATTGCCAATGGACGCAGATGCATTCCCTGCACTATGTATTCTTCTTGCTCTATGGATTGAGACTATAAGATGTTTGTGTGATTATTGCTGACAGTGGCTCAATTTATTATTTTTTTCTTTATTAAAAATATGTTTAATAATTTATATTATTAAATCTCAGCTATTCTACGAGCTAATGACTGGGCATATCAGTTGAAGTAAAATGGAATCTTATCAAGAAGTATCTACCTACTATATAAATTTTTCAGGTTCAAATGGCCTGGTGGCACACAGTATGGCAGATAGAGTAAGAAAAATTGCCTGACCATTATAATATAGTAACCTTGTAGTACCACTATAAATTGGCTATTATATTTAAAAAACTAAAAAGTTTATTGGCTTTAATTTTTTATAATTAAGCAAATATATTCATCACTGTTATTAGTTGTATAGCATAGAATATAATCAATATCATGTTTAATAGTCTCTTATACTAATGTTTATGAGAAAATATAATTTTATAAAATATTTTTGAATGACTTTCCAAGTAGATTTTATTATCAATGCTTGTATAAAATATATGTGTGTATATTTTGTCATTATTCTTATTAAGGAACAAATATCAAATGGTATAAACAAATAGAAGTTCTCACACAAAATAATTTCATACAGAAATAAAGAACAATTATAAATTTAACATTACCATACAAATATTTTGAGGTAAAGCAATTATATTTAGATTACATTTTTATTTATGTGCAGAATAAAGTTTTATATTTTTTTTGTTTGAATGTTGGAACTTACTTTTGAATTTAGATATAGCAAAGACTGATTCTAGTTTGGTAGAATATTTAGTAAGTAATTTTATTTATTTAAAAAAATCAATTTAAATTTGATTGAAATAAGTATCTGAGAACTTTATAGTTTTATGATTTATTTATTTTAAATAAATGTTTGTAATATTATTTCAAAACCTGGAAATAAAAGTGAGGCAATTGGAAAAGACTGAAATTATTTTCTTTTCTTCGTTTTTAAATGTTCATAAAGTTTTTACCATGCTGATTCAAAAACCTTATCATCTCTCATTGTGCCTGGCAGTAACCATGATGACTTCTTTCAATATTTCATGGACAAACCAAGAAACCCCAATGCATGATGAAGAATATTCTGTAATCCAAACATCATGTGATAACTGGTATAAAAACTGAATTTCAGAAAATCGAGACAGTCTTCACAAATTTTTGCAGTCAGAACCTAAACAGATTCTAATTTTTAAATAGTCATTTTGGTTGCCATCTACATGATGATCAGCTAAAATAAAATCTAGGTATTTGCCTTTGCTAGGAAAAATGACTTCTCATCATTCTAGGAAGATGAACAACATCAAATAAACCTAAAACCATCATTAATTTTTTATTTCAAGAAATCTCATTTATTATAGTCAAATTTTAGTGGGGAAAATGGATAAATTGACTTATGGAATGCAGTCTCACAACTTAAACAAAAAAATGCTGGATGTCTTCAATTGGAAAATATTAAATAGCTGATATAATTGGAAAATTATATTTATTAACTTCAAATAAGTAGCTGGTGCTTATTTTCAAAATATTGTAAAATAATTTTCTTTTTACTTCAAGAAAATGTGAATATTAAGTCTCAGTAGTGTAAATTTATCTCATCTTTAATTATGTAAGGAAAAACTTTAAACAATTTTTCAATTTAAATATGCCTCCATAAACTAATGAACTTTGATTCAAAAAGTAATGAAAATTATTTTATTATGGATGATAAACTATTTGCTTTATCAGAGATATGATCAAAATTACTGGCATCATGGATTAAAGATCTATAAATGAATAGATTAATTACATATCTCAAATTAAAGAAATAATGAATGTTAATCCTTTGGATAAAATTATAACATCTGTTCAAATGAATTAAACTGTTGCATGTAACAAACTGAATTTGTATCTATTGCTTAAAGAAATGGATTATCAATGCTAAATATGTAAATACCATTCAATGGATAATGAATTATCAAGCTAAATATTTAAATGCCACTCCTGAATTGTGGATTATCAAAGCAAATGTTAAATATGATAAATGCTCAAGTGATAAGCAATCTTAAAATGGATTAATGTGTTGAATGTAACTTACCTTGAATCAACAAGTATAATAAATAGAATTTATTGATCTTTATGCTGTGTCCAGAACGGATTATATTACAAAAATGACATTAATTGTGCAATAAACCATGGATTATTTTATGCACTTTCTCATAATTGCTTCTTTCTTAGTTAATGTTATAGTTGTTATTAATGTAATAAAGTTTTCTCAGATATTACTATGTGGAAGTATAGATAATAATTTTATTTAATATTGTTGAGATTGTAATGAGATTAAATGTGATGTACCTTAGGTTTAGGTTGTATAAATGTAAGTAACTATTAAACTGCTATATTGCAATTATTATATATTTTATGGTTCTTAAGTTTCAACTTCATGGTTAAATGAAGTTAATCATCCTTCTTTAGATAAATAGATACATAAGAAATATTTTATGCATCACTCATATGTTAGTATTAATATTTTAAATGTTATAATTTATAACCAGGCATCCTAATGATTTAGTTATATTTTGTTAGTAGAGTAGCACTCCTAATGTTTAAGCCTGCAAATGAATCCAGTAAAGGATCTTGAGATAAAATAAATAAGCCCAATGTGGTAAATATCATTTAAGTATGCTAAGCAATGATTGTACTTGCTTAGTTTAAAAAAGTAAAAATTTTGGTCTTATTAACTGAGGTTGATTAATAATTGATTCGTTAGTGAAACAAACTAATTAAGGACCACATAGAGCATTTATCATTGATCATTAGGATGATGATTATTATCTTCTAGTATTTGAATTGAGAATTTTTATTTTTTTAAATAATAAACAACCTATTCCTATTTAATGTTATTGTTCTTGCAACGCTGTCTGATAATATACTTTTCATATCCCAAGTTCAAATTAGATTTAGGAAATAAATATTCATATTTATTAGACATTTTATATAATTTTCTTATTGTTATTATTCATTTTTATCATTTGTTTTATATTATGTAATAAAGTAATTGTTAATTTTAATATTTCTCTTTTGTCGTTATTAAAGAAACATCGTCACAGCATATTCACAATATAAAAGATCATATTTGAGATATTAGATTACATATAAAATCTATTTGAATTAAATACATCATTATTATATTAATGCTATCTGAAATATAAAAGTATTGGGTAAGATGATGTACATAAAATCCCTTTTACATAGTATTCTAAAATGCACAGACATACATTATATCATGCATTTATTTTCTTAATTTATAAAACTCTGAGATAAATCATTAATGAACTTTGTATTTAAAATTGCTAGCCTTAGTTGTAAAACACAAATTGAATCACTCTTAAAATTAGTTCTTATTGTAAGAAACTATATTTGAAAAGATTTTTATTAATAAAATAGAATAGGACTAAGATTACACATTATTGAATAACCCTGAGGAATTTATTTATTATTTTATTGAATGTGAATCTATTATCAAAGTATAGAATAATTTTAGCTTATGTGGAAATATATAAAAACTTGTATGCATAGCGAAGTGCAAATCAAGTGAGAGGATTATTGACCTCAGCTGTCTCAGTCGCATCTCAACATTATCAACAGTCTCAACTGGCTTTTCCTTCCTGTATGGTTTTAATATATCTATATAGTATGATAGGGTGGATGAAAGTTGATTATGGAAAAATCTTGAAAATACAGAAACAGATTTAATGTCATTAAAAATGATTTAAGTCTTTATAATAAAAGCTTTTATAAATGTAAATTTAGGAATATACAGTCAGTGGAAGTTAAATGTGAAATTGGATTGAAACAGATAGTAACTGTTATAATTAATTACGACTAATAACTTTTTTAAAAAGTTTTATATAATGCAAACTTAATATTTTCTTCAAATAATTTTTTATTTCCTTATAGTTTTGACTGTCCAGCAGTTTTCTTCAAAGCTACAAAATACCTAAATACATATGAATATAAAGAAACAAAATATTTTACTGTAATTATATCTGTAATAAATATTCTGTTATTTATATAGTGCACATACATAATATTTGTTGATTTTGGTCAGTACACAGTTTCTTCTTCTTTTGAGGCTTTTGATAAGATTAATAATTTTAAAATGGAAAATAATTGGGTATTTGGAAGTTTAGATATTGAAAATATGTATCAGTCTGTTAATAGGTTAAGCAGTATTGATGTTCTTTTGTCTGTATTGATTAAGAAAAGTTCTTTATCAAAAAATAAAATTAAGGTAATTAAAGATTTGCTTTTGTTATTGGAAGATTCTATGTATTTTACTTATAGAGGTAATTTTTATAAGATTAAGGAAGGGTGGATAATAGGTTATATTATTTCTCCTTTAGTATGTTCAGTTTATATTAGTTTTATGGAAGAGGAAATTATTATTAAAAAGAATTGTTTATATGTAAAATTATTTGTCAGATATGTTGATGATTGTTTATTTGTAGTTGAGAATGATAAATTGAAGGAATTTGTAAATGAGTTTAATTGTTTTGATCCTTCTATAAAATTTGTGTTAGAAGGAGGGGGGTTAGATTTTGGTAAGTTAAAATTTTTAGATCTTTTGGTGATTAGAAATATAGAAACTAATTGTTTATTGTGCAGTCATTTAGTTAAAAGTAAAGAATTAAGATCTATAATTATTCCTGATAGCTATCAGTCTGTATCTCATAAAGTAGCTGCTTTAAGGATTTATTGTCATAGGAATATTAAATTAAATAATTCTAGTGGGGTAGCTTTGTTTCAGAAATATCAATTTTATAAAGATTATTTGAGTGTTGGATACTCTGATAAATTTGTTAAAAGTATTTTATTTAATAGTAATATTTGTAAGGATGTAAAGGTTAAAGAAAAATATGATTTTATTTCTTTGCCATTTAAATTGTCTTCTTATAAAATTGTGTGTAGAAATAGTAAATTGTTTGGAAATAAGAAAATTGCTTGGAAAAGGGGTGTTACATTGAATAATTTATTAAATAATACAAAAGAAGTTTTTGATAGAAAGACTATTCCTGGTGTGGTATATTTTATTCCTTGTTTATTTTGTAAGAAGGTTTACATAGGTCAGAGTAGTTTGTGTTTAAATGAAAGAATAAAGGTTCATAAAAGTAGAGTTAAAAATAGATATCTTAGTTCTGCTTTGTATGTCCATGAAAAAGATACAGGCCACACTATTGATTTTGATGAAGCTAAGGTTGTCTTCTTTGAGAGAAATGAGATCAAAAGAAGAATTAAAGAGTCTTTATTATTGAAAATTTATTATTCTGAAGCAATTAACTTATTTAAGAGTTCTTTTAATATTAAGGGTGGATGGGAAGTGAATGGATTTGTGGGTAGTTTTTAATAGTATATATAATGTGTGGTTTTTTTTTTGTAGTTCTTTACACTTGAGAAGTCTGCTTGTAGCAGTGAAACCTTAGGTTGTGTTTTAATATTATTTTTATGCTGGTCTGGTTTAATTTTAGATTTGGGGTAGTTTTGATAATATTATAAGTAAGGATTAATTCTGAGCATGCGTTTTAATAATCTCTGTCCTTATTTATAATATTACATATGTGTGCTATGTAAATAATAGAATATTACAGTAAATTCAAAATTTACTTTGTATTTCATTGAAGGTGATTAAATATGAGATTATATCTCCTGGGATAGATCAAATAGGTTTGTTTTGATAATTAATAAATCAGGCACCCAATAGATTGAATCCCTGATTTAAGCTTGATGAGCGAAGACTGCTTATATAGGAGAGTGCACAGAGATTATTAAAGTGCATGCTCAGAGGATTTAGTCCTTATTTATGATAATTATTTCTAAATATACATAATTTATATTTTAATTACATATGTACAAATATTCTTATTTATCTTAAAATTAAGTTACTATTTTATTAATATTTATAATATAGTATTTTTTAACATTTATATAATTTTGTATTAATTTTTATCTTTATAATTGTATATATATAAATTAATTAAATTATTCAATTAAACCTTTCAGAATTTAAATTTATGTAATTAAATCATGCATTATTTATTTATTTTTAATGTTTTAAATCATTACTTCTCCAAACTTTACTTGCATCACTTATTTTGTGTTTAGAAATTGAGAGAAAAAATAGAGATGGAGATTAGGATTTTTATATTTGGACCCATGAGAATATGTTTTTACATATATGATATGACATTTTTGCAATAAATATAAAATGCAGAGTTGTTATTAGAAAAAGATGGATTTATAGAAAGAAATATGAAATTTAAATTAAGTGAAAAAAAAAAATCCTAGTTTTAATGGGAAAGGTAAAACAAAAATTGAAGAATATAGGTATATAGGCAATCTATTATTTAAATGGAAAAGGGAATTATATAGATAATTGAAAAATAAAATTAAAAAGAAAAAAAAATGAATAGGATTAAAAATGTACTGTTTTTTTTTTATATTATGGTGAGGATTGTAGGATAATTTGTAAAAGAGTTAGTGTCTGCATTAGCATTTGAAAATAACTGCTTTGTATTGGTCAGAAATAAAGAAAGAATACAAAATGAAGTAATAGATAGATATACATTGAGAGGTAAATTGTGGGCAGTAAATGAGGTTTTCCAATAAGAAATGAGGGGAACTTTTTTTATGAAAGAAATTAATATTTGAATAAAAATAAATTTAAATATTAAAACATTATTTTTGATTAAAAAGGTTTTATATACATAAAATCTAAACATCACCATTTCTTATGCTTGCTCATAAATGTTATTAAAACAAAATCTAATGATATTAGTATCAAGGAAACTGCCCATTTTCAGCATTCTGTTTCTTTCTACATAAATTAAGGTTTTCTTTAAATAGATTTTTAAATATACAGTATATATTAGAAAAATAAAATAATTTAAAAACAGATTAAGCTAAATACAATATCAGAATTGTTATAACTGATGAAGAGAGTACTCTTGAAACTGATCCCGTGAGCTTGTGTGTCATAATTCACAAATGTAAGTACTTTATGTTTATATATCTCAGTTAAATAATTAGCTAATGAAAGCACTTAAATGATCATCTATAATACTAGAATATATAGCTCTTTAATATATTAATTGTATAACTGTGTTGTGCCCATATTTAGTTCAATTAATGTTGTTTAAATATAAAAAGATTATTTAAATATCTACTTGATTAGAATTTACTCTTTATGCTTATTAATTGTGTAACAGCAACAAATTAACCGCTGGGTAAGAAACGCCTTTGTGCAAAGTAAATTTTAATGCACCCCTCCCCATTCTATGAAATAAAATTTGTAAATTAAAAACACCCCCCCCCCGTGCTTTCACAAAAAAATTTGAAAATACAGCTTTAGTCATTTAATGTGTTTGGAAAAGATCTTGTGTTTTATTCATTCATTTTTATAAAATAAACCTGGAGATTAAAGCACATTAAAATAAATTAATGTTTAGAAAAATAATTTTTGAACAATAATTAAATAATACCTTGAAATAAAAATATTTTAAATAACATAAGTAAGGATTTATTGAATTTTTAATTTTTTTTTCCAAAAGTTTTCATATTATTTTTTTAATTATTCTGTGAAATTTCTGGTAGAGATAGGAAATATCTGCAAATAAATAGGTGCTTTTATTATATCTAAAAGAACCCACCACATACACACCTATGAAAACATTGCACTGCCCCCCTCACCTTTTCGGGATAGCTCTAATATTATATAAGTAATTCTACTTTTAGCTTTCTTACTTGTTTGTTAAAAATATCTACAGCCAGGGTATGATTCTCTGGAATGCTTCACCTCTGAGTTCTTCCCACATAGTAAGGAGAAAAAAGAGAGTCCACTTTATCTCCATTATTCTTTCTGAAGTATAACTGAAACACACAAGCTTATCATATACCTGTGTCTATGTATGTAATATATAGGGTATATGAGCACAGACTTTCACATGACCCACCACTCTACACTATCTCATAACACTGATACACTTGAACACATATATGTTGAAAAGATAAATTATTTATCTTTTCAACATATGTGTTCAAGTGTATCAGTGTTATGAGATAGTGTGGAGAGTGGTGGGTCATGTTTCTGAAGTATAATAGTTGGAAAGCTAATACAACTCACACTTTTTTTACCAATATTATATCAACTTTAATCAGCAAGTCAACAATTCATTAAAAAGTTTGTATTTGCTTGAAAACCCATTAAGCATCTTTTATCCATAAACTTATTCATGTTTTCTATTAAAAAGTTATATTCCTTCAATAATAAAATCATCAACCATTATCCACTGCAGGATGAAGGTGTCTCCAAGTTCAATCCATCTCTGATCTTTAGCTACTCTTCTCCACATCACTCCTGCAAACTTTCTTATTTCATCCATCCATCTCATGACAATCTCTTGGAATCCAGTTTAAGATTTCAATTGTTCATCTATTATCTCTTCTAGCAATATGTCCAGCCCAACTCCACTTCAGTCTTTTTAATCTTTTCAATGAGGTCAGTAACACCTGTTTGCTCTCATACCCATATATTGTGTTTTCAATCTCTTCTTGTTACTCTTAACATGCATCTCTCCATACTTCTTTGAGTATTTATTTAATTTTTATGTGCATGTCATTCCACTATTAATAACTACAATTTATTATACATATAGTCTGATATTTTACATTTTTATATATTGTTTATTGCTATGACTTATATTTCATTAGGATCATCAAACTAGGTCAACTCTAAATAACATGGCCGATATAACTTTTTCATTTCAGTTTGTTTTAAAAACCATTAGTTTTAATTTAAAACCTCTCACATAATTTGTTTACATTTTCTATTAACAAAAATAGCTTCTCTTGTTTCATTTATATTATACTTAATTATGTGATTTGACAGGGATTCAGCCAGAATTTATTTGAAGAAAGAAATTTTTAATTTTCATACTTAGATTGTTTACTTGATCAATTTTTTGAAGCCATTAAAGCACTATTTTGTTTATTCATAGGTTATGTTGGATAACTATTTTAAAAAATCAGTTTGTTTCACTAGATGCATTTTTTAGACATTTTGACAATAGTGCAATCATGTAGGGATTTTATTACAATCAAAAAAATTTCATTAAATATAAAATTTGTTAAGAATTAAATATTTTGACATGCAATAGTATCTTTAAATATTGCTTTTTACTTATTCTATTTTCTTTAGATTTGCACTGTAGTGTGAATTATGATAAATTATGAGTTTTAGCTAGAAAACAAACCCAAGTCCACATCCAAGGAAAAGCTGTTTAGCAAAATGTGTAAAAATATAATATGGCATTAAAACAAAAGGTAATATTGTTATTAAAAGTAGGAAAAGCTATTTAATAAAATGTGTAAAAAGATAATATGGTATAATAATAAAAAAGAAAAATATTTTGTATGGACAGTAGCAGAATTGATTCTAGGATCTCACATTACAAAGTCTTGTCACTCTACCACTACTCTAAACTAAATAAGACATGAGCTTTGTAAAATATTGATAAATATAATTTCATCACATGAAGAATTATTGAAATTGAGGCAATATTTTTAAAGTAAATTTTATTTTTAAAGAAATTATTGATAGTAATGTGATAAATTATGATATTTAAATAACATTTTTATTTACATATAAATTTTATTAATTATAGCGACAAAAGGGTGTCAATATATGTAGAATATTTCAAGACTCAAGCAATTGTCACAACCAGTCTAAGTAAAGAAGTATTCCTTTTATATTTAAATAAATATTTACAATCAGAACATGTTTCTAACAATAAATTGATTCAGAAATCTAAACATTTACATATAAGTTATTAATTATCATGACAAAATGGTGTTGGTCTATTCAGTTTAGTGGAATTTTGAATTGGAAGTTTAGGCAATCGTCACAATAATTCTAAGTAAAGAAGTATTTCTCTCATATTTAAATAAAAAATATTTACACTCTAAATGCATTTTTAACAAAGTGATTCGAAATGTCATTTGCATATAAATTTTACTTTCTTGGTGCCACCGTGAAATGTCTTTGTTCCCTGCACAATCTGATGCAGCGGCTCTGCAAATTAATAATTGAATTTTATAAAATAACACATTATTTAAAAAATATAAAAATTAATATGTATGAATATATACTTGCTAAATATGAAGACATCATAATGTGCATTAGTAAAAAATGAAATCTGCTTGTTTGAGACGACTGATGAAAGCATTATATTGTCATAGTTTAGAATTTGGAACTTGTCTATTAAACAATATATATTAATTAAATAATAAGCTAATAGAGATGTTTTCATTTGTATCATTAAAGTGTAGATATTAAAGATTTAAATAAAATAAATAGAAATAATGTCATTTTAAAGAATGGATCGTGAATGTTAAGAAGATGAATAAGTAGATAGGATTGATAACAAAGTTGAATAATGAAATAAACTTGAATAAAATTTATTGGATTGACGTGTTTATATGAGGAATTGATGTAAACTTTTTAATTATTTGGATTTTTTTTTTTTAGAAATAATTCATTTAATAATTATTAAATATATTTATTAAAGAGATGAGAAAATATTGATTCAATTCATAACAAATTTTTAATAGTTATGAAATTAAAAGGAGAGGAGATACTTATTAATATCAGATTTTTCCAAATATATTAAAGAATAGAGATATGAGTTAGTAGAGAAAATTGGAGATTTTTAGATAGGGCGGGGGATTAAATATGCCACTCTTATGATTAAAAGTGGTGAAAATAGATATGTATTAATAGGATATTTTGCTTCTAAAAATGAATTTTAGATAGTAGAATGACAGTATTAAAACGGATATTTTAAAAATAATTGTTTGGAGCATGTGGATAAAATTAAAAATAAATGACAAGAAGTGAATATCAATTACTGGAAATAGCATAAAAAATGAAATGACTTTTCCTGAATGATTTCAAAGAGATATAGATGAGCTAATTTTAAAATATTGATTGTAGATTATGTGAATAGACAATAATGAAATTGTTGGAGTGGAGAATATTGATATTATTAAAAAGGATTTGTGGAAAAAGTTGAATAAAAATTGGAAATCTTAATATATATGATAAAGAATTCACATAGTCAAAGTAAAATTTGAACTTAAAAAAAGAAAAGATATTAAATTTTTTGATGATCAAGAAAGATTAGATACAGAACTTTATAGAATTAATATGCTTGGATGGGACATAAGGCATGAAAATAAGCATGTTTAGTAATATCATAAAAAGAATTTTAAAATGCTAAATTTAAAAGTTATGATGAATGGAATTTTATAAGTAAGTTAGCAAATGTTTACTTAGAAATAATATGATCAACATATAATTCCAAAAATATAAAGCATATTGTGAGTAAAAACTATGGGAGGAAGAAGTTATTTAGGAAAAAAAAAAAATAGACAAAGACCAAAAGGAAATCAATTTAATAGCAAGTTAACTAAATAAATTAACAAAGAAAAATTAGTATATATCATTAAATACAGAAGAGATGTGAGAATAGATAAAAACTATAACAAAATATGAGTTTGTGATAAAAAATTTGGATAATTAAGGATTAGCATCAGTAGTTGGTTTGTCAGTTAAAATTAATTGGGTTATTATGTAGTTAGGTTTGTTTAAGGAAAAACTAAAAAAAAAGAAACTTTGAGAATTAAATTAGTGTATGAGGGAGTGTGGAGATTTAAATTATTAACCATGAACCAGAAGCAATAATATCTTAAATATTTGCATATAAGTTTAGAATTGGATTGGGGAAAAGTACTATTTTGAAGAAAAAAATGCAATACTATATAAAATGATAGAGAAAAGATAATTTTATTATTATTATTATTAATTAAATAGTTGATTACCCAGAAGATCATAAGGTTGACTACTGGAAGTGATAGAGCTGGATTATAGTTCCTGAGGTTGAACTTTGGAGTCTGTGACTACTGCTACTAAATCATGCAGATCAGAATTAAACTAAGAATGATAGTCAAAAAATTTTGTTCAGAATAAATTAAGAATTGGATATTTGAGATTAATCTGGATAAAAATATTAGAAGTGTAATCTTAAAACAATATTTTTTTTTTAAGTGTCATAGCATCGGCCAGGACGCAACCCGGGCAACTGCCTGCAATATTGAATACAAATTAAAGTCTTTACTCTAAAAGGTAAGTTATGAAAAGAAATCTCTAAGAAGTGATGCAGCAAATCAGAACAGTTCATTAGTAAATTAAAAATCATTGAAAATAAAAAAATACAATTAGAAAATATTTGTAATTATGTTAAAATGCTTGTTTCTTAGTTGATTGAAATGATGTACAAGAAGAACAAACAATTATTCTTAATATATAAAAAAGCTTTTGATAAAGTAGATAAAAATAGGTTATAGATTAAGTTTGAAAATATGAGAATAAATCAGGTTATTAAAATATATTTTATTAAAAAGTAGCTTTGGGAATATAAAGACAGTAGAGGTTAAACGAAAATTATGGTTGAAAATAGTGATTTACTTTATCAACCTTACTTTATATTTTATTTTTAAGAGAAATAAAAGATGCAATAGAAGGATTAAGGATTCTCATAGTAGGAACCAGAATTTCCAACATGATAACTTCTTTTTTTCTGCAGGTAAACAGTATAAAAAGTTATGAAACTTATAGGAAAATATATATATTATTCTTGGGAATTATCTTTATAAATGTGACTTATATAACAACAAATTACTTTTCGGGATCGTATTTGTAGAGACTTATTTTATTTACCAACAAAACATGTTTTCGGGAATTGCATTCTTAAGTAGAAATAAACAAAGCACAGCCAATTAAACAACATCACTTAGAAGGTATTAATTACATTTAACTAACTAACTTAGCTTTCAAATTCATCTTAACATAATAAGATGAGAATATCTTCTTTTTTAAAAAAATTTCATGTTTTTTTTTATGACAAAGTCATTTTAAATAGCATGCCTTAAGTAATTTAATTATTGTCTAAATTATAAATTATGTCAACATTATGAGTGAAATGATGTATTAAAAATATATACAGTATTATAAATTATTTTCTGTTTCAATATATAAATTATTTTAATAAGTATTTCCGCTAGTTTTTCTTTGTCGTTTTTTTTTTTTTTGTTTTGAAGTAATAAAATAAAGATTGTTACAAACTTTAAAAATATGAATGTTTGATAATTAGTAAATTATATTTATAAAATTATTTTAATAAAGTCATTATAAACATTTTATATAAAACGATAATTATAATATCCACGTAAATGTTCTGGACATTTATACAGAAAAGGTAGTCAGTCTATATATTATAAATTTAGCTTTTCTTCATGCTTAGCATGTTTTCGATATATAACAATATTATAATCATAACACTTTCAATTCTTTAGTATTCAGAATGTATATGTATACTTGATAAATATTTTAATATTTAAAATCATTTAAACTTGCTTATTAACACAAAGATATTTAAATCTCTTCAATATAAAATGCAAGTTTATATACTCTTTTTATTATTGCATTAAAGTTACACATTTCATGTATCATTAATATTCATTCATCCCTATTATAAAAAATTGTCCCCTCCCCCTAATATATTGTTTATTGTCTAGCAATGCATTTTTATAATAATTTTATTCAAATTATTTTCACACAATTGATATTTAATCTTTTAACTTATTTAAATCCATGTAACAATATATTAAAAAACTATTTATACGTGCATTTATTTAATTAACTTGCAATTATATTGTTAATAAACATTATCCTTATCCCGAATATTCTGTTGTTTGTAATACTATTGCTTTGGTTATATACCGTATTCAGATTTTAAAAATTGATACAATGCCACCAATAGGTTATAAATTATATAATAAAACTAAAATAATTTGAGTAATTAAAATGATTTTAATAAATCATGAGGATTAGCATTTGAACAAAAAAGATGGCTTAACATTTATATACCAGATGGTTTGGAAATTAGTAATTACTATGTTCAGATTTCCCAAGTGAATCACAAGCATGGTTTTAAATAAAAATCTGAACAGATACTCAACTAGAGCAAAATAGTTTGAAATCAACATATTATTACTTGAGGAATATAAAGCATATAAAGGTAATTTATTTTACAATTTAATGAATTAATTACATATTGTTAGTTTGGCCCAAATGTTTACTTAATACATAATATAGACTAAAAGGATTTTTAATAAGTCCTTAGATCCTTTTATTGATTTTCATCCAGGATGTAGTTGACTATTATGGCTTGTCCAATACTAAAAAAACTGGAATCATTATAATATAATAATTCCCAGAAAGTTTATATTTTTAGACTATTGTTTAAGATATAGTTTTAACAACTTATAGAAATCCAGGTTGCCATATTGAATTTTTATTAAAAAATAATGTAGACATAATTCGTACAATATCTTCAGTTTGAACACATTTAATGTAAAATAATATATATTTCAAAAGAGTAATTATCAAGGAATCTAATAAAACAAAAAGTAGTCATTATCTTACA
Organism: Epiperipatus broadwayi; assembly: GCA_028023455.1. NCBI lineage: Eukaryota > Metazoa > Onychophora > Udeonychophora > Euonychophora > Peripatidae > Epiperipatus > Epiperipatus broadwayi. Next base: position 12,380,431 of record JAQFVV010000008.1, on the reverse strand, counting down.
AGTATTTAAAAAAGATTTTTAATACTTAAAAATGTTTATTTTTACATAGATTCACAAATTCTACATTTTGAATTAAATTTTAAAGTCATATTTTTATAGACCAGTTCAATATATTACTTTTCAAATTCTTAAAAAAAAAAGATATACACCTGGGTCTCGTTTTATGCGATTATTTTAATGTGATTTTGAAGTTATGCGATTCATATTTCTTCTTAATATCTTTATTAATAACTTATTTTGACTTAAAATACTTTTTTTTCCAAAAATATAGCGTTATATTAGCAGTTAATGTGAATATAGCCTGAAGCTGTATTTAGAATCTTAGCTTCTATGTAAATAACCTACTTATACTAATGAGTAAATAATAATAATAGATTATACTTATGTATAAAAATATCACAATAAATATTCAAAAAATTTAAACTTTTAAAACGTATTTTGTTAGATATAACAGAAAAATAATTTTTTAGATTGTTAAAATAAATAACCAAGATTTTATTGATTTTTTTTAACTGAAAATAATTTTTCTAATGATAATGTATAATCTTTTTGTTTTGATTGCGATCTCATTTTTTAATTCAGAAATAGAAAACCATTAAAACAGCACAAGACTAAAAGTGGTGCTAATTGTACATCACATCACGAATCTGATTTCTTATCAGTTCACAAATGAATGCATATTGTCAAATAGCGGTAATGATTAAAATATGTATGAAAAAATGTAAAATTAAATACTGTAGTTAATAAAAAAAGTTTGTCTTGTATTAATTTTTCCCAAATATTTGAAATTTTTTATTAGTCATACTTTATTTCTTTGTTTTTTTAATGTGAATTTTAAAGTAATTTTTCCTTGTTGCTTTGCTTTTATATGATTTCTGAAAATTACTGGAACATATCCCCCATTTTTCAAAGTAAGTTAAGTCTATTTTTGTGCAATTTCTTTTGTGCACATTTTCTGAGGAACTTATCTACTGCATAAAATGAGACCCAGGTGTATAACATGATTTATCAGAAAAAAATTCTTCTCTCTAAAACATTGAAAATTAGATATGCTAGTGACTTTCATTTTTGCTAATTGACCATTTTTTCCATTCCATTCAAGCATCTGATAGAAATATGCTTTCCGATGAAAAAAAATGAATATTTAACAATAAGTATTGTATATCAGATATTATACAAAGATAAATTTATAAATCAGCATTTATTTTTTTTATAGCGTCTGTATACAATTGTAATCACATTCATATCGGCTTTTTCAAACCAAATTGTGCAAATGCTTTTTGCGAGTGTTAAATAATAAATGAATACCCTCTGACCCATACAAGATATAGAATTTATGCAGCAATAAAAGGAATCCTCTTATTACTATGACTCAAATATATATATGAGCAAATCTGAAGTACTGGCACAGAAGGTGTGACTATAGAACAGTCACTTTGAATTACTATATATAACTTATGAATGAATGACGCCGATGAAATTTACTAGAATTTACTGAACGTCATTCCAACTGAAATTAATCATATATATAAATCAGCATTTATTTTTTATAGCGTCTGTATACAATTGTAATCACATTCATATCGGCTTTTTCAAACCAAATTCATATATTATTATATTATTGGAAAATGGGTGGGGAGTGGGATTGGAAAAGTATTCTTCAGTTAAAAAAGTGTTTACAGAAAATCAAACAAATGAAAGTTATTTTAAAATAAAATGAATATCAATAAACATCAAAATAAAATCTATTAAACATAATATCAAAAAATATATGTAATACAATAGAGATCAAAGATATACAATATATAGAAAGAGGTATGACAAAAGTGAAGACATTTCTTTTGAAAAATTAATATACAAAGTGGTATGATGAAAGTAAAGACAGTCTTGTTGAAAAATTAATATACAATGTATATAAAGCGGCATGATGCAAATTTAAAATTTAGATGTTTGGGTGATTTAGTGCAATATAAAATATTAATGAGAATAATCATAATATTGCTGCTCTTTATTATTTGTATTATCTTTTACCTTGAGAAAATGGCTAATTCACTATGATGTTTAAATAAGCTCACCTAAAAAATTGCAACAAACAAATGAGTACAATGTTACTGTAATCATGCAACAAATGATCACATAAATGAAATCCTATGGACCTTACCTGTCAGAAGACCATCTTAATGTATGATGCTAACTCCAAGCATCTGCACTATGGTGTTAAAAATCATTGTTGGTATTGTGTGAAGTGGGGTATTTAGAGAGGTGTTTTGCCTATAGTACTTTTAGTATTATAATGGTCACCCAGCATATATAATTAATGTATTAAGCATGTTTGGGTGATGAAAAATGTAAATTCTTTTAAAGTATTTTTTATGTGTATGCTTGAGTGAGATATAGAAAAGCATCTTACTTGGATTCAATAAACAAAATAAATAAAAATAACATTTATTAAAATAAATTTTAATAGAAGAATTTAATCACTGTAAGATCACTTAAATTAAAACAAAAAAGCTTGAATATTTTTTTTAAGTTGATTTGTAGATAAAAAATGAATCTACAAATCTGATTAGTATTCAAAAATTAAAAGTCTCCAATTTATTATGTACTTTTAATTACCAATCAATTATATATTTTAATTTTTAAAAAATGTAAAAGAATTCAAAAAGGATTAAAAGGAGGTGATATATTCTGTCATCATTGCTGAACTAGGGGTTTAAAAAATCAGTGTAGATCTAATTCTTGAAAAGAGCAGTATCAACCTTAGACATACCAGGCCTTGTTGAGTTTGATGAATCTCCTGTGATGTTCATGCTGTGGGGGGTTCCCCCACAGTATTTTCATTGTGGTATAAGGGGCCACTTGGTACAGGATTGCCCAGATAAATGTAATAGATGTGGACAGGTCCAGAGGACTCCTCATAGATGCATCCTCTAGCCCTCCGCCTAACTCCAGGACTAGACCTTGGGTACGCTGAAAGTTGCAGCCAGCAGCGCAGCAGCAGGTGCCTCTACAAGCAAATCTATGGCAAGAAGACTCAAAAACATGGCAATAAGACCCTGAAAAACAAAAAAAAAGAAGAGTTGGGTGGTTCACCCATAATCCCACCTCAATTCGGACTGTCAGAGCCAGCTAATCCAGACAGGCCTTCAATCTTGACACTTCCTCAAAGAACTTCTAATAGGCCTAAAAGGCACAAGCCTGATTCCCTCACCACTGTGTCATGGAAAGAAGTGGTGTCTATTGAAGATCTAGTTGTTCTTTCTGGGAAAGGTGATGGTGAGAAGACTGATAAACCTAAGGAGAAGAAAACAAGAACATTGTCCCCTATGATGACAGATGTGTTGGATACCCCAGGACCAGACAGAATTGGGGTTTCCCCAATGGAGTTTTTATCCCTTGAAGCCTCACCTCAAGATGAAGTCCTTCTAGATGCATTTGACTTTTCCTCTTCATCAGAGGAACCTGATCCAGAACTTTCAGCATTGAAGTCCTCCCCTCTGTGGGTAGTTTCTCCTGTACTATCTGTCTCAGGACATAACAAATGAAGTGCCTTCAGAGGCTATGATGAATGATGGGGCTCTCCCTCTGTCTGAAGAAGGGCTAAAGCCAGATTCTGGGGACCCTATGGTCTAAATTTTGGTTCTGAATACAAGGTCAATTATGTTGAAAATTGCTTCCATTAATGTCAGGGGTCTGAATTTGTTGGACTGAGATCAGGCCTTACTTCATTGGTTTAGGAATAAAGAACCCTGACATACTATGTATTTGTGAGACAAAATTACACACCAACCATGTACTTTAAATTTGTTACAGTCAGCAGGCAATTTCCACTACTTTTCAAATATGCTCCAGAAGGAATAGCTATATTGATTAATCACAAGGCACCAGTGACATGGTTTAGAATATTATGGATTAATTACCTGTCCCAAAATTCAGAATTGTTTCATAGTGTGATCCATGCAATTAATTTAACCTTAAGAACTAGTTCTTTTCCCATCATTATTATAGGAGACTTTAATCACTGTTATGATAATTTCCAGTCAAAATACAAGAATTGCTTTAATCAACCCCTTGAAAGTGAAGAGAAATTTTTTAGTCCTGAGACCTTCTCCTTTTACAATCATATCACTAAATCATTAATTAACCTTGTGTTCATGTAACCTTCACTCCACTTCTATGGATGGCTATCTGTTATCTTTGGCCTTTTCAGATAACCTGGTGCTTGGGGTACAGATTGGCCATATAAAAAGTGCTCAGACTATAACCAGTCCTAAAAGAATGATTAGAATGTTAACAAAGGTCAATGCATCGATACAATTTATCTCTGAGACATACATTGAATTTAACAGGGTTAGACTCCTGAGCCTTCCAGCAGAAATTGCATGGAAAAAGTTTACTAAAATATTGTGATCAGATAAATGTGTGTACCAGGGCAAACGAAAGGCATGTGCATCTAATTAGAGAATTAGACTTTATTGTGGAGGAACTGAATTCCATACCCCTTCGGGAACAGAATATACCAAGAATAATAGATTTAAAATTCATGTATAGGGAGAAACAAGGTGGTTTCTGAGTACCACTTGATTAAAAAGTACCTCTCAATTAAGTGGGTGCAGAAATATTTACATCTTCAGCATTACTGGATCAGGGGCTACTTTCAGTGAGCCCTTGGGTGTGGAAGGAGCTCCTGTGCCCCAAGGTTGATTAAGGCAGGCAGTAACTGATATGTAGGGACTTCAATGCTTCTTAGGATCCAAAACATTCTGCAGAAAAATTCAATCCTCCCTGCACTTTTATGTCCCATAGATCCTTCTTGACCGGAGGGTCTGTCCAATTCACACAACATCACAGAATGTTGTAGCCTTGCTAAAATCAAAGCGCTTTGGAACAGGACTCACCCTGGTCTGCATGGACTCCCCCAAGTTTCTTCTAGGCCACCTAAGGTCCTTCATGATTCTGATTGTGAAGAACATGGTAGACCTTGTGGATGGATGCCAAGAAATCAGTGGGATTTACCCCATTGCTATGGTGCCTCTTCTGAAAAAACCTGAAGGCCCTAGTGATTTAGGGAATGTAAGACCCATTTCTATGGTCCCACTGCTGATGAAGATCATTGAGAGGATGAATGATGATATTCAGCAAAACATTATGACTGTCAATGCTGTTGGACAGTTCCACATCATAGGTGACCAAGTACATAAGAGAAAGATGAACCAGCCAGTCACAGTACAACTGGGCTTTGTCATGCTTTTGATTGCAACAGAATAGAAGTGCTACTCAGGGTTCTGGAGGGTCTCAAAGTGCCTAAGGCATACCTCCAAATCATAGAAAATCTGTGAAATTGGGAAATTTTTCTTTAGATGATTGGGTCACTCCTGGCTTTTGGCCCTGTGTTTCCATCCCACAGGGCTCACCACTGAGTGCACTCCTTTTCATGATTTACATTAACCCTCACCAGTTAAGCATCGAGACTTCCCTACCTGGGATTGCCATTCCAATGCTGGGAGAGAGCATTCACCACAATTCTTATATGAATGATGTGGTGGTGTTTCTCTCTTCATAGGAGGAGGTTTATGAGCTGGAGAAGATATTGGACCAGATTGCTTGCGATTATGGTCTAAAGGTTAATGGGGAGAAACTGGCCTTATGGTCAATCAGAACCAGGAAACAAATCCTGGGGAGATTTATAGCTCCCCTGCAGAAATTTCTCAGCTTTCAACTGGCTTCTTTCCCCATAGTTATGAGAAGAGAGCTGGAGGAGGCCTTATTTGTAAAAGTTAAGAAAATGGAAGTCATTGTGGATGATCCCTCGTTCATTGTGGGGAAGGTCATACTAGTAAATGTGGTGGTGCTGCAAAAGGTTACTTACTTTCTGGCAGGCTTTCTGCCAATAAGGCCATTCATCAAAAGGATTGAGACACAATGCAGAAAGCTATGCTGGGGGGGCCCACTAATAATCAGCATGATTCTTCAAAAACCAAAGAAGTTGAATGGTTTGGGCCTACACTCTATTTAAAATTTTCTCCTGCAATGGACCTATAACATTTTGGTCAGGTTGTTCGGAAGAATGAGAAAGTTGAGTGTCCCTTACCAAGTATTGAAGTAGAGCCATGGGCCAACCACCTCCAATTAAAGGAGGTATTTGGTTGAAGCAGCAGGTCTCGATAATGATCAATAACATCAATACTTCCAGCACCTTGTTTGCTGGAAAGTTATCCTATTGTGACCTGTATTGACTCACGAACAAAAAGAAAACCCTTACTTAATATATCAGAGTTTGCAGGGCTGACCAAAAGAATAAAATTAGATCCTAATTTGATAGACTCTGCTCAAGGTAAGCCTCAGAGTTCTTCCCACTAGTCATACCTGAATTGCAGAAGGGGGGTTAGAATGTACACTATCTGTCCCCTCTGTAACAAATCTGAAGAAGATTTTGATCATATCATGGCAGATTGTGAATGATGGAAAGCTATACCAAAGTGATTTCAATTACAGACCTCTGATAAGAACATTATGGTTATTGACATTCCCAAAGCAATCAAGAAAGATGAATTTGGGCTTATCAGACTTACAACACAAGGGAACTTTGCTATATGGTCAGCCCAAAACATAAAAATTTTTCAAAAGGGATCTGGGGATACAATTGAAGAGACTTTTATTTAAAAAATTAAAGAACTCAGAAAAAAGGACAAAGAAACATGTTAGCAATGGCTAGTGGACCAAACCTTGTCCAGGGTTAAACTCATTAAGACATTGATAACACAATAAATTATCTTAAAGAAATTATTGAACTCTTTTCAATTAAGGACTGTGATTAGGTTTATCTATATATCCTCAAGGTAATAAATCTTATACAATTGAATTGCTAGACATCGTTATTCCCATGCAGACCTGCAGCATAATTGTAGATTCACTGTGTGTCTGGATGAATGATGGAATTTTGGATTGTGTTGGATTATCTTCTTTTTAATTAAGTTCATTCATTTCAAATTATGTAACAAATCAATTCATGTAATGTATCCCGAATTAGGGCTTTCAAAAACATTTGATTATTATGTTAGTGTACTCCCTACTCCTGAATGAAAGACAGTGCCTAATGGGTACTCAGGACTACTGAGTGATGGAATGTAGTCACAGAAGACCTGGAGGGCTAAACAACTTTTATTTTTTTTTGTATTGTAAGTATTGCATTATGTTATATATGTATAATATTGTGTGAACATTAGTAACCTAGGTATATTTGTACTGAAATGATTTCATTTTTTTTTAATGATTTGTGACCCAGATGTGCAGGAGTCAGATTGAAGTGCCTGTGGGTCCAGACATATATTACATTTGCATAACTTCATTTGGGCCTTATTGTCTGGTACTTGTGTATTTAAATCAAGGTACTTGTGTATATAAATTAAGATTTAGTCAGGATAAGCAATGTAAAACTTACCTGGAATAGCTACTTGAAATCTTGTAATGTGATGGTAGTTTGAGTATGTGGGGATCTCCAGACAGATGGATTGAGGCCTTTCATGGTGGGGATTCTCCATGCTGTCAAATGAAGCCATTAGAATTCGCATTTGTTTACGTGCAATGTAAATTATCTGACCTCTCTTTGTACCTCATCACCAATGAGGCACAAATAGATGTCTTTTGAAACAAAACTTTTTTTACATGATGAATTCGAATGTAGTTGAAAAATATACCACTGTTTGGAAAATTATGTTGCTGTAATTGATAAAATATAAGTCATCCTTGTTAGAAATGGAACACTTGCTTTATGGATGCTATTTGTTTATACAGCTGAAAAATATGCATTGCTAATTAAATTATGCCAACTTACCATAATCATGTAGTCTTCTGAAAATTACTTGATCTTGGAATTTAATACCATAACTCTGGATTAATTAGTGTCTATGAAGAATGTGTGTGCTCCTATTTTTTTTAAAAAAATAGAACATTTAACTTTAATAAACTGCAAAACACAAGTTTTCATCCCATGCTGATCAGTAATGGAAGTCCTAAAAAGATAATATATCATGGTAAGACTAATCCTGTTGAAACTTTAAAATAAAAATTGAAAAGACCTTAAGCCAATATAATCTGATTATTTTATTAGAATTTATTTCATATATATTAGTTGCTGAGTTACTTTTATCTATTCATTTTTTATATGCTTAGTTAGTGTATGAACGTATTCAAAAATAATCATTTTTAATTGTGTGAGTGTGTATGTGTTAGTTAATTGTAACTATTAAATAAATGCTTATTAGTTATAAAATTCAAGTTGTCAGTGACATTTTGTATAGCAGCATGCATTTCAAATGTTTACATTAGCACTTATCAGTTCTATATTTATCAAACAAAATATATTTATCAAACAAAAAAAGGAATTTAGTATTATTGGTTTGAGAGATTGGTTTAGTAGCAGTATATGTTATTGCTTGGTTCTCTGATTCACTACTATTAGTGTAGAGGTTGGTGTTTGTTCTTTCTTGAAGATTTTCATTTTGAAAGATAGGTTTGGATGTGAGAGGGTTTGTTGGAGGATTTATTTGAATCAGATTGTCTGGGTTTGTGAGGTTGCTGTTTGAATTAGTCCCATGTGGTGATTGTCTATTTAAGGATGTGATAGCCGTAATACTCAAGATCATTCATTAGATACATATTGTACTAATCCCCAAGAAACAATGCTAGGCCAAACTCTTTCTACAAAAGAAGACAATATGATCAAACCATCTAACGAGATCAAGGAAAACCCAGGCGATGAAGAAAATACACTTAAAAAATTTCAAAACAATTCATCTATAACAACTCCCACCCAGCTTAAAACCAATGATGCATCATCATTCAGGCCAGCTAAATCTAACAAACCTAAACAAAGTGATCCACAAACTGTCCTCAATTCTTCAACACCTGCAGTGATCAACTATCCAGATGAAAATACTTATCAAACACTCAACCTGAAAGTCAGCATAATTAATGTTTCACAACAGTTACATCAAACCAAAAATGACTCGGGTCTAAAATTTAAACCAAATTCTTATAACAATAAAAAAACACTTTCATCAAAAGAACAGGAAAAAGAAAACAACACTACTAAACTTAAAAAACCCCAAAAAACCAACACAACAAATACCCAAAATACAAATAAGAAAATTAAAAGAAAATCAATTCGCTCAGATAAATCAAGCTCTGATGATGACAGCTCCCATCCAATACATTATTCACCACCACCCGCTAGCAAACAAATCTCAGATATATCCAGCACAAAGCTTCACAAATCCATAGAAAAAAAGAGGAAAACCATGGATCCTATAACTATCGATACCATTGATCCATCTGACGAATCTCAGACAGATTACACTACTTCATCAGACACCGAAGACTTCATGGATGCATTTCCTCAACCAACAAATATATCACCAATCCATCCACAAGTTCAATCACAAGACTCTGATTTCCAAACAACATCAGAACTAATTAACATGGAGATGCCCCACATTGACTTGGTACACTTTGCTGAGGACGGTTTGGATTAATCTATCATGTTCTGCAAAATTGCTGGTATTAATATTCGCGGCATCAACTCAATTGATAGAGTTCTAGCTATTAAAAACTGGCTCTCGCTCTGTTCCCCTCATATACTTCTTATGGGTGAAACTAAATATCACCATAAGACTGATCATAAAATATTATCTCTTCTCTCAGCTCTCGGATTTACTAGATTTTCCATAGGCCATTCTGCTTCAGGTGGAGTCGGTATTCTTCTCAGCAAGTCAACACCACCAAACAGTTTTAGTATTCTATTCCTAGATGCCAATATTATTGTCATAGAAATAGACTATTGGGGTTATCCGATCATCATTGCTTATATATATACAGCCAAAGACACCTCTCAATATCTAAAAATAATCCATATCCTAAATGCCATCAACACTAACAGAACCTCTCCTACTATTCTTCTGGGAGACTTTAACACTTCATACAATGACTTCAACAAGAGATTTTTGCATCTAATAAATCGCAGATTAATATGTGGAGAGGGTTTCTTCCCTCCTGAAGCCTACTCTTTCTATACTAAAACCAAAAAGTCCCTGATTGATTTGGTTTTCTACACCCCAGACCTCCATTTCAACCTTGATGCAGCCTTGGCCCCTGTTGCTTTCTCTGATCATATGGCTCTAATCTTACAACTTACACCTATTGCAATCCCTACACCTATTGATGGACCTGGTAAAACCATGCGCATGATCACCCAATCAAATATGACCGAAGCGATAGTGTCTGAGGCATACATCCTTTTCCAGAAAATAAACATCCTTTCCCTGCCTGCTGAGGAGGGCTGGTTTTCCTTCATTGGAATACTTCAGTCCATATTAAATCACCACACCAGGAAAATCAAAGGACCTAATGGCCTGCTAAATGACCTAACAGACATTAATATACAACTTCAAGCATCACAGCAAAATTTCACAAATACAGAAAAAATTATCTTTCTTAAAAATCTCTACAAAATCAAGCAAAAGTCCCTTGCAGAATATATATCCATCAGAAGAGCCAAATGTTTCTTAGCACAACAACACTGCTGGACGAGAGACTATCTCAGATGGGCACTGGGATACAATAAAAAACAAATCACTCCCTTATCCATTAATACTAATGGAACCAATCTTATTGGCTTTGCAATGATGCAGCACATCAGCAAACAATTCTGCCAATTAATGCAAAAAAAATGGAGTTCCTCCTATAAACAGCTGGTTGGATGCTGGTGACCCCGGCGAACATGGCATCACAGAAATCCAAATAAAAAAGAAGATAACATTTCTCCCTGATGGCGTTCATCCTGGCCTTCATGGCATCCCAAATTTCCTTCTCAAACACCTCAGTCAATTCACTGTGCCAATTATTAAAAAAATGATTGATCACCTAGCCTCCGGTGACAGAAACATAACAGATCTTTACCCAGTGGCACTCATGCCTTTTATTAAAAAAGCAAAACCACTAAACGACATTAACAGTATCCAGCCAATTTCCATGACCCCATTGCTTATCAAGATAATTGAGTCAGTCATTAAAGATCAAATACAAACTCAAATTCTTAGCCATATCTTGTCAAACCAATACGGAAAAAAGGGATCATCAACCTCGCATGCTATGTCCAATGTAACTGCACTGTTCAATTACATCAGAGGACATCGTAAATCAAAACCTATTGCTGTCCAGCTGGATGTTGCGGCAGCATTTGACTCAGTCCAGATAAACATCCTTCTGGATATTCTGTTGGAATGCGACATTCCAGCTGGGATTGTACAGATGGTCAGCAATCTGCTCAACAACAGAGAGATTTTTCTCTCTCTTGATGGCAAGATCACACCAGGCTTCAAGCCATACAAGTCGATCCCTCAAGGATCCCCCGCTCAGTGCCCTTTTCTTCACAGCATACATCAACCCTCTTCTGATGGATATAGAAAAAAACTTCCCTGGAATTTTCCTTCCCTCTCTCAATAAAAATTTCAATGTATTTGCATATATAGATGACATCATGGTTGTGCTTCCCACCATTAAATACCTTCCTCATCTCATGAACATATTAAACAGAAATACAGCGAAACTTGGCCTACAAATAAATTTTAACAAATCTTCCATCTGGAAGATAATGTCTGGTAAACAAATTAACTCTCCCTTTTCTGCAAAACCCCAAAGATACCTAGGTTTTCCAATCTTCAAAACTCCAACTGCAATGGCAAGAGAGATTCAAGATGCAATCCTCCATTCAACTGAAGCCATCACCACTTCACTCTCTAGAGTATACCTTTCATTATATGGAAAGGTTAGCCTCCTCAACATGATCATAATGCCAAAAATCTCTTATTACCTTCCATTCGTTAAAATGTCTAAACAGTTTCAAAATAAAATTAACCGACTATGCACCAAACTTCTCTGGAGAGGAAGGACAGTTGCTATTAGCTTGCGAGGTATCCAACGACCACGCAGGTTCAATGGACTGTCATTCCACTCAATACAAGCAATCATTTTACAGAAAATCCACAACACTCTACATAATCTGATCCTCTCCTGCGGATACTCTAACATTATTAAAAAAATTACACCGACAGATCGTCCTCCACCCTCTTCCAGTTCATGGATAGCATCCCTAATACAACAACTACAACTTTATAACCTGATAATACCCTTTAACCTTAACCAAAAAATCACCTTAAGGGAAGCATACAATATAATCAACTATAATCAACAACCCATTAAAACCAGCCTAAAAGTAACCAATCAAAGACTCATTTCACACTTCAAAAGATGGAGTCTGGAACCCAAATTCCTTGACTTCATCATTAAAATAAATCTTAATGCGCTACCCACGAATTGGTTTCTTTATCACCGAAGAGGTTTTACCAGCATTGACCCTATATGTGGTCTGTGTGCTCGTGAAGATGAAACCATAGACCATATTATACACCGGTGCCCAAGACTTAAAACTCTGAAAGATATAATTATAATCAATTCCAACATAAGACCTAATATGATTTTCTCACTTGAAAATGTCATTCATAATGGGTTTTTTTCAATAATAAGGCTTTCTACCTTTGTCCTTTATTCCATATGGATAGTGAGATGCAAAAGTCTCATGGAATTACCCCCCCCCCCCACAAATCATACCATTGTTTTATCAAACGCTCAAAAAAATCAAGAAACGTGACCAGCTCCTTGCCTCCAGTAAAATCTTTGCTGACACCTGGTCTTTAATTGCTCTTTCCTTTTCCTGATTATCAATTCCCACCTACCCAGCATTATAGAATAGTCATTTATAAAAGAAAATATTCATGTCTATATTAAAAATGCTAATTCCATTAAACAAGTTATTAGAATCTCTTCACTATACCTAACCACATAAGAGTATAACATTGTGCTCTCATAACATAATCTAGCCAGATGACATATAAAACATTATATTATTGTACAATTTATTCATTTATTTATCCTTTATTAGTATGTAATCACTATTTATTGTTAATAAAAATTTTATTGAAATGAAAAAAAGGAATTTAAATTAGAATGTGGAACCAGTGAATAAATACCAAATGTTGTTATGAAATTGAGTAATTATAGTGTTTGAAATTGGCTCATTTGGCATGGTGCCCAAGTAAAGGCTGAAAATGCATATCTTTTTTATTTAAATTCTTTCTGAGTGGTAATTCTATTTTGAATCACTAGCATTGATTTTATGATTATTAGTTATAAAATTCAAGTTGCCAGTGACATTTTGTATAGCAGCATGCATTTCAAATGTTTACATTAGCACTTATCAGTTCTATATTTATCAAACAAAATATATTTATCAAACAAAAAAAGGAATTTAAATTAGAATGTGGAACCAGTGAGTAAATACCAAATGTTATTATGAAATTGAGTAATTATAGTGTTTGAAATTGGCTCATTTGGCATGGTGCACAAGTAAAGGCTGAAAATGCATATCTTTTTTATTTAAATTCTTTCTGAGTGGTAATTCTATTTTGAATCACTAGCATTGATTTTGTGGAGGTAATTGGGAAATATTGCCTATTTTAGGTTCAATTATCTCCATTATTATTGCTTTACATATGTTTCTGTAAAAGTTGCATAGTCATATTTAAAGATACTTATACAATAAAATGGTGACCTAAGTGTAACCAGATTAATTCATTTTTTACCTGAGAATTCATGACAAAAATGACTTCCTAATGTTTGGCTTGATAATATATGTACATAAAGAGCACACTATGAGAAAATTAAATATAAAAAAGTGACTAAATTTGAGTAAATGTATAAATATTTAAAAAAAAATTAATACATTATATTTTTATTAGTTACATATTAGTGGTACTGCAATATGTATGCACCCAAAGTAAATTAAGTGCTAAGAAATGAAAAATAGTGTTATAATAATTAGTTACTGAGCAATAATTTTAAAGAAATATAGGAATGAAAAGTAAGTAGGCAAAAGGGTTAAAATTAGCATAGGTGTGAGTTCAGGCAAGTTCAAATATTTATGGAGAGGTTTGTATATTTATAATAATGGTTCATGTATTAAGCTATATATCTGAATTTCATATAATAATATTAGTGTTCTTGTTTTTTTAGTTCTGCAAAAATTTAATAAATACTAATAGCAGATATATATATAGATTAGATGATTACCAAATCAGCTTTAAAAAATTGAAAAAAGAGTAAAACTCCTGATACAAGATGCAGAACATCTAACAGTTGGAGCTGGAACAAACAAAAATGAAATTCACTGAAGCAACAGTACTCATTGTTGAGATGAAATTGTTGTATGACTTGATCAATGAGTGGCAATAAAAAAAATGATGTTAAGTTTGAGGAAACTCAACAAATGATTAAAGAAGTTAGTAAAGAAATAATGGAAGAGTGTAAGAGTATGATAGAAAGATTCTCTGAAAAAGATTAGAAAAGATTTAGTCAATTGAGAGTGAAGTAAGAAGAATATAGTGAAAAGGAAAAATACCCAAGTAATAGAGTATGAGAAATCAATAAATGAGATATGAGAGATAACTCCAAAATTAAATGATATAAAAATTGATGTTGAAAAAGCAATAGGTGAAATTCAGCAAGTAGCCAAAGTGCTAAATGCACTGGAAAGAAGTATACATGGCCAATCAAGTAGACAGTCCAATAAACTGACCAAGCTTATATCAACATTCAGTAGTTAGAAAAAGAGAACAGATAAATGAAATAAAAGCAGATATGAAACATCAGCTTGGCAAAATAGAAATTAAACAAGGAAGACTTAACATTAAACAATAATAAAGCTGGTTATGAGGAAAATAAAGAAATAGAATCTTAAATTATAGAGGTCAAATGTAGTTTTTGAGAAATATATTCCAATATAAACCAGATCTTAAAAATTGGTGTGTTACAGGTAAAACACCTGTAGAACATTATGAAGCTTTAACCAAATGTGTGCCACATATACCTAGATGTAGCTATAATCTTGCTGTTGAGATGGGAAAAAATGATAAATTTTCTGGTTATCTAACATAAGATCACCAGCATCACTAATTGAATATGCTAAAATGATGATGATCCCAGATATAATAAAAGGGATAAAAATTTGTTTTAAAATAAAGCTATAGTGTTTGACATTAGTGATTTTGACCTTATTCCATGCAATAATTTTTAAAACTTATATGATGATTCCCATTGAATATGACTAGATAATGAGTGCAACATGTTTTTTTGAGAAGTATAATTGTGGCAGAAATGAAAATATAGTGCTTGACTATTGAAGATTAAATGTTATGCTAGGCTTTGCATTCATTTGAATGATTCATATAAATAATTTGTCTTATTAGATTGATACATGTAAAAGGTTGAAGTGAAGTTACTGGATATGAATGGTGGTAATTCAAAATGAATCCATGCTGTTTGTTTTTAAGGGAATAAACTCTTCATTTATTACAGATAGTTACCTGCTAGAGGTATTTTGATTTTATCTATACATCCCAGTCAGTGACTTTAGTAAATATATGAAAGTTATATGGCTACATTTACAGTATAGTGCCAAGTGTATGAGGATTGAATATATTTTCTAACTCCTAGGGTATTCATGATTATGTATTGCTTTGCTATTTCAGTTTTGGTATCTAGAAGATGATTCGGATGATTAATTTATACGGACAGAAGCCAGGCAACAGCAGAAATTCAATGGTGTAGCATTTATTGATAAAAATGTCCATGTGTAATTTACTTGTTCAATTTTTAAAAAAATGTGGAATGTGGTAAGAAAACTGTACCACTAGAATAAAGTATAAAAAGAATGAGAAGTAAAATATTTGTTTTTATTGTTCTCATTTTTTAAATGGGGGGAGGGGGAAGTATAGTAGGCACTAACATACACAGATGATATATTAAGCATATATTGGATGATAAAAATAATTTTAAATAATTTTTTTTTAATGCATGCATGGATGAGATATAAAAAATTATCTTACTTGGATTCAATAAGCAAATAAAAATAAATAAAAACTTGTTATATAACATTTATTAAAATAAATTTTAATAGAACTTAATCTATGTAGGATCACTTAAAGCAAAAGAGCTTGAATTTTTTTTATTTTAAAAAAGTTGATTTGGTTAGAATTGTAGATTAAAAAATGAATCGGCAAATCTGGTTAGTATTAGAAAATTAAAAAAGTTTCCAATTTATTATGTACTTTTAATTATCAATCAATTATATATTTTAATTTTTAAAAAATGTAAAAGGGTTCAAAAAAGATTAAAAGATGGTAAAACATTCTTTCATTGTTGCTGGTTTAAGAATTTAAAAAATCATTGTAGTGTAATTCTTGAAAAGAACAGTAAAAACTCTGATGTATCTAAAAAATATATTGCTGTTTGGAAAATTATGTTGCTGCAATTGATTAAATATAAATCATTCTTGATAGAAATGGAATATTTGCTTTATGAATAATAACTACTATTTGTTAATACAGCCATAGAATATGCATTGCTAATTAACTTAAAGTATACCAACTCATAGTAATCATGTAGCTGTCTTCTGAAAACTACCTGAACTCAGAATTTAATGTCAGGCCTGGATTAACTAAAATACCTATGAAGAATGTGTGCTCCTATCAACTTTTAAAAACAAAACATTTAATTTGAATAAACTGGAAAAAGAAATATCACAACTTTTAAAAACAAAACATTTAATTTGAATAAACTGGAAAAAGAAATATCACAAGTTTTCATCCAATGCTAATCAATAATGGAAGTTCTAAAAAAAAATACCATGGTGAAACTATTCCTGTTGAAACTTAAAAATAAAATAAAAATATTAAAAGGCTTTAAGTCAATATAATCTGATTATTTTATTGGAATTTATTTTATATGTACTAGTTACTAAGGTACTTTTATCTATTCATTTTTATATGCTTAACTAGTTTATGAATGTAAAATAATTATTTTTAACTTTGTGTGTATATTAGTTAAAAAAATGATTATTAGTTATAAAATTTAAGTTATGGGTGACATTTAGTATATCTTCATGAATTTCAAATGTTCACATTAGCACTTATCAGTTCCATGCTTATCAGAAAAAAAAAAAGAATTTAAATTAGAGAGAATGTTTACCCACTAGACAAATGCCAAATGTTTTCATGAATTAAGGAATTATACTATTTGGCATTAGTCCATTCAGCATAGTGACTGAATAAAGGCTGAAAATGCATGCCTTTTTATTTCAATTATTTGTGACTGGGAAACCTATTTTAAATCACTAGTATTGATTTTGTGGAGATGATTGGGAAATATTGCCTATTTCAGGTTCAATCATTTCCATTATTATCTGTTTTACATATGACTCCATGGAAATTGCATTGATTAGTCATATTTAAAGATGGACCCTCCAGATTACCAGTACAGTATAATAGGCTTAAAAGCAGCCTCTTATTGCTTTTTCATAAAGGAACTAACCTATCCTCCACATAGCCAAAACATTTCATATTGTATTTTATTTTTCTAGTGCATATCCTTTATTTGGAGCATTTTTAATTTGCAAATCAGGCAGGATATGATATCATAATAGATGAACCAGATGAGGTATATAGAAAAGTTTACAGTTCATCTTCCTAGACGAGAAGTTGCCTATATGCACTTTTGATAAGGCTATTCAAAATTTCAAAATTGTTTTGGCCTTTAGTTGTTTCTTGGCCACATATAATAAATACACAATATAGATATTCAAAATATCCATATCAAACAGTGCAGAATAAGTGCATATGCCATTCTGATTGCCTAAACCAACACCACCAATGAAGCAATTGTTGGTTCAAGATGAGCATGGGTATAAATTTTATATACCATCTTTCTGTATTTTAAAAACAATATTTTCAGATGGTGGTTAAGCATTATTAAGTATAAGAACTGGAGTCTTATTTATCCAAATAAAAAACTGAAGATAACTATCTTTATCAACTACAGAATTGGAGTCTTCTCTTTTCATGTTTTAACATTTTTATATTTTCCACAGATGCTGTCTAGAATACTTTTCCTATTAGCTTTGAATGCACCACAGCAAGAGAATTAGCTTGCAGATTGTTCTTTCACTAATTGTACACTAGTAAAATATCTGTTACAAAAAAGTAATGTGATTCTATTTTGCAACAACTGACAGCATAGTTAGAGTTCCCAGACAAAGTTCAGCACCTGAAGTTGGACTTTTGCCTGTGTAAATTCCATATGGTAGACATTCACTATGACTATTTACCCAGACCCAACATTTGAATCCTTTTCAATTGTTTCATGATATTATGATTCATAAATTTGGAAATAGCTTCATCAACTGCCACTTCTTTATGCATTTGATATGCAGTTTTAAAAGTTATATTACAGTGGCTATAATTAACCTAATTTAAAAAACTTTGTCATACTCTTTACTAATAATTTTTGGCATTTGTTTTATTGTCATTGAAATGTAAATTAGTTAAAATTCCAAAAAATCTATTGCAGATCTAATTTTTGCAATTGTCTGTCTAAGAATTCTTTTGACTAAATGAACCACAATTGCAGAATAAATATGAATTATCATGTCAAAAAATATGGATAATTCACTAAGTTATAGATTGATCCAGTTGAGAACTTTTTTTCATTTTATAACATATTTATTAGTTTCTAAATATATTTTTTCATGTAATACTTTGTCAAAAAAAGTGGAAAAATCTGATAAAGTATACTCATAGGTCACAGGAAATTTCAATCCTGGAAACCATGTAAAATTTTCAGTAGACATGTGTGGTTGGTAAAAATTATCAGTAAAAAGGATCTGGTTATGACGATGACCTGGCATAGGATAATGTTTATCAGATAAACTGCCAGAAGCGAGATCTTAGAATCACATGGATCATGTCTATTGGGAAGTTAATAATATTCCATGTCTTTCTTAATTGTTTTGTGTTAAAAAAAAATTCAAAAATTTCTTTTTAAGCAAAAATAATAATAAAGAATGCAAAATTTATTATAGAAAAAAATACATACTTCTTTTACCATGTAATAAAATTACAAAAAAAAAAAGATGTAATTGTAGTATGTGCAGTCCTTATAATTGTGTGATAATTTAATTTAAAGTCTGATTGGTCAAAATTCTAAGAAAGTTGTCATGAAGTGTCATGTGGTCATCACAAGTAAATTTCCATTTTAAGAAGTGCATTAAACTGTCTGGTAAAATGCAACCTAATTCAATACATATATCTACTTTTTAATATTTTAAGTGCCCACACACATTACATTTTATTCTTTATTACCTGGATCAGATGGCTCATTGGGTGGCAGTAATACATTTTATTCTAATATTTTAAAAACAGTTGTAAAATAATAGATTTCAGTTTAACATGCCAAGCAAAATCATTCGGGATAGTTCGAATGCTATTTTTTAGGTAATTAAGAGAGCCAATTGCTAAAATTTTCTGTAATTCAAGAACTATTTTTTTTAAAAAAAAAAGTGCAAAATTGAATGAGAAAACATTAATTTCTACGTAAAAAAAATGCAATTATTATCAAATAATCGTGTCTGGATTACAGCCAAACATGCATACTCATTTATAACAATAAGATAGAAGTAAAATATTTTTAAAATCAATTATACATTTTTGCATTTACTTATTCTTTAAACAAGTCCAGTGTTTCTAGAAATATAGATGTAAAATTGTATATATTAAAGAGCAAATTTTAATTTTAAAAAATGATGTGAATAATTGAAGCAAAATCTAAATTGTAAGCATCACTTGTGGTTAATTAAATTATATAATTTTAATTACTGTTATTAATGAAGAAAGCTAGAAAAAAATTTGCAACCATTTTATATACATCAGAATTTTTGCTGATATATGAAATGTATTTAATTATTTTTTAAAAATTAATTAGTAAGTCCTCGATTAAGTCAACTGTATTAATTTATGAACTGTTGGTTTTTTTTTAATGGATGTATTTAAATATTTTGTTTGTCTTATGAGAAATCTGTCTAGGATTAAAATATACAAAAGAAGATAGATTATTTTATCAAAATGATGAATCAAATTGTTTGCATATTGACAAAAAGAATTAGAGTTGTACACTCCTCCCTATCTTTTATATATATATATATATATGAGTGTACTGTGAAAAAAATCAGACTGGATTAAAACATGCATGGATTCAAGATTTGATGATAAATCAACAACTTTAGATCTGCTGATTATATTACATTTATAAAGTGTAGTGGAAAGAACAACAAAAAATCCAGAATCAACATTCACTGCAGAGTTAACATTGAAGAGGATTATAGTAAAAGCTTTTTTAAGATGTGTGAAGTAAACAATACAAGTATCTTAAAATCATGACTAGTAGTATAATTTTTTGTGAATGTGAATATTGGAAACTGAAAAAAGGGAAGTGGGATTACAGAAGAAAATATGCTGCTTCTGTACTGTACTCTTATTGAATACCATTAAGAGTATTTTGAATAGCAGTTTTCTCTATTTCTTCAGACTGAAAGTAATTCAAAATTTATTAAACAATATACCTCAAAGGGTTAACTGATAACTCTGATTGTTTAGTAAATCTTAATACTGACTAACTATTTTCCCATGTTTTATAAAGTTTGACTCTTCTTTGCCTTTTATGAAAAGATCATAAATTTTAAAAAAATTTTGCTTCTACACTCCTAGTAGCAATTACAAGTTTCCTAACCATTCATTACACTGGACAAAGTAAACAATTATTAATCAGAAGAGAAAATATCAGTTATTCGGTGAAGATTTCTAAGACATATATTTTGCATCCAAAAAAAAAAAAAAAATGAAGTAGAATTCAAGTACTTTTAAATATTTGTCAATTTCAAGGATCCAGGATTGAATTCCATCCAATTAAAAATTATATAAAGTTCATTAAGACAAGGGGATAAATAAAAAGCATTTAAAAAATAAAATCTATAACTGCCTTGAACAAAAGCCGAGAATCATTTAATTTTTAACAAATTTTTACTTAATATAGCTAGCATAGAAAGTTTGTAAAAAGAATTATTTAAAGGAACTATTCTAAAAAGACTATTATTTTTTAAGTAAACTGTTCTAAAAGACTAAAGTGTTAAAATAATTCTCTTTACTATTTTAGTTAATTACCATCAATTTGCTTTCTCCTTTTAATATTTAAATATAAGTATAGTATATATACTTTAAACTAGATGTAATTAGAGGGGACTTGAATCCAAACTTTCAAACACCTTTAGTCATCTGCTCCATCTTATACAATTGGTACACATGATCAAATACAAGCAAAAAGATAAATAATCTCCAATATACATATTTTGTGCTGAATCAACACTCATCAGTTGATTCGGATCATCATCTTCCACACATATATATAATCAGTACTCAATTTATATTAAGATAGCAAATCTTCAAACTTTAATGGACAGGCTTCAATCCTTTCTACTCTTCAGCTATCCATATCAGGGAAGATCTAATGATGGTGTGTTGGCTTTGAATACACCATCATCGGATTTTCAATGATGTGGATGGCTGAAGAGTTTGAGAATAGAAAGGATTGAAACCTGTCCATTAAAGTTTGAAGATTTGTTAGCTTAATATAAACCGAGCGCTGACTATAATTGAGTGTGTGGAAATTGATGATTCGGACCAAATGATGAGTGCTGGTTCAATATGAAATATGTATATTGGAGATCATTTATTTTTTTCATATGTATGTGGGTTCATGTGGATCGGTTGTATAGGAGACTGCAATAGTTTATTTACTATTTTAAAACAAGTGCTTGAAAGTCTGGATTCAAATCCTCTCTAATTCTATTATTTTACAAGAATGAATGGCTATTAATAAATACAAGATGGGAATTTACAATTTTTTAAATAACTTCTTAAAATCACGTAGAGGAACAATTTGGAATTATCCAAATGACTTAATATAGGACTACATTGATTGCATCTTTTGGTTTGGGATTAAAAGCGTATGATTTTTCTTTTTTTCTTTTTTTTTTTGCAAATTTGATGTACAGTATTTATAATGTGTATTAGTTATGAGAATGTAATAAAAATAAAAGCCAATTATTAAGACAGTTTATATTGGTTATTCTAGTAAGTGAAAGAAATTTTAAAAAAAATGAAAAGAAACAAAATCAATAGTAAGCTATGAAATTAATTTTCTTTAAAATAATCCACTGCATAACATCTTATCATTTACGTCTGTAAATAACATTTTTTTTAAAAAAATTAAACTAGAATCTTTATTCTGATTAATAAAATAAAACGTTGTCATGAAAAGAATAAAAGTTCATGTATACAGATTAAACATTTATTTGTTTTCTAATAATAAAAAATTAAAAAATATAAAAATGTATTAATATATTCATACTGGCCAAAGAACACTAATAAAAAATAATATTGACTTGGCAGTAAAAAAAGGTAAAACTTTTGCCTTCGTTACCTATTAACAAAACAAAATTGATGCCTGCTAAAATTAGCCGAAAAAAAAGAGGGAAGTTCATTTTCTTACAAATTAAAGTAATAAACACCTTAACTATTGAAATAATGTTAATTGAAAGCACCACTTTCAAGATTTTAAAGTGATTATTTAAAAAAAAAAAAACTTCAATCTTTAAGAAAAATAAAACAGAAGAAAAATAATGCAATTTGAAAAATATATAGGCATATAATATAGCTAGCAGAAAATATTGCTAAAATTATAAGATATATTTTATTATAATTTTGTTGATATTTTGTGTAAATTGATACTTAGTGATTTTTTTTTCTTTTCAAAACTAAAATTCAATTCTGATAATATTTTCAAAATTAAATTTAAATGATACTATAATCAAATATAAACACCCATATAACGCCATATGTAAGCTTCAATAAAAATGATTGTTTATAATCATATGTACATTTGGTGGAGTAATTTTTTTGTTTGTTTCTAAAGAAATGGCATATGTTTAACATATTAACAATTATTTTATGTAGGAGGATAGAAACTCTGAGTTTTATTATAAATTGAATAAAGATGTGTATTATTTCAGATACTGTATAAGAATGGAAAGCTATATATATATCTCTTAAACAATAATACTATTACAAACTAGCCACAATGATTAGATAAATCGAATCCTAGTTGTTTTATATTTGACATGGAAAAACTGATATACAGAAAATAGTTTCTTTATAAGACATTTGTTTCTTCTTATTAAGCCGGAAAAATTTAAACAACATAACAAAGGCAAATATTATAATGATTCTGTGCAGTTAATAATGAACATAGTAAGGGGGGGGGTTAATTAATTAAATAAAGATTAATAATTCCAAAACTAACAGATTTAGATAAGTTTAATTAAATTTCAATGTATTGGACACAGATAAGCTTAATTATTTTCTAACTAATTAAATATATGTATATAATATTTCCCCATCACTAAGCAGGACTGGATTTCCACTTCCATGAACAGTTTTCTAATAAAAGTAGATACCTGGGTGGATTTTTCTCTCTTTGCAGTCTTCTCATATTTTCAGCTGTGCTTTTCTGTAGATTCATATCATTGACATCTGTTGTCTCTCATCATTTACCTCTATCAATTTGTCTTTAATTATTCCTATGTTGTTTTCCACTTTTGTGATTCATGGTGGTTGGTTTTCCTCATTTCTGATTCATCTGTTTCTGCCTTTATAACTATTGATTGGCTATTGCTGCTTCCACTGGGGTTTTGATTTTCCCAGCTTTCAAAACTTGGATGATGCATATTATTTTTATGTCTTTTATAAATCATATTACCTTTTGTTATCTCTGCTATTACATATTTTGAAATTATGTTAGCAATTTTTCCCTCAACCCACAATTTATGCAAATTATTCCTAATCCATATTTTATCCCGACATTAAACATTTTATAATCTGCTTTTAGTAATATTTGAACTACAAGTATACTTTATATATATATTGTAGCAGTAAATCCACCACTCTTCTCGACCCTATGGGTCATCATCTGCCGCTACCGTAATATCCTGCTGCCATGAAATGAAGAAAGGTCTAAAAAGAACTTTAGAATGCTAATAGAAGTTTCCTGCCACCGAAGTACTTGCATTTCAATCACCATGCACGTGCCATACTTTAAAATGGACTCTTAAAATTGCAAGGTAAATTTCCAAGCCGCCACCTAATAGTCAATTTAGTCTATATAATCTATCAAGATCTCTTCTCATGTATTCTTTAACTTTGCCTTTTATATATATATATATCTGTGAATGTAATTTTGCTCTCAAATGATTTCTTTATATCTAATCCTATCTCATATGCTCTTAACTTTCTTTAACTTTAGTGCAGTCAATTATTTATAGTTATTTATTACTTGATTATATATATATGCTTTTTTTTTTTATTAATTTGCTAATCTCAAACAAACTGGCTATTTTTAATTTATAAAAATCTTTTCTGTCATTTTTTAAGTAAACCTTCACAAAGCAAGTTATTAACGTCCATTTAAAACTATGCATTATTAATTAATATACTCGCCAGATTGTTTTTCAAGTCAACATTTTATTTATTATAAAAATATATTTGTTTAATTCTGGATTTTCTACCCTGTGTAAATCCAGAACTCAAGTTAATTAACGCTTTGAAATCTTATAAAAATATTTTTTATTCATTTCTAAAAAGGTGACCGATTATTTGTTTTCTATATAACTGCTAGTTATTTTTTTTCTAGACTCTTAAAATAGTCTATGCTTAAAATATCAAATAAAGTACTTATATATTTCATTTATTGTAAAATCAATGAAAGTGGGATTGATTTATTTTAAATATCAGAAAAGGGATGGGGGTGAATCTTAATGTTTCTGTTACTAAATCAAATCTTAATGTATAGTTTATTAATTTGAAATGTAAATCTTAATGTTTCTTTTACTAGGTAAAATCTTAACGTATATTTTGTTAAATGAAATATTCTCTCTCTACATATATATATATATATTATAATTGCATGGCATATTATAGTATTCAAACAAGGGTCATTTATTTTAAAGCAGTAAAATTTATTCAATGTTGTTAGAGACATGTATCATTACTGCATTTCTGTCATTTAGCCTATCTTTGTATATATATATTATGTGCTTTTAATCTGGGGGTTGCGACAAGTTCGAACCCATAGATTTTTTTCGTACCTCATTCCATAGATAGTTGAGCTATCTGGAACCACATTTATTTCGTATAAAATGCCTCTGGCGGTGATCCCATAAGTTTGGCACACACTATGCATATTCACTTCGTATAGATAAAAGGCCTCTCGCATCAGTTATACCAGCAAAAGTCTGGGCCATGCCATACCTATCCACTTTTCTCTAAGCACTACCCAAGAAGGGGGTGTGAGATTTCATTTTTCATCCAGAAGCAGGTTATTATGTCAGCACCGCAAACTTCTTCCTATTATTATTATTATTTCTTTTGCTTCATGACCCAGTTTTAATGCTCTAATATTAAAATTAAGCTTTGCTTAAAAGATATATATAAATGCCAATTACTTCTATTTTATTAATTAAGTTTATTTCAATCATATACAATCCTACCTTCATAATTTATATTATCTATATTTAAGAGTATCTATATGCCTTGGGGAAAATAAAGCGTTCGTCTTACTATTGTTAAAATAATTTGTCATTAAATATTTTGTCATAGGTTTAAATATAATCAAATGTTTTCAAATGTATTTTATGTATTTTCACGACCATAATGGCAGGAAAATAGTTTGTATTTATATCTGTAATGAATCTCAGAATGCTCCCCTAATATATGTTAGTCACCATGTTTCAGAACCGTAAATCAAAGTGTTAATAGCAATTTTGTGTAACTTCTTTCTAATACTGATTGGCGTCTTAATATTGGACCCAGCAAAGATGTGTGTTTATTTGTAATATATTATTTAGCTAATAAAGAGCATATGAGAAATAATAGCGTGAATGACACTATGTAATTATCTACCGCTTGCTCATTCATGCACATACTAATGTACTTAATTTATAAATGTATAATAATTTGTCAGTATATTAAAATATATTATTGTCTAACTTATTTGAGTAGTTCATATTCCTTTTTCCTCCACTTCCACATATTACAGCCATGCTTATATATCTTTTAGTTTAGTCATAGTAATAGATGTCTCATTGTCTTCTCAGCTTTGCTAGTCGGCCAGATTAAGATTAATTCTCATGTGCCATCACTATTATGTTATTCATTAGGTGTTAGATCTGGAGCTTAGAGAGTGGGTTCGAATCCAGGCTGGTCCCTGACTTAAATATTGGGCTTGACTGGGTTTGAAGTACATTTTGTGAGTTCCAGCTCATGTTAGATGGATGAACAGGTTTTGACCGGCACAATATATATATATTGTAACGTTTTTCATTTTACTAGGCCTCTACACGCTAATATAAACTGCGCATGAGTTGATCAAGCTATGTCAAAAAAGAAGAAAGTTATATTTCTATTCTAAAAACATAGCTATATTTCCTGATCAACTCGGCCTATTAATTGTTGAGAATTGTGCTATCGACGAAATCAGCTTTTAATTTATTTAATCTGGGCGCCAGAATTCCTAAGAATTCGCTGAAATCGTCATATAACATCTCACAAATAAAAAAAAATACTTTTAAACTAATCGGTATTACATCATACCGTTACAAGAATTAATTTTTTTAAGATTATTATTCCTGGGCTTATTCAAACATATAAAATTACATTTTTAAATCTTATTAAACTACTAATAGATTTAATAATAAAAAATAATAACTACTATTAATAACGCACAATGAAAAGGTTGATAAAAGTATAATCTCTTTTATTCTAACAAACTAAAATATTTATAAGTTAAATTACGAATTAACTAAACTGGAAAGTACACACATGCTAATCCAGATAATGAATCGATTAACAAAAACAGTTAGATTAAATAATGAACGCAATTTAATAATGTTCCAAGATCTTGTATAAAATTCTTTATAAGAAAGTCCCTTGAATGTGAAAGTAAAGTCTATATCAGGATGGTAGTCTAAGCTTAGATAAATAATTGTTTTCAAACTTTTAAGTCACTATCAGGAAAATTTATTCTTAACTTACCGGTAAGTTCATGTAGGTTTATGGGATCCCAGATCATGAGAATTTCCATTGGTCTCTCCTGCCGGCGTCTTCCATTATTGTTCCGTTCTATAGCTGGAGAAAAGACACGGTTGTAGTGACCCTTTTCTTGCAAAAAGCGGTCTTCACAAGTCCTGTTTCCATGCTTGCGTGACAGCTTGGTACAGCAAGGGGCATACCTGTGTAGAAGTATATTTCTTGCCACAGGTTATGCTCGTGGAAACCTCCAACTTTCAGAGACGTAACTAGAAGTTAAAGAGAAGACCCACTTTGAAGTTGTCATCTCCTTTTTATATCGCGCTCCATTTTTGGAACTTCTGCGCACTCTTTTGTCTTTTTATCAGCGTATAAGATAATAATCTTATACACTCTCTCTTAAATTTAAGTTACAAAGTTCTCTTTTTTTTTAGCATTATTCTTCCATCTTTAATTAGCTAAAATATTTTTCTTTTAGCTTATACTTTTGGAATTCTTTTAATTTATCTGGATTAGTAATCTGTATGTCATTTATTCTTTCCAATTAGATAAAAAAAAATAAGAATGACAATTTTAACCTTCATTGCACGTTTTAACAAAAATTATACTAATCAAAAAAAAATCTAAATTTACTTTTTTAGCTTTTACCAAATGCCAATATATTTGTAACGTATATAAATAAACGTTACAATATATATACTTGAAGTTTAGATATAATATAGGGGATTTGAATACAGACTTTCAAGATTCCTTCAGCAATCCATTCTATCTCATACAACCAATATACATAACCACATATATGTAAAAAAAATAAATGATCTCCAATATATGTATTTTGTGCTAAACCAGCATTCATCCTTTGGTCCAGATCATTACCTTTCATACATAAATATAATCAGTGCTCAGTTTATATTAAGATAGAAAATCCTCAAATTGTACTCCAAGTATATATATATATATAAGTATACTTGCATTTCAAATATTACAGATTCAGCCTGTTTCTTGCCCATCCCTCTTTTGTGTATTTAAATGGATAAGGTCCTATACATGAGTGGTCAGAGTGACTTAAAGTCAACATGGATGACTATAATATTGGCATCAACAAGGAATTTGGGTGTTCCATCATCAAAATTTTCAATGATATGGATGAGAGTTGGAGGGTGGAGTAGATTGAAGCCTGTCCATTAAAGTTTGAAGATTAGCTATCTTATATAAATCGAGCGCTGATTATATATGTGTGTGGGATCTGGACCAATTGATGAGTGCTGATTCAACACAAAATATGTACATAAGATATCATTTATCTTTATCACATGCATGGGGTTATGTCTATTAATTATATGAGATAGAATGGATTACTGGAAGGAACTTGAAAGTCTGTGTTCAAATGCCATTTAAGTTCATATATCTATCTCTTGGAAGTAAAAGATCCCATGAGCAGTTCAGCTTATGATTTGTGGAAATATAATGCTGATATAACAATATATGATAAATTGTTTCCTTTCAGCAGAAGTTTCCTTTTTCAGAACTTGCTTCAATTAATTAGTTGTGTTTTTGGTCAATCCATTATATTCAGGATAGCAATGTGTATGTAAAATAGCCCCATCTTTCAAATACTCTTTGTCTCTGGGTAACCATGCACTGAAAAAATCTCCTAATTTATCAGTAATCTTCTACCCAATGGAAAGGAGTTGTGCCTTAAAAATATTAGCATAGTTATTGTGAACACACTGTCATGAGTTTGTAGTTTCTGGCTGCAAATTATATTACTTCTTGGATAATCATTTGATTGATTGGACATGCACTTTTTCATAAATGTCTTGATGTCTACATTTACCACTGGGAGCACAAGTAGTTTAGTTTCACTGCACTTAAGATTTTTAATTTTAAGATTATTTTGTTTTTTCTCTCTGCTCTAATTTTTTGATATACTAACATTAATTGTATTTGATATAATTATTATTATTGCATTTCTCTTGATTTGGGTACAATTTTGATCCCTGTTGCTTAATTTACAGCAACAGTAACAATTAAATTTATCATTGGTTTCATTCTGCTGCATGTATGTTTTATAATTTTGTGAAGACTTTTTTTGAATAGTATGAGATTGATATACTAAAGTTCTCAGAATATTATTTGGCCTAATTAAGCACCAACTCATGGGAAATTACTCTTTTAATAGCCTTACTTTATTAGTTAACTTGGAATCTGTAAGTAATTGCTCTCTAAATTTGATTTCTGCCATCCTTCAAAGCAAATGTTCAAAAAGAGTTTCCTCCAGAAATTGACCATAGGTGAAATTCTTTTCCAGATCCCTGAGAGCCACATCATACTCCTTAAAACTATTTCCCTTTGCTTAGTGATGATTTCTAAAATAAAACCTAGTAATATGTTAGAGAAAGAGATGGGGGGAATGTGCAGATAATTTTTCTACCACTTTGTTATCCTAAGAAAAATTGTGTTTTTGCTGGTTCATATAAACAATTTGCTATTTCTATGACTTTTAATCCAGGAAAATCCAGTAATGTTATAGTTAGATTCTGCTAAACATGCCTTGACTGCACAACTTGTATTTTCCAACCCAGTTTTGTATGCTAGACAGATATTTTGGCAAATTTAAATAAGAACAAGTTAGCTCACTTTAATGAAACATATACTTTAATAACAAAAAAATGGAAAAAATATATATTGCAAATACTACATCATGATATAATTGGTATAAATAAATATTCATAAGTTTATTGGATCCAAAGCATATACTAATATTAATAATGATTGAATGAGATTATTATAGAACCCTAGATATATTTTGAGATCTTCAGAGACAGATATCTCTGGTTCTTATTCTTTCTTTGCTGTGAATACAGTTCTTGGATACAATCTTGAAGTTCATCTACAGGTCTTAGCAAGCTAGGGGACAGGAAAATAAAGTATGGGTCTTTCACTTGCTCTTCTATTTATCTTATTTTTTTGTTCCTTTATAGTTAATAATAAATATAGTTAAAGATTAATCAAATCTGGAACTAATCATACATAGATAAGTTTAATTAAATTCACATTTAATTAATTAAGTTCCAATTAATTTTATTTATATATATATATAACAAATACCTTTATTTTAAAAATTTCCACTAAAAAGTATCAATAAGTTAGGTAAGGATGATATTCCTATGCCAGTGAGAGGGTGTCTTTTGGGGCATACCTTGCTAAATGTTTTGTGTTGAGTCTCATAATTTTTTTAGTATTTTATTGAACCATTTTATTCATAAAGTGAGTTAGTCATATTTTCAATTAATGTAATGATAAATGGGTTGGGTATTGAATTTGAACCTTATTTAGTTGTTATTTTAATTTCTGTTTTGACTTTATTAATTTATTAAATAAATTATTTAAGTTATAATTTTTCCTAGATGTAGTATTTCAAGATGTGTGTGAGCTAGTTAAAGTATTGCATTCTTAGTTATTGTTTAAATAACTTGATTAACTAATAAGTTAGGACAAATAACTAATAGTAATATGTAGGAGTTTACTTGGAGTTGCTTTGATAAGATTACAGCTCTTTGTTTTTGGCACCTCAATGCGTGGCTCAATGCATCTCACCATGTGAGCTTTAATGCATATAGAGTAATGAGTGTTATTATGATGGATGTAATATTTAATGTATTGCATGCAATATAAATTATTAATGTGAGTGATTATGCTATTTATAAATTTAAAAGTAAATAAATAAATGTATATTTTAAAATGTGGCTATAATTATTTTTAATGTCTTTTATATAATTATGTCAATTGATTTAAAACATTATAATAATTGTCAGTGTTTGTGCCATTACATGTGCAATTAATTTATTGTACTCATGTGTTGGTCGAAGATCATATACATTGGCAAGAAAATGAAACTCAACATTTGTAATTTATAATCTAATTAAGTTTAAATCTTAAATTTTGTAAATATATAATTTTAGTATATATTATACGGAGATAACTTAATAAGATCTATTGTGTTCCATGGATTGTCTTAGGGAATAGTTGAATGTAATATAAAGTGGCTGATAGGGAATTGTAATGAAAATAATATTACAAAAGTATAGTAAAGCATTATTTATATTATGCATTCATATTAATATAAAATTATTCAAATGAGTGATTTAGAAATAGATTTAGACTCAGAAATGTCTATTCCTTTACATGATATTGATATTAGCAAAGTGAAGGAGAAAAAATGAGGGAGAAAATATTAACCCCAAAAGAGGTTATTAGTAATATAACGATGAAAGACATAATGCAATTTTTAAAAAGATGAATAAAGAAAATAGTAGTAAGTTTGAATCTATAGATAACTTCCCATTTATGATATCATGAAGTAAAGTACCAATTAAAACCTGGCATTGCTAACTAAAAATAAATAATGTTAATAATGTATTTGTTTGAAACCATTTCTAATATACTATCCAATTACTTATTAGGGTGTAAATCAGTTAATATTACTGTTATTGCATGAATATTGAATATTCTTATAATTCAATAAGACTTTCCCACAGTAAGCTATTAAAAAAAAACCTGTGAAAAAGTATATTCTAAATCCTTAGCTAATTATAGGAAAGCTTATTTAATTATGAAAATATTTAGAAAGTGGTTATACCTTCAATATCCACATATTTTTAATAATATTGTCTGATTTATGTTCCTAATATAAGCTTGGATAATAAGTTCCCACTTCTGACTTACTATTTCAGATCAAATACATTTCTACATGATGTATTTCCAGTTACCAATGCCAATTTTTAATACATACTTTGCTTCATTAACTCTGACTGAAAAATTATTTAAATTCACTGAGAAACCTGTTAAATGTATATTATTTAAATTATAAATATAAACAAAATATAAATTCCTTTTATTTACAACTATTTTAATAACATTTCACTCAGAGGATTGTTTTTTTATCAGATAATATAGTCTTCTGGTTGAAATATTATTAAAACAATTTATAGACAAATAATTGTATTTTTTATTTATTTATATTTCCTTTAGTTAGTTTATAGTTTTTATTGTTATGTTTACACAATTAATATTAAACATCTATACAATATGTTTACTGCTCCTTTGTACCCACCCATTTAAGACCTATAAGAATGGATATCCTGAGACTTGAGCATTATAGTATCCTATAGCTTTTTTCTATCTCTAGAAATATACTAAGCTCTCTTTCTTTATATATATCTTTTTAAGTTTATCGAAATGATTAATAATGGTTTTTTAATAAGCAGTAATTAATATATGGTGGTCTTTGGAATGCACACCCCATCTTTTAATTAATTATTTCACTGCACTACTATATGGAGAGTTTTGCCGGTTCTGCAGAGATATATAATAATTTTTTGGTTTTATTAATAATTCTTAATATTTTTATATAAGATGGGTATATTGAACATTATTTAATTTTAATATTACAAATTGTAAACTACATTTATCATTAACTTTACTAATACTGTATACTATTTTATGAGATTATGTACTACGCATGCATTACTTATACTATTTCAAGCAATCAAATTTAGTTTTTCTTTTTGCATATTTACATCAATATACAGTAAATGTAAGTAAAAGCAAGTTTGGAACTGCCTTTATTAATATCTAAATACTATGACACTTAAAAAAAAAAAAAAGTTCTGGTAACCAGGCAAACAAAGGAAATAATTATAGCATATGATAATACTCTTAAAAGTTGACAGTAGCAGATAACTTCAAATGTTTTTCCATATTGGAGAAAATGGTTGTTTAGCGCTGATCGTAAGCAGTAGAGACTTAGTTCTAGTGATTATATTAAATTGTAATATAACTCCTAATAAAATATGTTTATTTTGCTAGTTCTTCTTTGATAAATTTGTTTATTTTCATTTTACTTTACAACTTATATAACACTTTCATATTTTTAAATTAAATCATAAAATATGCATTTCTCTCTCTCTTTTTTAACATGTTTATTATGATATACATAATCTTACTTTTGAAACTTCAACCATATTTATTTTATAAACACCTTTTATTACAATTAAGTATTAAACTTTCTGCACTCACAATTTTGACACCATCCACTTAATTATTATATATATAAATTTTAGTCCATTGTTTAAGAACTAAATATAGCTTAAATATTATATATTTACTAATTCTCTAACACTGAGAATAGGACAATTTAAGAAAATTTGCAAATGTATAATTTTATATAGACAGTATTATAATCTGTACTTGTCGCTATGAAAAATAGTAATCCAACTAGAATAAAAACTGATTTATTTCTACACACGCGCATATACACAAAAGAATAATACGGTAATAAAAATTCATTATCGTTAATGATGAATTCCATTACTTTATTTTCCTTAAAACAAAAGTAGAATTAATTTTAGATCGATTGTTTGATATCAAATATTAAGATAAATGGATATGTTTGTTTATATATACACAAAATTATGAACTTTACCGCAATCAGTATACCGAATTATAATTATGATACTATCTGTACTACTTTAGATGAGTTAGGAGAAATGGAATTAAATATTTTACGGATTTCTTTTCGAAAATTATCATTTGCCAAACCATATAAAAATGGATTGACACAAGTATTTAAATAACTTAAACACATTGAAATAATAAAATGGTGTGATTGGATATGCATGCCACTTTGTTTTGTAGAATCTGTAAAAATTACCATCATCATAACACAAACAGGTATCCACATTATCCAAAATACTATTACGCTTAAAAATAACACTCTAATTATCTTAAAATCACGTCGTTGGCGATTGGCATCCGTATTCGAGTTTAAAACCGGCCAGGCTGAACGAGAAGCATTAAGACCTAAATGAGAAAACCACGTTAAACGGATTTTGCGAAAAGTATGAAAAATCCAAAAATAATTTACTGTTAATAGAGAAATCGGGATAATAAACCCAATGCACATTAGTGGAAAAAATAAAACATAAGAAATCCTGATGTTAAAAGTTTTCTCTGCTTGTGGCCAAACTAGAGTACATACACAAACTTTAGTTTTTTGTAATGGAAAGAATTTGAGCACAAAATAAATAGCTAATGGTGAAAACAGCAACCAAGCTATAAACCAAATGGAGAAAATAACAATACCGAGTTGCCAGTGCTTTAAACGGGGAGAGAGAGGTTTCACCACGCAACGATATCGATCGACACTTATAACTGTCATAGTCCAAATGAGCGAAAATCCACATGAACACTGACTGTACATTAATAGTCGGCAAATCCAATCCCCAAACATC
Source organism: Epiperipatus broadwayi (assembly GCA_028023455.1). Taxonomy (NCBI): domain Eukaryota; kingdom Metazoa; phylum Onychophora; class Udeonychophora; order Euonychophora; family Peripatidae; genus Epiperipatus; species Epiperipatus broadwayi. Next base: position 12,345,999 of record JAQFVV010000008.1, on the reverse strand, counting down.
CATTCCTCCGCGATTCTAGTAACAGCAATGAAAGGTATTGATATGCAATATAAAATGTCAGCAAAAGCTAAATTTGCAATTAAATAATCAGTTACCGATCGCAAATTTTTGCTTTTATAAATCAAAGTAATAATAAAAAAATTGCCAAATAGTGAAAGTAAAAAAAGTAAACACAACGTCGTAGATTCCAAATACGGCGCTTCTTTCCATTCTCTTAAAAATTGGCCATAAAAAGTAAAATAATTTCTTGTCCTATTGCTAGTTTGTTCCCATCCTTTAAAATAAGATTTGTTCACTATGGACATAATGTATTAAATATTATAAATAATAATTAATTATCACCAGTGAATGCATTTGCTAAAAACTGAAAACGATTGGCTGAAAGATAACAATTGCAATTAACTCTTACCCGATCCCAGTTGTTTTATTTTATAGCTTTTATCTTTAAAAATTATTTCAGTTACTTAACGTCTTCGAATAAAACTTTTTATTTAAAAAAAAAAAAAAAAAATTAAAATCGAAATCAATACATTTTTAGCGCGAAAAACGCTGCAGCATTAATAAAAACATATGTGAAAAAAAAGAAAAGGATTCATCATCTTTATCGTTTCCTCCCCAGATTTCTTCTACTTTATATATACTCACAATTGTATGTGCGTGCTTAAAAATTATTTTGATTGATTCCTAAAGTTTCTATGCTTTTTAATACTAGAATCAAACAACTGACATAAAAGAGTAGTTATTTTCAAACAAATCTCATCTCTTATAAGCCTAGCAAGAATTTACTGCTAGTACAGTGCTGAGAGTTAACAGACAACAGATTAAAATAATTTATGGGATTACTTTATGGCCAAGCAATAGAAGTTATATTAACATGAACTAAAATGAAAGTCATCTCCCACCTTGTAAGAATGAGCTGGAACTCTTCATATTGTTTGGTGAATCCCAATCCAGAACTTACATATTAGCTTACTTTGTTCTGGCTGTATAGTATATCCTCCTCAGATTTTGTACTCTCTTTATGTAATCTGGAAATTCTGCTAATGCCATGATCTTTGCTTTTATTTGCTGCTTCTTTTAATATACTGTAGCTTTGACTGTTTGTACTAGTTTTATAGCTATCTTTAGTCATTGTCTTGGTTACTGTTGTTTCAACTTTGCTTGTTGTATTTGCTTTGATCATTATTTCTGCTTTGGCTGCTTTCATCTTAATTATTGTCTCAAATTAAGCTGTTTTCTTAGTTTTTATTATTGTTCTTGCATTGTCTGATCTTAGGTGTCTTTTATGTATTATCATATCTTATCTAACTTTGATGTATGCGAATAAGCTATTCTACAAAGTTCTACAATAAACATACATTTAACAATTGGGGTTTTTTTTTTCAGGCATTTATCTTTTATTGCTGAAGTAATATCTATATACATCTTACTTTGTATCCTAGTCCCCATTTAGTTTTAGAGTAGATATGCAATTCCATCCTCTCAGTTCATAAAGAATTCTCTGTTAATTTCTCCAATGTGAAGGTGTGAAGTTTTGCATTTAAAACATGCTTACTGTCTTTATCACTTTTCTTCTGGGGTATTTTTCTTTCATCTTTTGTATCATATATTCTCAAAATTTATTTCCAGGTGAACCAGTATTTCAAGCACTCATGTATATTTTAGTCTTACAAAACTCATTGAATTATCTTGATTTGAATGCAGAGTCTAATATCAGACACTATTTTCTGGGAAGTCCAAGATTTTTCTTATAATTTTATAAAACACTCAATAGTAATATATGTTTACGCATTATCAGAATGTTGATTATTCAAACCATTTTGAGTTTTTATTAATTATAATTATGTAACAGTCCTACATAGTGTATATTAATACATAAATAAAGTTCTGCAGCCTCTAGCCAGTTAGCTATCAGCTTTTTACTGGGCATTTTTTGAATTGTTTGATACTGACAGCCATTGTATTTTCTATTAAATACTCAATCATTTTGGGCCACTATAAATTAGGGTCTTATTTTCATTTAAATCTCCACATAATTTAATATTTGACTATAGAAACTCATGGCTTACAAAGTAAAAATCATTATTCAATATTTGCAGTTTATTTCTTGGCCATCCCAACATTATGCATTGCATTAAGTTTTTATTACCAATATATTTTTGACTCATTCCCAAACTTCTTAGTATTTAATCCTTAGCAATCCATTATTTGAATCAACCTTATTTCTTTTGATCTCGTTTATACTTCAGTTTGGAATTATAAACAGCTAGTATATTGAATCAGTATTGTAGGTACTTTCTGAAGTAGACCTCAATTGGTTTAAGATTCCTAATAAAAACTTGTGATATGTAATTATTATCAATTTATGATTATAAAAGAAGTCATAAAGCATTTTTATATTCACAATTATTGCCAGGATATCTTTTGTCAATTTGACCCTGTTTGATGTATAAATGTTAAAGGTATAGGTTTTGTCTGAACTGCTTTTCATGCAGTGGGTAAGTGCAGTCCTGACATAATTCATTATTAAAAAAATTTCTACATTAAATTATTCTAGCTCTGGGATTTGAGTTATATGCTCTTTGAATGTTCATTAAATCTTCCTTCCCATTTACAATTGCATCTTTCTTAATAATTTATTGATTGTAGAAGTGCTTGAAATTTATTGTCATTTGATGGCATTTTGGTTTCCTTGCCTTTTTATTTATGAGATGAATCCCCTGGTATATTAGTTTTAAATCTAAGAAATTCTATTTCTTTCAAATTGAGTCTTTTCAACACTTATAGTTATGCCCAACTCATTAAATTTCCATAGCTATTTCTCTGGTTTTTATGCTTTTGCTGCTAATTATCTACAAAATATTCGATATTCCTAATGTCAGTCCTTGTATTTTGAGCTTTTTGTGTTTTATTATAACTTGTCTAAAAGCTTATTTTGTATTCACAAGAAGTTGTAATTAGGCATTCTTCAAACTGAATGTAATGAAGTATTGTTCCTTTCCTGTCAGTGATAAATACTTGTCAAATGATTAAACCTTATTAACTGTGAAACTGCAATCCCCATATATGCAAAGATCACCATTTTTTATTAGAGATACAATGAGCATGCCCATTCAGAATGCATTAGTAGATCAATGACCCCTTTGTTTTAAACATGAATTAGCTTTCTTTCAATCTTGATTCTCAGCACAAGCAAGAGTGATTTATTCATACAGCTGTTTAGTTGGATTCTGTCATTTTCTACAAATCAAGCAGAAAAACTCTTGAAACATTCACCCCTTATTAAGGACTTCAAGAAATGTCATAATTCATTTCTTTAAGTGTTCTGTCTGGTTTATTGTGACATCATAACTCAGCTTCTTGAAACAATTCCAGCCTTGCACGTTGCTGAAATAATATGTTTAAGATGAATAAAGCCAAACCTTATTTATATTTTTTTATGGACTCATCTAAAAGAGACATTTTATCATCTTGAAAATTGGTAATATATTTTTGACAGTTTATTTACTTTGCCCTCCTTTTTTCTATATACAAACTCCTATATTATTTTTAAAACTATGGTGACTGTAGATTCTGAATTTAGTTCCAAATCTACAATCCAATTGTTAATTTTATTTTCTACCATGATCTTTGATAATGTTTTTAATTTCTTGTTTAATTTAGTTTGGTTATTTCTGTTATTGATTCCCTACTTTAGCTAATTAGGAATAGTATTTTTTCAATCAGACACGATTACTCTGTGTGGGTAATTTTATTAAAAGAATTTGAAAAATTCTTTCTAAATCCACAAGCTTAAGAGTCATAAATACCCTCACAATGGTGGCAACTTCTGCCAAAGTTTCCTGTGGGTAGATATTTTCCTTTGCCATTGTTTTGTCTCTATATTTTATCTTAAATCTGTGTTTTTGATAATTTGTTTATTTTTATTTGCTGTTTCCTGATAGATTTTCCTTGTTCATATTCATAAGGAGCTTCAGATATAGACTACAATTTTTTTGATTCTGCATATTGATTCATAAAGACTTTAAACGATCAAATTTCAATGTTAAAAAATTGTCCATAATGTTGTCTTTTTTTATGTAAAATTTAAATAATCAATCTAAAATAAAATTAAACAGGCGTAACTAAATATAAATTTAAAAATGTATTTAATACATAAAAGCAGTTTTTGTTCACTATTAGAACCTTATCAAGATGTTTCTTTTTATAAAATCACATGAATAATTAAGCAATTTCACCAAATGGACATTATTTACTTTACAATAAATATATTTAGTGAAATTATATATATATAAATGAATAAACTTTATTAAAATCCTTTTTAAATCACATATATATTTACAAAACAATCTGCAAAAATAACATTTTAACTCTTAAAGTTTCCAATACACTAATAATGTTCATTTTCTCCCCAATTGTGCAGAAACTTTAACTATGTTTGCACTTTTTTTTAAAAATTTTCTTGAATATATAAAATTTTCTAACATTTTCCTTTCTTGTTATTTTTAACATACTTAATTGCCTGAATATTTTTTTCACAATTCCTTTCTCTTAATTGTCCTACCATGCTCTTTACCTTTTTCAGTGACAGACTTTCATATATATATATTGCAATGGTCACAACTAATTTTATAAACTCACTCTATCTTATTTTTAATATTATCCATCTTTTTTGCATTATAAATCCATTTCCTTAAAGATTTAATTTTTTTTTTATTCTACTTTAATATCATCATGTAGCTTTTCTTTTATTAATGTCTTATATACATGTACTGATTGTGAAATTGAACCCACTTCCTATTTTTATACAAAAGATAGTGTAAAGCCTGTGTATAAAAAGTGGGTTTCAATTCCATATCTGAAGCACCTACATAAGACATTGATAAAAGAAAAGTTATCTATTGATATTAAAGTAGGATGGGAAAATGGTAAATCTTTAAAGAAATGAATTTGGAATGCAAAAAAGATGGACATTATTAAATATACATAGGGTTTAGTTTATAAAATTAGTTATCACTATTACAATATGATATATATAGCTCAGATAGGAAAGACTGCCATTGAAACAGTTAAAGAGCATGATAGAGCAATTAACAGAAAAAATATAAAATCAGGACCCTATAGAGATTTGTTGACTACTGGATATAAAATGAATTGTGCAAAAAATATTCAGATAATAGAATGTGTCAAAAATTACAAGAGAAGACAATTTTATGAAGCTTTGTTCATTGTTAGATTATTATAAGTTCTAGATTTATAATTAAAATATTGTTTTGCAGATTGTTTTGTAAATATATATATTTAAAAAAGGATTGAAATAACTTTTTTTTATTTTTATGACATATATGTGTTTTACTAATTAAATATATTGTAATGTCATGCAAATAGTTGCTGTAGAGTAGTTGATCTTGTTTTTGAATGACTTTCTGTGCTGATGTGGCTGTTGTGTTCTTCAAGATAAGTTGAAAGTTTATATTTTTTTGCGATTACCATCAAAAAAGTGAATGCTACAAAAATTGTGTACTTACTGTGTAGATGTGGAGAAAAATTGAGATCAAGAGAGATAGTTTTAATTGGATTTGGAAAGATTCAAAATATTGGTAACATTTGGAAAATGTTTTATGACATTTTAAATATATAAGTAAAAAAAATTTGTTGTGGGGGGTGTTACTGTAAGGAGGCTTTATAACTAAGTTGTATGCAAGATTAGCTGTTTTTTAGTAATTTTGCTACTAAATATTTTTTTAATTTAAGAAAGGAAGTGATTTATTTGAGAAAGTAGATAATTTTTGAGGCTTAAGGTTGGAAACGCCATGATTATTGATCGCCATTGAAAGAAAGTAAAATTTGTCTATTTCTATATAAAGGGCTTTGAAGAGTTTGACAGGTCACATAAAGTTAAATATAGAGTAGGAGACTTGGAAAAATAAGGAATATGGATTGCATTTATATCCCATTATGTATATATAATATTCAGAAGGAAATTAGGTGGGGTGTGGTAGAGTGTACCATATGTGATGAGGTTTATCATTTGACATGCTTAAATAAGACTAAGAAGGATGTAGCAGGTTTATGGTATATGTAAACAGTGTGTAAATGTTATAAGAGAGGTGAAAAGTGGTTTCTAAGTGTAGATAGCTTAATGAGAAAATCAGGAGAAATGGAGCAAAATGTAGTGGAGGAAGATAGGATGGAGTATGTTTTTAGTGAAGTGACAGGAGATATGGAGGAAAAAATAGGGAATGCAGTGAAGATGGTTAGCCAAAGAATAAGTAAAATAGAGAAAGATATAAAGAATATAGAAACAAAATTAAAATCATTAGATATGAAGTGTGAGCAGATAAAGAAATTATTGAATAGAAATGATAAGGAAGAAGTAGATGAGAAAGTCCAGAAGGTGGAAGAGAATGTTATGGATGAAGTAGGGAAAGTAAACTATGATAAGGCATAGATAGGAGATTCACTAATTTGCCTGGAGATAGAATTAGGAAAGTTACAGATTAGGTAAAGAAACAAGAGAGTAGAGATCTGTATGTTATGGTAGGGACAAATAATTTGTCAGAGTGATTGGAGAGAGTAATAATGAGTATATAGAATTGATTAGTAATATGAGTAAGATTAAAGAAAGAGTAGAAATAGTTGAATTATTACCAAGATTTGACAATAGGTATATGATAGATAGGGCATGTTCTATAAATGAGAGATTAAAAAAATTGTGTGAGAAAAATGATGTGATGTCTGAGGATAGGTGGGATTTTTGTATTGGGAAGAGGAAGTTATATAGGAAAGATGGATTGCACTTAGGAAAACAAGGAAGTGAAGTATTAGGGAGTTTGATTTATAAAAAATATAGTTTGGGAAACTTATAAAGGGACTGGGGTTTTGAATTGCAGTGTTATCAGAAAGAAGAATTGATGTGATATAAGAAATAATCAAAGTGTAACTGATTTAAATATAAATGTAGATGTGGGAAGGAAATGAGTATGTAAAATTAATAATAAGCATGCTATTTATAAATGGAATGGAAAAGAAAGAGTCAAAAGAATTTATAAAAGAGTAGTTAGGAAAGAGAAAATTGTTAAAATTGGATATTTGAATATGCAAGGTGGTAGAAAACCAGAAAAGTGGCTGGAATTAAACAAAGTGAAGAGCTTGAGAGACTAGTAGTAGTGAAAACACATCTCAGAGAAGAAGAATTTATACTGGAAGACTTGGATGGCAGGGTACAAATAGAAAAGAAAAAGAAAAAAGGGGTAGTGGTATATGAGTTATGTCAAAAAAAATATTTAAATATTGTCAAATATCAAGAACGTTTATGATTTGAGATAACATTAGGAAGACAAGAATGGATTGTGGATTTAATGTATATAGGCACTGGATATAGTCAAACTATAATAAAGAAGCACAGTAGCATATATGAATGCCTAGTTAAGGATATACAGAGCTTCAAAGAAAAATAATAATGGTTAAAGGGGATATGAATGGGCATATAGAAGAAATTGATGATGTAAATAACAAAAATGGACAAAGTTTGAAGAAATTTTGTCAGAGAGTGAATTTGAGCATTGTAAATTTATCAAATATTTAGAGGAACAATACACATGGTCTAGAAATAATATAGTTCACACAATATACTATATATTAGTAGAGAAATAAAAAATAAATAAAGTATGGAAAATGAAAATGTTTGATAATGAAGAGAGAGTATGCAATAGTGATCATAATTTTTTTATAACAAATGCTTAGTAATGTGATGAGAAACAGTAATAAAAGTAGAAAGGATAGTGAAAGATGTGGATGGAGAATGAATGATGAGAATAAGTTAGAAGAATATAAAATAAAAATTGAAGAAACCATGGAAGTGTTGGTTGGGGATGAATATAAAAAGAAATAAAGGTAATAGGAAAGAGAGAGTTAGTAAAAGTGAGGGGAAAAGCATGCAGAGAATATAAGTGTGCTATTAAAAACAAAGAAAGTGAAAAAGATGGTAATGTTAAATGGGAAAAGTATTTTTACAAAAGATATTGGCTAAAATAGATAATTATAAAGAAAGAATGAAATTTAATAGCAAATTGTTGGAGGATATTAATAAAAGTGTAAGAGATGAATGTAAAATTTTTTGGAAATACATTAAAAGAAGTAATGTAGGGAAGAAAGAAATAGTATTACTAGATAATGATGGAATAGAGTGTAGCTCTATAGAGAAGTATTAGAGACAATATTAAATAAGTATGTAATGGATATAGAAAAGATGTTAGATGTGAAGGACAGAGTGATAACAAACATGAAAGCATATAGTAATGAAAATATTAATTTTACAGAAAATGAACTGAATGAGGCAGGGAAAAAATTGAAAAGTGGAAAGGCAAGATATTTGGATGGATGGACAGCAGAGATGGTAATGAATTTAGGACATAGGGCAAAATATAAACTTATTATGTTTTAATAAGATGGCATAGAAGAGAGATATTTCTGGATAGTTGGAGTAATACAAGAGTAAGGCTACTATTTAAAGGAAAGCATAAGGATCATAGAAAATTAAGCAATTATAGACTGATAGCGGTAACATCAATGTTATATAAAGTGTTCACATGGCTGGAAGAGTCACAAAATGAATGGAAGAAAATAATATAGTGAAAGAAATGCAAGGAGATTTTTGATCGGATAGGCATATAGAAAATAGTTTATTTGTAGTTTCACAACTTGTAGAATATGAGTACAAATACAGATAGATGATTATATATGGTTTTTATAGATATAAAGAAGGCAGATGATAGAGTAAATAGAAATAGATCATGGGTAAGTTTAATAAATTTAGGAATGATGGATATTATTAAGAGATTATATGAAAATAATTATTATGCATATCAATTAGGGAATATAGAATCAGTTACGGTTAAAAATAGGATGGGACTAAGAAAGAATGCCCTATGCCACCTATTTTTTTTTTGCTGCATTTGAGAGAAATGGAGAGAGCAATAGAAAGACTAGGAAGTGGTATAGACATCCCATTAATAGATGGCAAGAGAGTATATACATTATTGGGTCTTTTATTTATGGATAATGTTTTCTTGTGTACAGAAAGAAGGAAAGATATGGAAGTCATGCTGAGGACATGTGCAAGGGTGAGTAAAGAAATGGGGATTAAATTTAGTGGAGAAAAATCAAAATAATAATGATTAATATTGGTGAAAGTGAAGATAAAGAATTTTTTATTGGGGGATATAAAGTTAATTGTGGTGAATAGGTATAACTATTTGGGCATCATCTTAAGTTTCAGAGAAATTGCTTGGGTGAATGGGAGAAAAAAATTGATAAATGAAGCAAGGAAAAGAAAGGGACTAATAAAGAAATTGATAAAGAAATTAACAGTGTTTTCATATAATAAATATGATGTAGCTAGAATTGTATGGAAGGGAGTGGCAGTAGGAGGATTAACATATGGTAAATAATGCATTATGTGTTAGTAAAAGGGTGTTAGATTACTTAGAAAAAGTATGAAGAGAAGTAGGAAGGCATGCATTAGACACAGCTGTGGGGATGGCAATGGAGGCAAGTCAAGGAGAAATGGGATGGTCAAGTATTTATATGAGAGATGCAAAAAGCAAAATGAAAATGTTTGATAGACTACAATTTATGGATAGTAAAAGAATAGCCAAAATAGAATTTAATTGGGTTTTGAGTAAAGGGTAGGCAACAAGATGGGTGATAAAAGTAGTCCAGCACACAGAAGATGTGGATAAAGACTTTATGTCAGTATACTTGTACAAAAGGTGGGATGATTATGTTAGGAGAATTGTTGAGTGTTATAGTGGCAAAAAATGAGATAGAAGAATAGATGCATTAATAAAGAATAGGGAGTTGGAGAAATTGAGAATTAGTATGGAGAGTAAAAAGAGTTTAAATATATATAGAAATAAATGGAATATTGGGTGTGAGTTAATTTATGATAATAGCAAGGAAAGTAGTTTAGTGTTTAAGGCTCAAACAGGGTCTTTAGCAACAAGGGAATATACACATAAATTGAAAAATATGAGTGATTTAGTCTGCAAGTTCTGTAAGGAAGGTAATGAAAATATTAGACATCTGTTAATTGAATGCAAATTTCTGAAAGCAGAAAGAGTACAAATAATGATGTGAAAAAATAAATATAAGGAAAGTGATTATACAGAAATTGGGTTATTGTTTGTTTTTTTTTTGCTGGGTTTGGGAAAAGATATGGGGGGGGGTGTAGATATAAAAGCCATGGAGTTGACAAAGTTGTGGAAATGGGATGGAGCAGGATAGAGAATAATATGGTGAAAACCTAGGGTGAGGAATGAAAAGGGAAGGTAAAGTGGCTAACAGGTTTCTCTGGGCATAGTGGATAAGAAATTCCTCACTCCACATAAGGAGAAGCCACAGCACTTTGTATCAAATCTTGATAGGGTACTCACTAATTAAAGGATGTAGATATGTAATTGCAAGGGAAAATAGAAATAGGAATATGAGTATGTTTACCTGAATCTAGAATTGGGGATGTTACACATAAGGTAAAGAAATAATGAAGTAGAGATGTTTATGGTATGGTAAAGATAAATAATTTGTGAGAGCCATTGGAGAGAATAATGAATGAATACAAAGAATTGATTAATAGTTTGGTTAAAGGAAGAGTAGGAGTAGTTGGATTACTACTAAGATTTGACAATAGGTATATGTTAGATATGGCATGTTCTATAATTGAGAGATTGGAAAAATTATGTGACAAAAATAATGTTGTGTTTGTGGATATGTGGGATTTTTTTTATTAATAAGAAGAAGTTATACAGTAAAGATGGATTATGCTTGGAAAACAATGAAGTGAAGCATTAGGGGGGGGGGGTTAATTTATAAAAAAATATTATTGTTTCATAAGCTTATAAAGAGGTAGGGTTTTTAATTATAGTATTATATTATAAATGTTACATAATGAGCTTACAAATAGTTCTTAACAAACTTTTCAGAATATCATCAACCTCAGACTTGTTTCTGCTACTGGTTTCCTCAGTGAGGTGCTAGGACATTTAAATATTAGATTAAAATACCAACACTTCAGACATTTGTATGTCTTCCAATCCAGCTATCTAACTTAAATAGCCATATGGGATTGAACTAAGTTCAGATACACTGTTATCAAAAAAAATCAAGAATGGACAGGTGTAAAAAGTAAACAAAGGGTAGCTGATTCTGATATAAATGTAAATGGGATAGGAAATGGGGCTGTAAAAATAATGATAAACAAACTAATTAGAAATGTAATAGAGAAGAAAGTATATAAAAGAATTTATAAAAGAATAGTAAGAAAGGAAGAAATTATTAAAATTGGGTATTTAAATATATGAGGTGGTAGGAGACCAGAAAAATGGTTGAAATTAAACAAAGCAGTTTAAAACAGGGCTTGAGGAATTAGCAAGAGAAGAAGAACAACTTACATTGGAAGATTTGGTATGGAAAGGTATAAATACAAAAGAAAAAGAAAAAAGGGGTGGTGATATAGTAGTTTTGTCAAAAAAAATATTTAAATACTGTAAAATATCAAGAACATTGATGGTTTGAGATAAGGTGAGGAAGACAAGAATGGATGGTGGCTATAGTATATATGGACTAGTCATACTATAATGGAGTGGAACAGTATCATATATGAATGCCTAATTAAGAATATATAGAGTTTCAAAAAAAGGGGGAAGAAAATAATGGTTATAAGTGATATGAATGGTCATATTGAAGAAATTGATGATGAGGATAACAAGAATGAACAGGGTCTGAAATTTTTTTGTCAGAGAGCAAATTTGAACTTTGGAAATTTATCATACATTTATGAGGAGTAATACATATTATCTATAAATAATATATTTCACACAGTAGGTTATGTATTAGTTTGAAGAATATAAAATAAAAATAGAAGAAATCATTGAAGAGTTTATTAGGGATAAATATAAGAATTGGTTGTGGCAAATAGGGTTTTAGCTGAAAATATTCAGAAGAATAAAAGTAATAGAAAATTGAGAATTAGTAAAATTGTAAAAGAGAGGGGAAAGCATGCAGAGAATATTAATGTGCTATTAAAAACAAAGAAAGTGAAAAAGTGTTAGTAATAAACTATTTTAAAAAAAGAAATTACTAAAATAGATAATTATAGAGAAAGAATGAAATTAAATAGTTAATTATTGGAGGATATTAATAAAAGTGGAAGAGTTGGGATCAAAAAAATTTTGAAAAGATATTAAAAGAAATGTAGGGAAGAGAAAAATAGTATTACTAAATGATGAGGAAAAAGAGTGTAACTCCAGAGAAGAATTAGAGATAGTCTTAAATAAGTATGTAATGGATATAAATAAATGTTACATGAGAAGGATAGAGTAACAACAAATATGAATGCACATATTAATGGAAATATTAGTTTTACAGAAAGTGTAATTGACTGAGGCAGGGAAGAAGTTGAAAAGTGAAAAGGCAAGTGGTTTAGATGGATGGACTGCAGAGTTGGTGATGAATTTGGCAATTATCATGTTTTAATAAGATAATACAAAATACAAAATCATCACAAACGGCTGGATAATACAAGTGTAAGGCTATTACTTAAAGGAAAGAGTAAGAACCATAGAAAGATAAACAATTATATGCCGATAGTGATAATGTCAATGTTATATAAAGTTTTTGCATACATGGTGACTGGGTGACAAAATGAATGGAAGAAACTAATATAGTGGGGGAAATGCAAGGTGGTTTTAGAATTGATAGGCATAAAGAAGATAGTTTATTTGTAGTCACACAACTTATTGATATGAGTAGGAATACAGATAGACAGTTATATATGTTCTTTACAGATATAGAGAAGGCATATGATAGAATAAATAAGAATAGATTATGGGTAAGTTTAGTAAATTTGGGAATGAATGGAGCTTTAGTGGATCTTATTGAGAGATTGTATGAAAATAATTATTATATGCATCAATTAGGAAATAAAGAATCAGAGTTTAAAATGGGCTTGGGCAAGAATGGCCTATGTCACCTAATTTGTTTTTGAAATATTTGAGAGAAATTGAAAGAACAATAGAAAGACTAGGAAAAGGAGTAGAGATACCATTTTCAACTTGGGGGTCATAAAACTTATTCATTATTTCTGTAACGTTTTTTACCTGAAAAGCATAAAAGTGCTGCAACTTTTCATTTATTATCCTGAATTCCATTTAGAGTAAAAAAAATTTTGATCTGAGTCATATATAGTGGCCATTTCACAGCATTCCCACATCAAACTCACCGATAAATGTTTGTCCACAAAAAGTCTTTTTTTTTTTTTTCACTTTAACTATCCTACTAATTTTCTCTCTAAATCTGTTCAAACTAACGACTGTGCCAGGTTTGCTATGTCTTAGCTCTATAATCCCCAAGTAAGAATAACAAAATATTTTAGGAATAATTTTCTTTAGAACACAAAGGAAATAAAACTCACAGCCGCTCAATTTCTTCACACACTTTAATACAAGTTACAATATATAAGAATAATAGGATACATAAATATACCAAGATATAATATTCATATGAGTTCATACTTTTCTCAATTATATAAATCCCAGTTCCATTGCTTTGGAATATAGGTTCTTTTCACTTAATACATACTCAATACTTATATAACACAAAGAAGGCAATACATTAGCCTTGCCATAATTAAAATCATTTAATCCTGCAGGACCTTAAGGCATTTTAAAATCATAATATCAGAGTAATCTGTTTTAATTCTAGCCAGCTTTGGCACCTTGAGGAAAAAAAATCCTGGATAATAACATGTCCCCTGCTATTTCTTTTACTGCTTCTCTCCAGTGGGAATCCCAGTTGACCCAAAATGATGAAGATGGAAAAGAAGCACTTCTTTTTCTGTTCCAGTCTTTTGATACTTTTTGCTCTTTTAATTTCTGGAGTAATAATATAGTTTTGGTTAAATTCAATAAAAAAAAATTGTTTCTGGATAAAAAATTTAACTTCTCAACAGTTTTTAATAATCAGCATAGAATAATCTTAACAGCTCAATAGTATATACATTTTTTTAATTGCACTGTTTGGACTTAAATTGGCACTTTTCCTTTCTGGACTTATACAATATAAATGATTAGAAAGTTATGTGGAATGTTATTAGATTTTATTTCATTTCTATATCTTTTTCTGATAACAGATATAACAATATAATAATCATTGATGAATTATATAGTCACACTGGCGAATATACAGATATATATGTGACATTTTTAAAACCAAAACCTAATGCTCATTGAAAACAATTCAAATATCCTCAATAATTATTAAAAAAATTTCAGCTCATAGTAAATTACAAATATCATACGTCTGCAATTCAAATTAAATTCTTTTAGCTTACAATAAAAATGTAAATAAACACAATATTATTCTTCATATAAAAATCAGCATGCATGACCAATTATAACACATGAAAATTATAAGCTAAATCCTTTATCAAAAATATGTAAATAATCTAAGACAATGCAATACAACAACGTATTTATGAATACCTTGAAAAATCACAAATATCTTACTATATAAGGGATATTAAAAGCTTTTTAAAAAGCAATTAAAGGCTTCAGAAGCAAAAAATACTTGGGTGAATAAGATTTTTTATTAAGAAGTTAAAAAAAAAAAAGAAAATATATTACCAGAGGAATAAATTATGAAAGTAAAAGAAAAAAATAATTTAAATTCTTTTTATGATTCTTTTTAGGAGTTATGAAAATCTAAAGGGCAAGTGATACTTGGAATCTAATCTGGTCAAATATTGATGATGATACATATCTTATAAACAATCAGATCTCAAATCTCTCATATTTAAACATCTATCATATTGTAACTATTCACCAAAGTAAATATTTTGGATCATTCCTTCAATAGTTTCACAAATATTGAGCTGCTACCACAGGAATAGTTATGGACATCTGAGTGTTTGATATCTAGTTTATCTGATGAATGACACAAAATGCATAAGTAGTGAGAAAGTGTGGTCTGAATTTCTACTGGTGGATGTTTGCAACATGGTGGAATTAAAATGATAGGTGCACTGATAAAAAGCAAAAAAACCTGCTTATATACATGCGCATTTGATTGCAAATAAATTCAGCTGTAAAATCAAACAAGTTGTAATAATATGTATTAATCAAAATATAACTTCTGGGGTGGAGATTCGAGATTTTAAGATTGCCTGATAATAGTTTTTTAAAAAAATACATTTACAATAAGAAATACTGACGTGAAAATTTTATACTGGCGAATAATTATAATATAATAGATTTTTTTAATATTTATATTGTGTATTTATATATTTAGAGTCTATTAAAAAATATTAGTTTATGAATGTAGGTGTGGGTGATTATATATAATAGATTGCTATTAAAATATCTGAATTAAATAAACTGCTACAATTAATAAACTGTCTTCTTTTTTCACGTAAACTAAAATATTTTATTTTTCATTCATTTTTCCAAATGACAACAAACAAACAAAAAAAAAAATCGAATGCTTCCTGCTGCAAAAATAGTTACTAAATCTATTATTCCATATACAAATTAAACAAGAAACATTTCTTCGTTGACAGTTCAATTTCAATGTTTAAAATAATGGATCAAAACAAAATTAATTTTCCAATGTGATGTTGCTTCTTTCCTTTTTTTTTAATAAATAAAATGTAATACAGTATATTACAATTCAAAGGGAAATATTTAAAGAAATCTTTAAATGGCAGATAACACAATCACTGTTATTAACTATATTTAAATCTTAGAGAAAGCCTAAATATCTGCGTGCTAACTAAAATAATAACTTTTGAAATCAAAAAGTAAGCTTATTTTTTCCAAAGAATCTGTTGATAATGATAGGATATATCTTTGATATTTAATATAATTCAATTAAAAAAGATGCATTGGGAATTTAACACAGCTTTTACTTAATTCAATAAAGTACAGTATTATATAACCTACAAAACATAACGTGATTTTTGCTTACATACTTTGCTATCTTTTTTTTAAATGTCAAATGCGTTGACCTGAAACGGGCCAGCTACTTGGAAGGCAGCTATGCTAACCGTTAGGCCACCAACCTTGACTACATATTTTGCTATCTTGATGTATTAATTCCAAAAAAGAAATCAAATGCATTGTTCAAAAATATAAAAGCTTCTCACTGATGAAAGTCATATGCTAGAAACTAATTTAGGGATATAAAAATAAGTTAACACTGAATAAGAATTATTAAGTGTTACCATCTGGCATCTATTGATTAACAAAGCTTCTACTAAGTGATATAAATGTAGTAAGATTAAAAGAAAATTGCAATAGATTGCTATTACAATATATAATTAGAAATTCTACAAATTTTAAGTAAAATAGTAGTTTTATTTGAAAATTGTAGAATTGCTAATTAAATATTTCTATTATTTCTTATTGTCTTGTATAGAATGAGTAATAATCTTGAATAATGTTTTATTTAATTTATAAATAATTTAGTTAATCTGGAGTATAAGCTTTATCAATGGTGGCTGATCCATAGGCACTGTGGTGGTGCAGCACTTCAAGAAAAAATTTGAATTATTAAATTTGGGCTTGAAAGTATCAATAATATAATAATCATTTAATTATTTACAGAATTATTATGTAAATACAACTACTTAAAGCATTTTTAAAAAGAATTATTTTAAGCAATGCTTGAGATTTTATTCAAAAACATTGCTAAATCTGACAGTGCCAAAAGCATCATATTTGGTGGAATTCCAGCAAGTTCTGCTGAGATTCATTGGCTTTTATCAACACATGTAAGTAGCACCATTGGTGCTGCTCACTGCAGCAGTTCCAATAGCTATTTGAGAGTGGTATGTTTATCTATTCTGGTTTCCTCTTCAGAGTGAATAAATCTTTTTTTTTTTTTGTTTTATTTTTGATGAGCAATAAAATATTGGGTTTTTTTCTTGTAATTAACTTTTATAAATGAACATATAATTATTTATTACAGAAAAATATAACAAAATAATACAAGAAATACTATTTTAAATATTTACCATGACGGATATTAGTGTTGAATATATATTAAATATATATATATTTCCAATTGTTTTACATGAAAAAATTGAAATAAAAAATAAAGATTGATCTACTCCAGATATTATTTGTCAAACAGCAGTTAGTAAAAATAAAATACATTGATATGGAAAAATAAAATTGCTGTGTGGTTGTGAAATTAGAAATGCTCTGTTTTGTTTTAATTGTTTATGTGTTTATGGCGATACTGTAGTAAAGCACCCATGCATAAAAATTTCTGTCTGCCATTGATCAGCATAGATATGCTAATCATTTATTTAAAGTAATCGAGAATATTACAATATATATTTGAAGATTGTAATGTAATAAACTTTGTATAATTTTGAAAAGATTGCAAATTTACTTTTTGACTAATGATGAACTGACCTTTTTTGCAGAAAATGTTCACCATAAATAAAGTAATAGTTTATATTAGTGAGCATCAATGAAAGTTCTAAAAACTTGTAAGTTATACATTTATTAAATAATCAAAGACTTTAATTAATTATTTAAATCAGTGACCGAATTAAAAATATTGCACCAAAAGCATTTTTATTTACTGTATTCCGAAGCCGTAATATTAATTCAATAAATAATTAGTGATAATCATTATTGTATTTATCTATAGTGGATTATGTCAAAGTTGTGAGAGGAGTAAGTTTAACACTTGTAAATCAAAATCCAATAATTTGCTATTGATAAATATTGTATGTCATGAGATATATGTCAGATATGTGACCTGGGCTAATTGATGAGTGCTGGATCAGCACAAATACATACTGGGGGGAGGGGCATATGTCTCCATTCATATGTTTTAAAAAGAATGTAATGGTGTGGAGATTATTAAGTATATCTATAAATGGAAATGCTATATCCAAATCTGAAGAGGAATTTCTGAAAAGAAAATGTTTCTTAGTGATTCTAGATTTATTTTCTATTGTTTACTCAAGCTTATAATATATTGTCTGGAGTAAAGTAAATTATTTTTCCTAATAAAGAAATCAGAAAAGTCACTTAAATTAAAAATGATTATGGATATAATTTACAAATTAGAATTGTTTTTTTAGATTAATAAACCGTTTTTATTTTATTCTGTACTATTGAGCCATATTTATTTGAAATTTATACAAAATTGGTTAACTTATTTGAGAAACCAAAGTTTTAGCAAGAATAGATCAAATTTCATCTTCAATTTTAGTTATTTGTTAATTGCTTTAATTACCAGAAAGTTTTTCTTTTTTTTTAAATCATCAACCATTTTTCTTTCTTCTCATTCATTTATTCTCCACGGATTCTTTTGGTATAATCTTCAATTATATGCTCAATTTAATTTCTCTTTTATTTCATAATTTCTTCATTAAATAACATTTACAACATGGCAAATTCTAAATTTACAATTTATTTTATTTTTCTTCCACCTACTGCTCTCTTTGTGTGTGTGTATTATCTAAGTCAGTGCCTGCACTACAAAATCATATGTAAATAATATTTATTTTATAAAGCACAAACGGTATTGAAATTAAACTGAGAGCTGCAAACCTCTCAAGCACTTGTGACTATCAACAGCCAATCATATCTTAAACACTGAGACAGAGAATTTAACAAGAAAAGGGTGGTTCCAACCTTTTTTTTACTTGTCTATCTATATATCCAAGCCAGTCTAAAGTACTTAGATCTGAAAGCGTGAATCTTAAATATCTTTACAGTCAATTCACTAAGTTCAAATTACAAACATACAGCGTGAAATCTTTCAATTTACTATGCAGTAGTTTTTCGATGTTATAACTTGCAGCAATATATGTAAATAATATTTATTTTATAAAGTGCAGATGGTATTGAAATTAAACTGAGAGCTGCAAACCTCTCAAGCGCTTGTGACTATCAATGCTGTATTTTGTAATTTGAACTCAGTGAGTTGAGTGTGAAGATATTTAAGATTCACACTTTAAGATCTAAGTACTTTAGACTGGCTTGGATATATAGATAGACAAGTAAAGAAGAGAGTGGAGCCACCCTTTTCTTGTTAAATTCTCTGTCTCAGTGTTTAAAATCTGATTGGCTGTTGATAGTCACAAGCACTTGAGAGGTTTGCAGCTCTCAGTTTAATTTCACTACAAACATTATCAAATCTATGTTCTGAAATCTAATTCTAATATATTACAAATTAATATCCAATCCATATTAAAGGCTTGTTTAGCAATTTTAATTTTCATTGTAATAATTATAGCTTTTATTTTCCTTATTTAAAAAAACTTTTAAAATAGTTAAAAGCACCAACATGCTTAAAAATTGCCTATAATCTTTATCTGTCACACATTGCAAAAAAGAAAAAAAAGTCTTAATGCATCTTTTATCTACTCCTTTTAGTAAGGCCGAGTCTTTTATTATCAACTACATTATTATTGTGCTGTGTTATTAACATCCTTCCTTCTATTTTATATGAATTATATTATGTATAATAATAATATTCTTAATTAAAATAAGCACTCTGTTCATTCTTGAGTCCTATTTTGTTAAAGTAATATAATGATATAAAGTATATTTGAATGTTTAAATGATGATTAGCCCATTCATTCACACTCTATACTATATCTAAATAACCTTGAATAAATAGGAATTTTAATCATCTAAAGCTAATAATTACATAATGGATTAAATATGTTTTTATGTCAGAAGGATAAAGGCTTAATTGAATAATAGATTATCCAGAACTAAATATTACAATGGTAATAATAAAAAAGATTATCAAAGGTGAAAATGATGTCATTCATTTATTCGTAATTAACAAATGATTTTTTACATAAATATTCAACACTATTTGCTAAATCTCTCTAGTTGGCGTCAAATCGTGTGCCAATTAATGAAACCCAAACTATATTTAGCAATTGTTTATCGATATATACATAAAAATCAAATAATTTAAAGCATAAAAGGGGTGTGTGTATATATATATATATAAATACTCAATATGAAGCATTAACAATCCAATATTTTTCTGCTTGGTAACACAAAACGATTGATTATCGAATCTTTTTTTAATATAGGCCTTTATTTTACAGTACTGTAATTAGACATTAAAATTGAAACAGGATTAATATGGAAAAAAAAAAGTTTTGTTAAGCTTAGTTTTGTTTGTAAGATTCACATTTTATAATTTTTAGATTTTGTCAATTTTTTCAACATTTTTAACAATAAAATAATCGAATAGTATATTGTTCAGGAGTTCACAAACAGTTCTAGCAGCAGAAGTGACAGAATTGTGGCAACAGTGAATGTACTTTGATTCTGGGGTCCATGATTCTTCTATTGCCCTAAACCAAACAAGATTTTATAATAGCAAAACTTCAAGGTAACGCTAATTTTTTTTAGTTAAATTATTCAGATTGGATATTTTATATGCTTTACGGAAAAATTTATGAAAAACTTTCTACAGTATTGCATCAATAAATCTTCGAAGAAGCAAAATCAAATTAAGGATGACTCTATTTTTGATGTACTATTGATGAAAAATTATAGTGCATATATATGAGAAAAACTTTGATTTGGAAAAGATTTGAATTCTGCCAGATAATACTATTTAACAATATTGCAAACCAATGGCAGATGGTGAGATGAAAATTGAAATGGTCAATGTACCATTACTAAAATTATATCTTTTAAAATTATTTGCTAAAAAAAAAGGATTTAGCATATAAAGAAATAATATCTAATATTTTAAAGTTATATGAGGTTATTACATAATTATTAACAATAATGTCAGTCTATGTTTTTGCTAATAGATTTAATTTCTTAATTATTTTTTATCTCAAACTTAGACTAATTTCTATTATGGTTCTTGTCCAATTATATTTTTTTTGTTTGTTTTTCAATTTCAACTACATATTACTTTTAGTAGCATTTAAGTTCATTTATTCAATCAATAATTGATACATATATATTTCAATCATTGTATAAATATCTTGATATTATTTTAAATCTTTTTCAGTATTATTATTATTCTCACTTATAATACTTACTTTAAGTATAAACATATTGATTTTTATTGCATATTTTTATGGGTCTCATAAATCCTATTTTAATATTTTGTTGAGCATATTCTCATGTTAACAAACATTACCATATTATCAGTATAACAAATGTTAGGAACTTTCTTACTCCATTCTTATCAAAACAATACTCATTTAAATTTTTTTTTAAAATAAATCAAGCAGAATATACACAGTATTTTTTATCTTACATGCTTTTTTTCTGTTTTTATTTGTTCTGTATTCAATTTTAGAAATATGATTCAGGTACAAATTTTCTAATAGGTATTTCTTCTTTAAAACTATATCTTTTTAGTTCAAAATATCCAACTGAATAATCCAACTCATTTTACTAAAAATCTTCTTAAAATCAATAAAGAAAATACTGAGTTTATAAAAGTCACAATGTGCCTCTACACTTCCTAAATCCTATTCTTCAGGCACAAACATTCTAATATTTATTCAATATATTCAATAATATTATAATTTGCATGTGACATTAAAATTATTGATTAAAATTCTAATTTTATCTTTTTGTTTAGAGAAATCATAACTTTTGAAACAAAACCCAAAATTTATTAATCAATTTTATGAGTCATAAATTATATTACAAACATAAGTAAATACTTTAAATAGGCTTTAACCTGTATTCAATGCACTTTAAAATTCATAATAATAAAGCATATTTTGCCGATAGAGGAACCTTCCAAACCACGACACAAAACAACAACTTTTATAAAGATATCTTGTATCATGGTTTGGAAGGTCCCTCTATCAGCAAGATATTCTGGATTATTATGAATTTTAAAGCACATTGAATATAAGTTAAAGTCTGTTTAAAGTATTTACATATGCTTTCTATGCACTCAATAAATTAATTACTACTCTACATTACAAACATAATTAATTTTCTGAGTCCTTCATCTCCAAAAATTTCCATAATTCAATTTTCTGTGCATTCCAGACATTATCTAGAC
This sequence comes from Epiperipatus broadwayi, assembly GCA_028023455.1. Taxonomy (NCBI): domain Eukaryota; kingdom Metazoa; phylum Onychophora; class Udeonychophora; order Euonychophora; family Peripatidae; genus Epiperipatus; species Epiperipatus broadwayi. The sequence goes on along the minus strand of JAQFVV010000008.1, from coordinate 12,323,910 downwards.
AATAGCTTTTATAGTATAATTCTCCACTAATGCCTAATTCATTCTTATCTGCTTTTTTTAACACAAATGAATATTTCCGCCATATAATCATATCTATCTTTTCAATACAGGCATTCTCTCTAATAACTTACTATTTTCTCATAATGGCTTCATTCCTGTGACTCGGCCTTGTCTTCCCAAAATGGTTTATTCCACAATAAATTAAATTAAGCCTATCTTTATAATTCTTCTATCTCAATGTAATCTTTATTCATTGTGGTGCTTTCTATATATAATTTTGCATGTCTCTATTATTTGATTAAAATCTCATTATTAAACTATAGCTTTTTGTTCATTTATCCTTCATATATTTAAATGTATGGCTGTAGTTTTCTCTATTTTTTTTTTTTTAATTAAACTTCTCTTTCATGATTTAATTCTGCCAGTATTAAATTATGTTCTAGATTTATATCAGCTAGAATATGCAGATGCATTCTTAATTTTAACAAATTAAATTTGATCAATTATATAATCTGATTAATATATATATTTGTCATCTAAAATATTTCCATTTGTAAATCTTTCTTTTAAAAAACTTATCAATCTTTCATCATATTTGTTCTAACTCTAATTGATAATTGCCTTATTTGACCTTATTACTGACTTAATTTTCCATTCACTTTTCCGATTTTTTAAAATTGTATTTTTTAAAACTAAATAATAAAAAATCATATACAACAGCTATATAATTATATATTAATAATAATAGTATATAAAAAGCCGTTTTTCAGCATATGTTTTCTACTCTTTTCAAATATTAAGTACCTATTTTAACTTTAACCAATTATGGCAGATAGAATACCATCTAGTGTTCTATAATGGAAATAAAATAACTATAGCAAAATAAAACAGAATAAAATTATAGTTCAAAGAATTCACTACATAACATAACAATATACATAATAAATAATACATACACTATTCAATTTTATATATATATTATTACCTTATATAATTTTCCATTCAGTTTATTGTCATGTCATAGGGTCAATTCTGTGAATTTATATTGAATTTCTATATTATAATTTTATTTTGTTTTATTGATGTTTTACTTTATTAGTTATTTTACTTCCTTTATAGAACACTAGATGGTGTTGCATATGCAAGTTAAGATAGATATTTAACATTTGAAAAGTACACAAAACCATATACGAAAGGCTTTTTATGTATAATTGTAATATATATATATAGCTGGCATATATGATTTTTTATTATTTACTATAATTTATGTGAAAAAACAACAACAGCATAATGGATATCATTCATGTCCATTTTTGATGATATTAAAAACTAAATATTTATTTTGAATAAAAATTAATTTCTTTTTTTTTAATATTTTTTTTTATTTGATAATTTATCTGAACAAAAGAAACTGCAAGTAATCTTAGTATGAGTTGTATGCAACTCATAACCTACAAAATACTTTAGTAAACTATCGTATATATATGTTCAAATTCTGATTGTGCCTTTTTTTATTGCTAGCATTGTATATATATATATATAAGAATATAATTTTATAATATTGTAGTTAGATTTAAATATATAATATTGTAGTAGATTTTTTTTTACAAAAATCTCATATAAAACTCAATAGTAATATGAAACTATTAGAAGAGATTATAAATCAATAAAAAAAGAGAAGTTATGTTTCAAAAGTTAAACCAAAATCAATTCACTTTATAAAACTAATGGAATCTTAACTTCTACTAAAAATTAATGATAAATCATAGATTCAATCATAGATTCAATGGTGAAAACTAAATTTTGTTTTATTATTAGTATTTTGACACTCATCTTACCAACAAATACTAATATATAATATTTATCCACCAGCTAAAAATAGTTAGACTCATTTATAGAACAATAATTGGATGGCAAACTGGGTTGCCAATGAAAAACCATCTAAACAAATTCTAGCCTTGTTTATAAGATTCCATCTAATTGAAAAAAATTTTTTTTTACCTAGATTTGAATCTCAGATCATGGATATAGGAGATAAATGTATTACCCATTATATTGTTATGCTATTATTTAAAAACCTTGATGCATATATGCAAGGCAATGAACATTCTTTTCTTTCTTTATTATCTAAGACACAAATCAAATAACATGTTCTTTGTTAAAATATCTTAATTTTTTTGAAAGTCACAACATTTAATGGACTCAAAGTCAATAACATGAACATTTTCCAACATATGATATGATTATTTTCTTACAAATTAACACAAGGAATTTCTCTACACAATAGCTAATAAATCAATAATGGAAATTGACACAAAAAAATGAGGTTGTTAAAATAATATAGTACAACCATTATAAATATTCTATGTATTAAAGATGAAACACATTAGAATAAAGTGATGTTATTTTAGTGATATATTATATGATAGTTGCATCAGTTATATTGTATGATTGTCATCCTAATTTATCAATAATATTTGGAATAAAACCAAGTTATAGATGAACCAACGATCTTAGCATACATTTTTTTATTGATTCATTTTTAATATATTTATCAGAAATGTCCATTGCAATCAGTCAAAAAAACAAAACAAATGTCAACACCAATTCAATTGTACATAATCCATAGTCTTCCAGTTAGTTGTATTTATGTGATCCATTTAGCAACTGCACAAATTGCCTCATAAAAAGTAAACTTTTAGATACTAGAGATTTATAAACTACTGCAGTTTGTTCCTCACAATTATGACAAAACAGTAAGAAACATTGGTTCAGGCATAATTTCAATCTTTACAATCTTCTCCCCTTTTTCCTCTTTATTAAATATGGTGTTGATAGTGGGCCTGTTCATGTCTTTCCTGATGCTCTAATTTTAATTATTACTAATCCACAAAAGAATAATTATGGTCAACACCATAATTAGTTAAAAGTAATATTAATAAAACCACTAAACATACACATGATCACTATCTCTTATACTAGCACATAATTGCTATTAAACAGGACAAAACTCTCCATACAGTAGTGCCACCCTGTGCCAACCAGAGTAATCAATGGATGCCAGAAGGCTTGTGCTTAAAATCCCTATCTAGTGCCTACTTGTCCAATATCCCCAGACTAGTTTCTGGCTTGTGACCTTCGTCAGTGAGAAGCCTTGGATCTGAGAGTACTGCGCCTAGATCTTAGGTTCTAATGCAACCCTGCATCAGGTACCTTTTATCTCTACTTAACTACAAAACTATGAGAATGAAATTGAAAACACAATATGATTTTCAATCTAAGCTCAATAGCTTATATAGTCATATGGGTCTGAACTCAGTTCAGCACCCATACATTTTGGTGTCTTTGGCTTTTTAACAACCATAGCTATCACTACCCTATTAGGCAGGATTGGTGTTAAACCACTAAACATCACATGATCACTATCTCTTATACTAGCACATAACTATTATTAAATTAGTCTGGGGATATTGGATGAATAGGCACTAGATAGGGATTTTATGTACAAACCTTCTGGCATCCATTGATTACTCTGGTTGGCATAGGGTGGCACTACTGTATGGATAGTTTTGCCTTGTTTAATATTAATAAAGTAATATAACTAACAAACTGTTTTTCTTTAAAAATACAAAATAATAATTAAAAACATTTATAATCAAAACAATTTACTTAAGCAGCAAATAAATAATCGAAATGATCAAAAACATATCTTTAACTTTAAACAATGATTTTAATTAACTTATTTGGTCTTTTTTTTTTATAAAATGTATACCACAATGATTTCTCTTGCATTAATGTTTAATTTTTCCTAATCTCTCTTTTATCTTATAGCACATAATAAATCATCATCATTATCAATCATTATTGAATCAGTGCAAAATAAAAATCTATCCAAGTTTAATCCACTTGCTCAGATATTTAGCCTTTTTTCTACATAATTAACCAGAAAACTTTCTGTTTTCATTCACCCATCTAATATGTATTCTTTTTCTAGGTCTTTTACAATCTCTTGATGTCCAGTTTATGACTTCACCTGTCAATTTTTTATCATCTCTTACAAAAATATGTGCATTCAGATATATTTCTGTTTCTTAATTGTTTCAATAATAACTGTTTATTCTCTCACTCGTGTTTTTAATTTTCAATCTTTTCTTGTTACTTCTAATATAATACTTATTCATAATTTGTTGAACAGTCTGAAATCTTTGTATTGTTTTCTATTAAGTGTTCAAGTCTCAGATTTATAAGTAAACACTGGTAAAACACATCTATTAAAAACCTTTTCAAATACAAAGACATTTTCCCTTTTAATATTAAGCCATCCAACTTTAATTCTCTGACTAATAAAAACCATTATGTTTTCTTCTGTATTAATAATATAACCAAGATATTTGTAGTTGTTAACTATTTCTAATTCATAATTATCAATACTTTATTTACTTCTGATAAAATTCATTGAAAGTTCCTTTAGTCTTTTTATCATCCTACTTTCTTACTTTCATCTGATAACTCTTGCAACATTTCCTGAAGTATTGAAGCATTATTTGCAAAAACAATCACATCATCTGCAAAACTAGATAACTTAAATAATCTCTGTTTACTTTTCATCTCTTAGCTATCAATTTTAATCCACAAAATACTTCATATTAATTTGCTATAAAAAGTTTAGAAAATATGGAATCACTCTGTTATACATCATTATCAATGTTAATCTTAGTGCCATATATAATATAGTCACTGCTATTGCATTTTGATAAATATTCTTCAGAATATATTTCCGGATTATAACTTGATAATTCAAAACTTTAATCATTATGGAAATACTTATGGAATTAAATGCCTTTTCATAATCTATGAATCCAAAGAACTAATTGCAATTCATATTCATTGGTCCTTTCTATACTTTCTCTCAATACATTAAATATCCACTGTGCTAAAACCACTTTTGAATCCAACTTGTTCTTTTAATTGATTAGAATCCCAAGTTTTCTGTAAACAAGTTATAATTATTTTGGTAAAGATTTTGTATAGAATTGATAAAAAAATGATAGGTCTACAATTTCTATCTATCATCTTTTTTTAAATATTAATATTACTACTGAATTCTTCTAATTATTTGGTACATCTTTATTATCAAGATATTTTATATATAATTTTGCCAACAATTTTTCTACTTCTTCAACTGCTTCTTCTAAAATATAAATAATTCCATCATTTTCTGGAGTTTTTTTCCTATTTATATATATATTTAATTGCATGTCTCACTTATTCATTTAAAATGCTAGGAAATTTGGGTAAAATAACTGTAGGGGGTATTTTGTTTTCATATTCTTTATTAGTAAATAATTCTTTATAGAACTCTTCTACACATTTCATGATGTCATTTCTTTTTCGTAATAATTCCATCTTCTTATCACTTAAATAACATACCTTCCATTACCAAGGTGTTGTTTTATATTTTTGAAATTTGTAGTCCTTTCTATAACTTTCTATGCCAATTCACAATTATATTTTCTTTTACCATTAGTAACTTTTTTTTCATACCATTTTATAAAACTCTGGATATGATTTCTTCTTAATGAATCATTTTTTAAAAAAATTCATATATTCTTTTCTTCATTCATTATTTTGTCTCAGTAGAAAATTTACTAGTTAATTGCTGCTTTTTTTTACCAGCTATCTTTGTTACACTTCTTCACAGAGTATTATTTACCTTTTTATTGATTACAGCCAAGTCTGAACCAGCTTTAAAGTCTGTTAATAATTTAAAACAAATTGAAAATTCTAATTTTAATTCAATGGAATATTTCTGAAGATAATGAATATCAACTGTTACTATTAACTTTCTTAATAGTTTTCATGTTTCTAATTAGCTTATTTTATATCTCAGTAATTGATTATTAGTTCATCTATTAAATCTATTAAGAACTTTACAATCTTAAAATATGGATTTTCTAGTGATCAAAATATAAGACAATTTTATGTACATTCATTTGGAAGATTTTGTGTTTATTTCAATATCGAATTTTTTTTAAAAAAAAAAATTCATAATAAGCAAATTTTCTTTTTCTGAGAACTCTACAAGTCTGTGTCCAATTTATTCACAGTATTTTCATCATTTAATTGTTACCAATTCTAGCATTCAAATCTCCTATGACAATTGTAAAATGCTGTTTGGTCTAAAAATCTTCTACTTCTTCAGCACAATGAGAACTTATAGGACATAAACCTTAATTAACCCCATTTGATATCTTCTATTATATAAATAAGTAATCTTGCCATTCTGTCTTATATAATATCTTTGCCCATAGTATTATTCTTTCATTTTTTATTTGTAAAAAATCCTATTCCACTTGTGCTTCCAAAATTTGTTTTTGTAATAAAATACATATCTACTTTTTAAATCATTTGCCCTTTACCTTTCTTCTAACTTCATGAAATCCAACAACTTAAGATTTAGTTTTTTTCTTCTAATTTATACAATCTTTCTTTATTTTAAAGTGATTTTCAGTTATAGGTACCTAAATGGGTGTCTGAATCTTTAAACAAGAGTTTTTTAGTACCCTTCATCTTTAGTGACTAGCTGCTGCCTTGGCTAGTAACTTTACAGGCTCCTGAAAATAAGGGCCAACAGTTAGTTTTGTCTTTATATCTATTTAAAAATGGATCATTCACACACACACACATTCATACTGACTTTAAGGAAATTCAACTAATAGTTCATTTAAGAACTATCAGGAAACTGAGAAAAAAAACCATGGTGTTTCTTTATCTTAAACTCAGAGATTAAGTCAATAAATTCTCCAGGATGACTAAAGCATGTTGGTGTGGAATGAACATTAGAAATTTACCCTTCTCAAATTTTTTAAGACCTCAAAAAGGAATCAAAGAGTCTCTTTTCAGTTAACAGAAAATTCCTTTCTGTAACCCACACAATAAAATTTTTGTGTATATAATGCCTTTTTTTTACAATTTGTTAAACAATGAACTGTCATAAAATGTTTACTGCTTTTATCTGAAGACATCTTGAATTTAAAGAAGATAGAGATATAAAATATTTAACTATTGATAAATATCTAGAAAGATATTAGTATTTATTTTATTATTATTATTGAAAAGAACTTTGTTATAGTTAAGTTGGATAATCTAAGGAAGAAAGGTATGGAAGGGAATCAGAATAGAAAAGTTTAAAAATCGTATATAAATTAGAAAACATTTGCTTAACTAAATGATATTTTTTCAGCAGTAGATAAAAGAAAATATTAAAACAAGGACATTCTTTCTCTTGTTTAATATTAGCTTAGATTAGTTCTATAACATTGGCTGATAATATAGCAGTACTTGTGGATAGAGACGATAAAGTTAACAGAATAAAGTTGATTCATACTAAAGCAATGAAAAAAAATGGGTACTTAACTTTTAAAAATGACAGTTGATAGAAAATTATAAAGCAGATTAGTGTTTTTAAGTTAGAAATTGTCTACCTGATGATGAAAGAAGTAAAAGAAAAAATTAGAATGAGACTTGTGCTGGCTACACAATCAATTAAGCAGTATCATAAGTTATTCTATAAATCTCTAAAATTGGAACTAGAAAGAGATTGTAAATATTTTGTCTAAAATGTTGTTTTATACAGAATAGTTACTTCATTTCCAGAGATATGAATTTGGCAGCAAATGGAAGAATAAGTTAAAATTACAATGTTAAAATAGAGATAGAAATAGATAAGTGGAATTTTGATAAAAAAAAAGATTAATAAAAAAAGAGGAAGTAGATTGGATATATGCTGAGTGATATAGGAATTGTGAGAAAGATGTTACAATTGGAGAGATTAGAGAAGGAGAAATAGAATGTTGGTAGACTATGTTAAATAAAAGGTAACTATGAACTTTTGATGAACAAAGCAAATGATAAGAGTTCAAGAAGAAAGTACCCAAGATGACACTGAGAACCTATCTTTGGAATATGACTGCTGGAAATGATGCTTGCATTCAACGATAAAATTATTTGCAAAATATTTATTGTGTATCTATAAACCTATCATTACTTTATTATTATTCTCTTGGTTCACAAAATCTAAAACTCTGCTGACATATTTATACAAAAACTTTATCAATTCTAGTTTAAACATGCACGGGTAAAATATAAGATCATGTGCATCATTGACAAAGACATACAATTTTGCTTGCCATCAGTGATGGATCTTAATTTTTAATCATAATTAATCATAAAAATAACAGTAATATGTCTCTATCTGCTATTCTGTCTCCATTTATTAAGCATTGATTCCATCTTTAAATCCCAAGTCCTCATTGATAAAAGTAAAAGGTAGAACCTAATCTAGGAGTAGCAATTTCTAAACTGTACTACTATATAATAAACACTGATTATACAAACTTCACAATAGATGGTGATAGAGTAATAGAGAAATAAAAAAAAGATTGCTAGATCATATTGCAATTAGCTGGAAGAATCAAGTGATCATATTAAAAAATACAATTTTAAACTTTAATTTAATTCCCATCCCCAAACATATTAATGTTTTACAACAAGAAAACATTTCCATTTTTTTTATCTAATCACCAACCTTCTTATAAATTGGAAAATGCATATTATATTGAATGAAAAAATATTACCTAGTTTTACAACTAACAACTCAATCTCTCAGGGTTGCTTTTTGAGCTCTCTTCTAGTCATTACTTATATAATCTCTTACTAAAAAGAATTGAGTGTGATCTGTCTGGAATTCAAATCCCATTTTTATAAATATTATAATAAACCATAATATCCTGAAGTAGAACCTTCCTAGAGGTACCTCAAGATGTAGAAGTAAAAATATAAATATTATCAAATTTTCAAATGAATTGCAAATATAGAAATCACATTTTTGTTCTCAATGATGAACTTTATGCATACATTAAAACTAATAACATAAACTCTCATTTCAATTTTACATTTATAAAACAGTAGAACATGTATTAGTAACAAGATTGGATTAATTTTTCATATTACTTTGTAAAGAAACTATAAGTTGTTGTTTTTTTAATTTTGTATCAGAACACAGCACTATTAAAGATGTCATAATTTAATTAGTTTAAATTATATTCATTTTTGCATCATTAATTAATGAACAAATACAAACTTAACAGAAATAAACTGTTATGTCCTTCATATAACCAATAGTTAGAAAGTCATTTTTTTTAAAAAATATGGGCTTTCTTAGAGGATACTGTGAGCTATTAAGAGTGGAGGTCAAGAGTATCATCTTTTCAAAAAGGTGGGAAATACTGGTGTGCATCACTGATGTTCTAATCATTCTTTTTTCCAAAACATTTCTATCTAAACTTTTTATTAGATATAGAATACTATTTTTAATTCAAACTAATAAATTTTCAATTTGATAGACTTCCCAATATGGTTTCTAGGCTTTCCCCATTCATCTAGCATCTAATTATCTCAAAACCAATTTTCAAAACCAGCTACTAATACGAATTCAAACGATTATTATCTCTTTAACAAAAATATATCTGTCATTAAAAAGATTAATTTACTTTATGCATTCATTTATCTTGGAACAAGAAAGATGTAGTTTCATTCAATAAAATGCAGAGACATATAAATTCGGTGAAGTACTTCTTTCTATTCTCATTATTTATTTACAAAGTTCTATTTATGTTTTAAAGCGATTTCTAGTTATATATGAGATAATAGAAATAACATCGACAGTGTAGTCTAATGTATTTAATATAATTAACAATATACATAAATTCATTAATATCTACTTCTTATTTGAAAACAAATTTACAAAATAGCCATTCAACAAACTCCAGAGATCCTTCTTACTCAATATTTGCAATCAATAATCTCCTGAATATTAAAAATATTAAAAAGTTTAGAACTAGTTATTTTGAATGTTTAGTTAAAATCTCAATGCACTTTCTAATAATTTGTTCACTTTAGTTAGGATGAAGCTCTCTAATATTAATGTCATATGTCCACTACTTGGCAAAAATAAAGAAGCTGTATATCATTTCTTATTTCATTACTCTAAATTATAAACAAAAAAACATTATAAACAACACAGCATTCTCACATACACATTCAAATGAAATTTATTAATAATTTAAAAAGAGAATGTATCCAAATATTACAGTCATAACCATTATCATCTTAGCCTTGTAATTTTTAAGGATCCATTTTAACTTAACAAAACAAATTACTATCATTATTTTTTGACAAATTTATAAAAATTAGAACAAGAAATTAAGCTATAGCTTTACTTGAATATTTATTTCGCTCTATGGAGCCTTATCTCATTACTTGGAAAATTGTAAACGATTATCTGAACATTTATTTACATTATATGTTTTCAATATAAATAATAATTACATCAGGTAATTATGTAAATTTATATAAAAGGGAGGTTTTTAATAAATGTGTTTTACCAGTTCTTATTTTTGGATCTGAGACTTGGACATTTAATAGAAGAGCAATACAGAGACTTCAGACCACATGCATATTAGGAGTAACAAGAAGAGATCGAAAATGCAATATATGGGTAAGAGAACAAACAGATGTTACTAACCTCATTAAAAAAAATAAAAGACTGAAGTGGAGTTGGGCTGGACATATTGCTAGAAGATGATAATAGATTGACAATTGAAATCTTAAACTGGATTCCAAGAGATTGTAAAAGACCCAGAAAGAGACCACATGTGAGATGAATGGATGAAATAAGAGTATGCAGGGGTGATGTGGAGAAGAGAAGCTAAAGATCAGAAAAGATGGATTGAACTTGGAGAGACCTTCATCCTGCAGTGGATTGATAATGGTTGATGATGATGATATAAAATGTTTAACTATTGTTGTACAAAAATTTAAAGTTTTTGACATTTTTGTGTAAATGTAACACTGATATGGTACAATTCTTACTTCTCTCTCTTTATTTTGATTCATAACTAACATTCTATCTATTGTTCTTTTTTTAATCAATAAAATTAAAAATGAAATAGTCAAGTAATGTTATGATAGTAGAAAATGAATCATATAATATCATTATTAGTTGACTTTTTTTTTCAAAAACTATTTTAAGAATGATTGCATCAATATTGAACTTTTACTTTGGGAAGGGGGGGTAATGTTTCATCATTGACATTTATACTTGATAATTACTAAATTATTATGGTTTAAAAAGTAAAAACAGAACAACCATAATCATATTTGCAATATTGATGTTTTATAAACAGATGAAATAATATTGCTGTAAATTGATCCAAATTTGCTACTCAGTTATTATTTTCCAAATCTAAACTGTTCATTTAATATTATGATGTTATGCCATATTAAAAATAGGATGGAAAAATGCAATTTCTTGCTGCACTTCTAAAGATTATAACCAGTATCTAATTAGTTTTGATTATAGGATAAGAATCACCCAAAAAATATCAGGGTTGATCAAATGTGAGCTTGTGGGAGAACTATAATATTACTACAGATGCTGATCCCATAGTTTAACTTCACTTTTTATTTTTCTTATTTGTGATTTCTTTTTATTTTCATATACACGTATATTCTTTTAGATTTTTCCTTGTGTTTCTGCTGCCGTGCTACTAAATTTCAACTTGTATGTAATGTTGAGATACTAGAAACATAAAATAGTGAATTTCATAGGATTTATTTATCAGGGCCAGTTAATATTCATTACTTTGACTCACACAGCTACAGTTAATATGTTAATGATTGGCTTATGTAAGCATAATGAAGCTACAGTCAATAATACAAATTGCCTAAGTATAGCCATAAAGCAGGTAGGATTATGATGATCTTATTGCTGGAGTAGATTTGCATAAAATAAGAATGAACACACACACATTCATCACCTATTGGTTATTTAATAATATACTGGTAAATATATAAATATGTATATATTTTTCATTATTAAATGAGTGTACATATTTATTATTTTCAATAGTATTGTACCTCCAGTGATATTCTATGTTTACTATGTATAATAAATTTGCACACCCTACATTATTTTTAATACTAAGACAATTTATTTGTAAAATGACATAGAGTTATTGCACCTTTTTGTTATGCTCATTACCCGAGATTCAAGACTGGTCTAAGTAAATCTTGAATTTTTTTCACGTTAAAAACAGGCTTGTGATTTTTCTTTCTGGTAGATGGTCATAACCAATTCAGCTAACTAAGTAGTTGGTAAATTGGTATCCAGTTATTCTTAATTGGAAAGTAAAGGTCTCAGATTAATTTTGATTGTCTAGATGAGTGGCGATGTGCTGATTGTAAAATTAGTATTATAATGTAATGTGCCTTTCATTACTCTGGAGCAGGTGTTGTATTCCTTCAAGCATTGAGCTCATGATTACCTTCTAGTGAATAATATTTTTATAGTATAACATTCACTTTAAACATTCGCTTTACCACTCATGCACAAAGATAAGGACTGGTTTTTATCCACTTTTAGTACTCTATGGAGGAACATATGATCAAAAACATGTGAAAAAAATGCAAATTTCATGTTGAACCAGCACTCATCAGTTGGCCCAGATCATAATCTTTTACACATAACGTTATCATTGTTTAGTATAAATAGATAGTCAATTATGACAGTTTAATTGATAAGGGTTAAACTTGCCACTCTCACAACTTTGACACAAACTACTTGATAGAAGTATATTAATAATTTTCATTAGCCATTTATTAGACTAGAGATTATCCACTTAATGAATAATATTTCTGTAGTATATTTTTCACTACACCCTATCTTGTATGAGAGTGGTATAATGAAAATTTTATCACAGAAATATTATACATTAAGTGGATAATCTCTAGACTAATGAATGACTAATAAAAATTATTATTATACTTCCATCAAATGGTTTGTGCCAAAGTTATGAGGATGGTAGTTTGACACTTATCAATTAAACTGTGGTAATTGGCTATCTATATATTTTGAATAATGATATATATGATTGTGATCTGAGCCAATTGATGAGTGCTGGTCCAGCATGAAATGTGCACCTTGGGGATCATACATCTTTTTCACATGTCTTTGGTCATATGTTTATGAATATATCCCTCCACAAGATGTTAAAGGTGGATAGAAACCAGTCCCTATCTTACGTGAGAGTGGTGTAGAGAAAATTATACTACAGAAATATTACTTATTAAGTGGATAATCTCTAGTCTAATGAATGACTAATAAAAATTATTAACCTGATTACCTCTAGTTCCTTCAATTAATCATTCTTTCCTGACATTATGATGAATCGTTTGAAATCACCGATTTCAATTTGTTTGTTAATTATGAACGTATTACGTTCATGTGCCCACGCGCGCACACATTTATAAGTCGTTTTATATTGTATTAAATTTTAAACCTTTTAGCTTATTATTATTTTCTTATTAATACTACAGTATTTGTTTTTATTTTTTTGACAAATAAGAAGCATGAAAAGTTTCTGTATTTAATTTATGAATGTTTGGCATGTAATCATTTTAATCTATCACGACGTCATCAAATCCAATAAACTTCTATAAATAATGAAAGACAGTAATAAAATCTAGCTAATTTCATTTTCTTAATTAATTTATTACACTTGAACTTTATCTCATTGTGGCAATTATACTAGTATAATAACAGTAGTAGGAAAAAAAACCATTAAAAAAAAAAGCTATTGATAACTTAGAATAAAATAATTAAAGAAAGTAAATATTTTCTTTTCACTCATTTCCTTTTATCTGTTTTAAAATAGTTCTAAAAATAAAATAAAAAATGCGTATAGTATAAAACAGAAAAGAAATTGATTAATAATATTTGTCTGAAGGTTTGTGCTGTCTATTTGTGTGTTATTACTAACAAGTTGTTTGTTTTGGACAGTTTAAAATTTTCTATACTTTCAACATTCACTCATAAATGATGGAAATAGTCTAACATATCACATCTGATTAATAATATTTGTATAGTTGCCATATTGTAAAAATGGTAAATGCTTTTTATGTAGAATAAATTCTGTTGAGAAATTCTTTGATTTGCCTTCAATTTCGTGAAAATTTCGATTATTAATATTATAGTGTTGTTTTTCTATTGTCAAAAAACCATATCACGGGGCATCAATGCCCTGAATCCCCTTTCTTTAGACTGCTACAAGATCTACAGGCAAGTAATGAAATGATCATACATAAAGGTTAACTATGAATAACAAATAAGGAATACTTGATGAAGAACTCCCCCTGTTTTAGAGGATAGAATGATGATTCATTATATTGGAAACAAGCTAGTCCTGTTCTAAATATGATTTCCTTTTATTGCATTATCTCGTTACCAAAATTAGTTTAAAGTCATATCATCATTAATTTCTCATATCATCAACTATCTTCCTGCATTGTTTATGATAATAGAATTGTGTGTTCATGTAACCATATTTCTAGTCTTTAACTGCATGCACAGCATTCCAATCTCCTCCTCCATAGACACTCTTTTTTTTGCAAAATCTCTCAATATTATGAAGGCAAGTTTAGCACTGACAACATTTAGTAATGATCTTATACATCACAATTTAATCAATCTAAGTTATTTAGGAACTGAATTTGGGATAGTAATTTGACATGACAACTAATTACATGATTGATAGTTTTATTTAAAGATATTCCTCCCTGCCATAAATTTGTTAGCCTAGAAAATATAGTCTAGTCTGTATCATAAAATCTAGCGAGGTTCATGCACCTGATAGATTATTCAACAAAATGGTAGAAATAATTTGAAATATCAGTAATAATAGTGGTAATTGTGATAAAGCAAGAAATAATAATTAAAATGTTTATCTTTATTCCAAATGAATGAGCAAACTATGCGGGATGTGAACATTTTAAGACCTAAAGCAAAAAAAAATGCTTGTATTTTAAGAAACTGTTAATATTTATTACTGGTGCAGCTTTCTTAATAAAACTTATCTTCTAAAAAAAAAAAAAAAATTTAACAGAACAACTAGATGGTTAAAACTTTTTTTGAAAGGATAGATTATCAAAAAAAGAAAATTGTAGGGTATTATTTATTTATCTTCTTGAAATTCCTAGACATATCAATGAAAATATAACAATATTAAAAATTATTTTGCACAGCGATACCTGTATCTTTTTTGTCAAATGCTTAGACTCCCATATTAAATTCAGAAAGTTTTGAGACTTCAAAGTATCTCACTATTAGAAGCAATAAACTTTAGCCCAAAGTTATTGAAGATAATAGTATTGATTATGTAAGCTCAAATAGTTTGCTGTTATTGTATTCATAACAACACATGAATTGAAGGTCACAAAAATTTTGTTTAAGCAGAAGAAATCATTATAAAGAAACTTAGATGCATTCATGCTTAAAATAATAGCTTTTTATAGATTACATTATAATTAGAAGTCCAAGTACAAAAAAAGTTAATATTATGTAAGCACTTATAGACCAATGGTAATAGACAAATCATAAAATATTTCATACATTTAAATGATAGTTGCATTAAAAAATAGGTTCTGTTCTAAATATATTAGTAAGAAATTTTAGGATTGATCTTTAATGGCTAATGTCAATATCAATTGAATACTAAAATTATCAATTTGAATTTTCAAACACTGCCATATTATTTTAGATTTTTTTTTTTTAAGATGTGTTGTGAATACAAGTATATTTTTGGATTCACTAAAAAAATCCTGTGTTCTGACAATGATTCTATTGTTTGTGACGTGATTTCAAAATCACAGTTCAGAAAAATGATAAATTGATTATGAAGTGGTGCTTAGTAATTAGTATTTAAAGGCAGCATATCAGCAAATAACAAGAAGTTTTAAAAACTACTGGTAAATTAAAACTGTAATTAAAATACAACCATTTTCTGATTGTGGTTATTTAAGATCTTACTTTGACGGACTGAAATTAATTTACAAATCTAAAAAATTATATCCTATTAAATTGGCGGACGTCACACTTTTATATGATATTAATATTTCAAATAAGTACATGGAATGTTTTGATCAGCTTTTGAATAATAATATAAAAATTGAGATAACTTTTTAAGATATATCCATTCTATCTAGTCATTTAGATTTGGATGAAAGATATATGGTTTATCAAAATTAAATAAATCAATGTAATATTAGAAAAGGCTAAAAGGAATTCCTGATGACATATCTGGAGAAGTTTTTAAAACTTATTAATGATCTTAATTTCAAAACTATTAGAAAATTTTAGAAATATATGTATTCATTAAGTTGTGCCAGCTGATTTTAAGAATGCTTCTGTTATTTCAATTTTTAAAAATAAATAGAGTGGAAAAGATGGCAGGAATTATTGTGAACAATCATTGTTATCTGCTATAGCAAAAATACTTGCATTTCCAGAGCTCATAATAGAGAATCACAAAGTATAATAGATAAGGTGTTTATTGTTAGGCAAATGCAGAAACATATTATGAAAAAAAGGGTAAATTATATGTGTCTTTTATTAATATGGCAAGATAGTTTACTCAATTAAATTAGTTTATAACATTATTGAAATTCAGGAAAGGTTTATCTTATAAATTTTCAACATGACAAGATTTAAATACTGGGATGAAAATTTGAGACATATGAAATGAAAACTATAGTAGATAAGATGTCTATTAACCAGAAATTTTGTTTTACATTTTAATGACAGTAGTCTTTAAAAAAATTTGAAAGTGACTTTATGAAATATAATATTAAATTTGATGATGGAGTTTTTATTCTGAATCATTTTAAAGCAAAACAAATCTTTATTTGCTTGTTTTACAGATTTATAATAAGCTGCTATTCTATTCTTAGCAATTCAAAAGATGAGCTATAGAATACTGTTAGTCCTATGAATTTTCAGTAAACTCAAGCCCTTTATCATCTATTGATGTAACTGTTAACTAAATTACATGGCTTTTTTTTTTTTTTTTGGATAAAGAATGAGAAGTACAATAAACTGCAACAGACTTTCTTAAAAAATTATTTTATGATGAAATTGAGTAAAAATTTCATGAAAAAATAGACTCATTTATATTATAAAAACTATCTCAAATAAACTACAATGGAAAACTACAATTAGGCAAGGTGTGTTTGTTGCTGTAGCAATTAAGTCATTGCATCATATCAAATAAAGGGACTAAACAATGGACATAAGAGATATGTGGATGCACTTCCTATATTTCATGGATTGATTCTTATACAACCATAACAAAACTCCTTTTAAACTTTTTATTTTTTGTCATTCAACTTAATTTTTATTCTTGAATTAGAATAGTATATTTATTCAGGAGTGAATATTAATAAGGATGATGATGAAGTAATAGAAAATTTGAAACAATAATAATGTTAAATTAGCTTTGTATTGAAAATTTCAAAAGGAACATAAATATATAGCTACAAGTCTATATGCAAATATAAAATAACAGTGAATGATAGTAAACATATTTAAATACACAAATAAAAGTATTATTGACAATTAATTGATTTGGAAATGCAACCTTACAAACATTTAATAAAATATATTTGTAAAAATACTTCTTATTTGCAAGAATAAAGATTTTACCTGTATTATATTAAAAAGTCAATTGATACTGTTTTTGATATTAAAGGGCTTATTTGAAAACATTTATAAATGTTGATAATGAAACTAAATCTGAATCATTAGAATTAATTCATAAAGTGTTAAGATGTGAGATTTGCCTTATATGCATTAGACTATTATATCTAGTCATTCATAGTGTAATATATTATAACTGTTAAGTCATATATATAATATTATTTGTCATGTACAAATTAAGTAATATTTCAATATATTAATCATATATAAAAAGATAAAAAAATATTAATGAAAAATAAAGGATTATTTTAATCTTCTTGGAAAAATAAAATAAGTAAACTGTTTCTTGCAAATATAATAATACACACTGTGACATATTGATAATGTTAAGTCATAAATATCCCTGTATAACTGACAAACGTGAAAATTAAATCTCATTCACAATATAGGTTAACCAATACTCAACCTGTGGCACCTGGGCTGCATGTGGCCTGGCAAGCTTTTATATGTGGCCCAGCAATAAACTGATGGTCAACAGATGTGCCAACACTCTTCTTAATTAACGAATAACCATGTGCGATTGATATTTTTTATTGTCGCATTAATAACGTTATGTTTTTTTTTTTAATTTCACAGATCTGAAGAACCTGACAAGTCTGTACCAGAAATGCCGAGTATCTTCATATATGACTTGTACTCGCTCTCAACCTGCTATCTTTAGCATTATTTCACTGATTTTAGCACTTTCAGTACTTTTTTTGCAAAAAAAAAAAAAGCAGTAAATATTTAAATTTAATGGTATAATAACAACGTAAATCCGTCTTTTCAAGCTTCTGAATGATTATTTTTTCTCCGCAAGGGAACGCCAATCCATGACTTCAACAGTTGTATTTCTACATTTTGAATTTGAAAACAAAAACATAATTTACTAAGTTTTTTTTTTTTTACCCCACTTGTTTGTTTCTCAGATTTTAATCAAAAAGTTTACTTTTTTACTAAAACATATTGATAAGGAATTTAATGAATTACTTCTGGAATTTACAATTGGATGGTAAGCATTTACTATAATTTGACAATGTTAGATTATTATCATCAATTATAAATAAAATTTATTTTTTAAAAACCTTTCTGTAATCAGACAAATTATAAATTTTCCATTTTAGATACTAAACTAAAACAAATATAATTTTAAAAAGACAAATATATTTACTGCAGATTGTATAATTGACCAATCAGAAGTTTGAAACTTTCATTCAATCAATAGTCTGTGTTTTTGAAAGCAAAGTGAAACAGTTTAGTTTTATATGTGAATTAGTATACACATAGATGTGTAGTATTTTATATCAAACTATAATTTAAATATCATAATGATGTCTTCAAGCAACAAATAAAAATTATCAGGTGAAAATAGAATGTTTCAAGACAACTGGGAAGAGGAATATTTTGTTGTGATGAATAATAAAGGTTTAGCAATGTGTTTGATTTGTCAAGAAAGTGTCACATTAAAAAAATATAATATTGATCATCATTACACCACAAAACATGAATTGTTTAATGACCCTTTTGTTCATGGGTCTTTAATAAGAAGTGAAAAATTAGCTTTCTTCAAGAAATCATTGCAACAATAAATTAATGTTATATCAGTGGCAATCTCACAAGAAGCAGTAGTGTTACGAGCATCATAAGAAATTTGTTATATACTTGACAAAAATATGAAACCGTTTACAGATGCTGAAGTTGTGAAAGAATGTTTCCTAAATGCTTCAAATATATTATTTGATAAATTTAATAATAAAAATCAAATATTAAGAAATTACAACTGTCAGATTCTACCTCCATTAGACATATTGAAGATATTGCAAAACATATTTTTGATAATATAATAGATTTGAAAAACTGCAAATATTTTAGTTTGGCTGTTGATTCTAGTACTGACATTTTAGCATCATCACAATTGCTATTTTCGTCAGATACTATATGGAACAATTCAATTTGTGAAGATTTTTTGAAATTTCTTCCTATGAAGAATCAAACTAGAGGTAGCGATTTTATCAATAGTATTTGTACTTTTCTGGAGAAGATTAATATTGAAATAAAAATAATAATTTTTGTGTTCATTGATGGATGTCCTTCAACGATTGGATCAGAAAAGGGATTTGTTTCCCTATTAAAAAAAAAAAAATCTAACAAATCTTTTATCATTTCATTGTTTAATTTACCAAGAAAACTTGGGGGCACATATATCCATTAAAGAAGTAGATGCTGTAATGAAAATCATCATAAACATTGTGAATTATATTCAAACCCATGAATTAAACCACAGAAAATTTAAAAATCTTTTGGAAGAAATAAATAGTAATTATGGTGATATATTTTTGCATACTTTGGTGCGATGGCTAAGCAGATATAAAGTTTTGAATTGCTTTTTTTATTACATCATGAAATTATTTCATTTTTACAAGAAAACTAAATCTTATAATGAGCTTGACAGTGATGGATGGTGGTGTTTTTTAGCTTTTTTATGTGACATCACAGAAAAACTTTGTGATCTTAATATTAGTTTGCAAGGTGAAAATAAAATTATTTCACAAATGACAAATAAAGTATTTGCTTTTGAAGAAAAACTAAATATTTATTACCAAGATATACAAAACCAAATACTACATCATTTTCCAACATTGACAAATGCTAAGCAAGATGGTATTGACATTTCTTCAGAAACCTATGTAATTATTTTAAATTATTTAGGTACCTTATTGAAAGAATTTAAAAGTAGATTTCAAGATTTAAGAAATATTAAGAATTGTCTTTTGCTTATAGGAAATCCTGGTTACTTAGAAATAGCAACTATTACCCAATTAGCTGCATTTGGATATGATTATGTTAAGCTATTTAATAAATTTGTTGAATTTAAAAATGATATAAATTTGGAAACCATTTTTAAAGAGAAAAGGGAGGGAAATGAATATATGAATTTTGGAAATTAGTGCCTGAAAAATATAAAATTGTCAAAAAGTGTGCACAAATGTTGCTCACATTTTTTTGCATCAATATATCTTTGTGAATCATCTTATTCGAAAATGAAATATGTGAAGAATGTGCATAGAAACAGACGTACTGATTTACACCTTGATGATATATTAAGAGTAGCATGTAGCACATATAAACCAGATTTATCTAAAATTATTAAAAGTTTATCTCAATATCAAAAATCACACTGATATTTAAATAAATGTTTATATCAAATAAAAGTGTTCGTGTTTTATTAATATGCTAATTCTAAGACATAAAGTGATCCACAAGTTGTGGCATGCATGAATTGAGAAGTCAGACATTTTTTTTATGTGACACCAATTGGTTGCCACAGCCCACTTGATGTAGTACACGAATATATGTGGCCCAGGAGAGAAAAAGGTTGAGTATCCCTGGGCTAACCCATCATACATAATACACTGATGCAATGGATGTTTTTTTAATCCAAGTTGAAAAAGGAATATTGGTATATAGAGAAAATAAATAACTTCAATACTCTAGCACAAAGTATAAATTCTTTGTATCAATTTAAAACAAATAAGGCAATTAGATTAGCCAAATGAGAGTAATTCATTTCCACTCACTTGTTTACATATACAAGATGATGTGTATAGAAGCCAAATTTGCCTGAGCCAGCTGTACAACTCATGAAATTATCTTAGAAATAAAACACAAACAAAATTTTAAATTTAATAGCGTTTATTGGCCTGAATGTATATTAGTAACTGTTGTACTTCAACTAAAGGCTTAGCTGGTTATATGCTATTAATAAGTTTATAGACAGAATTTTCTTGCATTTTCCATCAATTGTACTACTTCTACAATTGTCATAATTAATCCACACACTCTTTATAATATTGAATTATAACTCTGCATTTTACTTCACTGCATTCATTTCTATTCTATATACTCTTTTCAGCATGTTTAACTGGTTATGCATTTCTGAGTTTCCATCACATTATCACTCATGCTATATTATACTGTACTATTTATATCCCATTTATGATTAATAATTTTATTTATATTTAGTTTGTATAATTGTTTTTTATGCCAACCAGCATTTGAATTCTGTGTTTGCATAATTTTAATTATTATGAATATTAATTTTTTTCTAGAATGCAATTTTAATTTCATGTACTATTGATTAAATTTATCCACAATACTACACTCATGCATTTTATTTTATTATATATTCATTTGTAATACTTAGTTTTTAGTCAAATACAACATAAAAATAAGATATATATTATTAACAGAACAAACATTTATTAGGAATTTTGATATAAATGTTGCTATTGAAAGCTTATGTATAATTTAAGAATAAGACTTTTTTTTTTTCTAAACAAGGTTGACAATAATAAATATGGGCACATTATTACATTTTGTAAAGGAGAGAATGATTGAAATCACTAATAGAAAATCCGAATAATTATTTTGGTCCAATATCATTCAAATACACAGCTACACTTTATTTCTAAAATAAATAAAAAATTCAAAGGAGAATGTATAAAATATATATCATTATAAGATCTATATAAGTAAACAGTAAATGGAAATTCAATGGAAGAAATATTTCTTGACTAATTATTATGACGAATGTAAAACTGAAACAATAGCTTCTAATCATATTCATTCACATATGGAAACCATTAGGGAATGTTTACCACATGAGTTAATGTTAAATTAATGTGAAAAATCAAAATAAATAATACTGCTGAAAAGTAACAAACAGAAAGACAAATCCAAAGAAAATTGAGGGAAAAAAGAGAGTATGGTTCTTGCAAACAGAAATGCATTTGCAGTGGTAAAGTAAGACCATTTATTATGCAGTTTTAAATATAAAAATGTAGGATATATGTGTAAAAATAGGTTACATGATGAAAGTTAGTTGGGGGACAAAATATAAAGAACAGATATCAATTACTACCAATTGGATAAATAGAACAGGCAGAAAAATTAAATTGAAAAAATATTTAATGAACACAAGAAGGGATTTGAACTTAGACTTTCAAGCTCCACACAACTACCCACTCCATCTTATATAGCTAACATACATGTGAAAAAGATAAATGATCTCCAATATATGTATTTTCTGCTAAACCAGCACTCATCAGTTTGTCCAGATGATATTTTCCACACACATATATAATCAGTGCTCAGTTTATATTAAGGTAGAAAATCTTTATACTTTATAGGACAGGCTTCAATCTTCTCTACCCTCCAACTCTTCAGTCATCCATATTATTGAAAATCTGATGATGGATCCATCAAAGCCCTTGTTATTGCCAATATTATTGTCATATCCATTTGATTTTAAGTCATTCTGATCATTCATGTACTGGACCTAAATATGTTCATTTAAATATAGACAAGGAATGGGCAGAAGATTTTCTATATTAGTACAAACTGAGCATTGATATATATATATATATATATATATATATATATATATATATATATATATATATATATATATATAATATATATATATATATGGGAGAATATGATCTGAACCAACTGATGAGTGTTGGTTCAGAATGAAATATGGATATTGGACATCATTTACCCTTTTCACACATATGTGGCCATGTGTACTGGCTGTATAAAATGGAGTGGATAATTATAGTGATTTGAAAGTCTGATCTCAAATCCCTTTTAAATTACATTAAGTTCAGTAGTTCAGTATAGACAATATATTATATTTAAATATTATATATATCTAGTGTGTGTAGTGATGAAAGTACTAGTTGGATTATATTCCAGAGTCAGATTTAAATTTGTGAATTGAACTCAACATGATAAAATATATTTCTATATATTGTACCCTTTTGTTTAGGTAAGGATGGATTATTTAGATCAATTTACTGGAAAAATTTTAAATTTCAAAACTAAGTAAGGGAATAATGAATGTCATGTGTGGATGATCTTTTAATAATTTAGTTAGGACAAGTAAAAATAATTGCTGTATAATATTGTGTTAGTATTTGAAAGAAAACAGTTAACTAAAAATCATTATAAGATTGTATGGTTGGAAAAGCTGGCCATAGTAAATACTGATTTAATAAGTCATAAATAAATGATTAAAGTAAATTTTAAAAGTAGTAATTTAAAGTTAAACGAATAGACTATTTAATAATAATAATTGTATTTAATAGTTATATTTAAACATCATTTAATTAAAAGTAATAATGTGGGAGAAAATTGCATATTTGATTTTATAATATTGGAATAATTATTTAAAATTTTGCTATATTATTTTTATGTAATATTTTATAAATTAAATTATTTATTTTATTTTCATTTAAATTATTAGCATCTCATGTACTTTTATAAATCACGTGATGTGTAGGTATTCATACATGTGCTTGTGGAATATAAGATTTAAAAATAGTAGATTTGTTTATTCAAGAATAAAATAATATTAGCTGTTATAAATATTAAATTGGGTCTTTAAAGTGAATATAATAAATAAAATCAGATTTGTATTTTATTTTGAAAATAAATACATTTTGTTTAAAAAAAGGATAGAAATAGTAATAAATGTTATAATGTGATTTTAAAAGTTATTTTAGAGTATTTACTAAGTGTAAATAAAATATGAAAATTAATTTAGAATTAAATAATATAATAAAAAATAAATATTTAGTAAATTATTATTTGTTTTAACTTTAACCCAGCATTGTTTGCCCAGGGTAGGAAGAAGTAAGCATTGTTTAATTTGACCAATCAAAGGTGTAGTAGGCTTGAGTATAAAAGAGCTGCACAAATTTTGCAGATTGCTATTATTATAATTCTTATTATTGTTGTCATTGTTACTACAACTTTAGTTAATTACGTATACTAGTAATAGTCAATTTTATTATTTTAAATTCGAAAAAAGGATATCAATTCATTATTATAAGATCGTGTGATATAGAAATGTATGGCTAAAAAAATTAAGTAATTCCTTGCCTGCTAATTTATTACATCTAATTTCAACATCAACCTAAACATGGAGAAGTCATCATTGAATTCAAATTTATGGATGGAAATGCTAAATTATTATTTTTTTACTAGGCACATAATTTTGCCTATGTTAAGCGTTCATGTTAACTTACTAGTAGATTTCATAAATAGAACTTCACGGAGAAGATGCAGAAAATCTTGTCAAAGATGGAAAGAAAAAAATATGAAATCTCTTACTCTGGAAAACTATGTTAAAATAGAATAGTTTTTTTTTTTTAAAAAAAAAAAAACTTTTAACGTAAAAAAAATGATTATTTCAAGATGCTGAAATATTTCTTTATGAAGGAATATTGAAAATTGATTTTTTAAAAATATAATTTTTTTTAAAAAAAAATTAAAAATGAAGATTATTGGTAATATAATTTATATTATATTGGGAAAATCTTTAAAATAAGTTAGTTGTTGTATGCTGGACATATAAAAGATTTTCGGAAAATTACTTATAAAAATATTTTAAAACTATATGATAAATACCATGGAACGCTGATTGTTGTATCCAGGAACACTGACCAGTGGGAAATTTAAATGAAAGCAGGAAAATTTGAGAAGATATATGTCATAATAGAATATTAAAAATGCATTTTAACAATTACTGTTGGAGATAACAAAGAACCTTGAAGTATTTGTTTTGCAAGTGGAATATTTTACAAGTCAGCTTACTTTTGTTTTATTTTTTTTATTTTTAAAAAAGAATTGTTGGACATGTCATGAAAGTGAAACCATTGGAGCATGTGTGGTTTTTTGTTAGCGTCAAAGAAAGATGTTTTTGTCAACAAAATACTGTACAGGAGAAAAAGGACATTTTCTATAATGAACTTTGTTGGAGTTTCTTTTCGTAAATATGATTTTAAATTTTATTTTACTAACTTTCATAATAATGCTTATAGAATAGAAATAGTGTAGGAACATAGAACATTAAATTATTTACTAACCTAGTGATTAATTATTAAAAAAATTTTTTAATAATTTAAAAAAAAAAAAACTTAATATTTTTAAAGTATGATGATGTAGGATAAATGATATTTAAATAATGTTTTATTTAGTTCGTGATCCAAAAATATTAATGAAACAATCGACAATGAAGACGTATTATTGATGGTAACAATTATAAAAGTATTGATCATTTTATTATGGTATATTTTAGTGTGGATAAATGAAATGAGTATGAAAAATGCAATGCATACACATAGCTTATAATTTGTTTATTCATGTTAAAAATATGCATACTTTTAATAATATTATAAGTACATTTTAATATAAGGGAAATATAAGTATATGATTCTATTATAACTGAATTTAATGTTTATTTTAAATGATCAAAATAATAAACTGGGATATTGATACTGATTGTTTGTTTATGTGTAAAGTTACTAAGGGATAAAATAATCTTTTCTTATCGATTGGTTAGATGGTTATTTTAGACATGAATTTATTTATTGTTATAAGAATGTAGGAATAGATTTAGCGATGTAAGCTTGGTATTAAGTTAAATAGGACCAAGATAATATTTGAGGTAGGATTTGTTTATATGGGAATAAGTGTAGACAATAGTGGTTATTGTGCAAGTATAGATAACTTAGCCCTATAGTTTGTATATGTTCATGGTAGTATTATTTTCTGTATGTTAAAGTTTTAATGTTCTATAGAGCTGAATAAATAGCTCGGACATTATGTTTATTAGTAGAGGTGATGAACTAAAGTAGTAATATCTTATTTATGATACATTGTTACCACGATGGTTATTTAATAGAAGTGCTATTGAATTAAAATCTAATTTATTCCGTATACCTACTTGTGTATTTACTATTGATATTGCTCGGATTGCATCGTAAAGGATAGTATTTCAAAATATGAAATGATGAATAAGTTTAAAATGCAAAATTATTATTGAAGAGGATAAGATGGGTTATATTGTTTAAAAGTAAGGATATAAGTAAGTGTAAAGAGGACAAGATTATAACATGTTAATAAAGAATCATAAACTTTTTTATATTTGGGACTCATTATTGTTTATTACAAATAAATAAATGATGAATAAAGTGTGTTTTCTAAAGATATTATTTGGTCATTAAGTTTTAAAAGATTCAATTTTAATGCATATTTTTTACAAATAAAAGAGATATAACTAAATCACATTTGAAGAATATAAGTGATTACAATTTTATAAAAAAAAATTATTCTATAATAATAACACATCAATACTTACATTTTATTTAACATTATATTGATGAGTAGTAAGCAGTCTAGATTAATGGATATGTTATTAATTAAGATTATTTACATTATGAATAGGTTAGGAATAATTATATGACATAATAAAAGTATTTTAAAAACTAAATAATAAGTGATAAATGTATTTTGAATTAATAATTTAAATGATACTTTTTGCAATGTATTGAATTAAAGAAACTTAATGGAGGCCGTAAAGATATTATGGTAATGTTTTAATGATGAGTATTTTATAAAGCAAATGCTTTTGTATCCGATATTTATTTTATTCAATCAGTTTTTGTGAGATTACATAAATGAGAGTAAAACAAAGTTCATTCATGTTGTATATACTGTATATAATTTATTGTTCAAGCTTATTAATAAATTTGTTAAGTTTTGTTTATAAATCTTGGTGTCAACTCAATTTCTTCACATCACAATTACATAATCACAGATAATTAGAATTAAGATTTAGTATTTGCAGTTATAATGTTTTATTGATATGATTTCTTAAGTAAGGAATTTCATTTATTTATATCATTATCATGGTCATAGAATAACCACAAAAGATTTCCACAGAATTATATTCTTAGTGATAGCCACATATTCTCAGATTATAAGATCATACCATATGTTTGTTTAAGATGCCATATGGATAATAGAAGATTACATTATATTATTATTATTTGTTATACATGGTTAATATTATAAGTAGAAAAGATATGAGATTAAATTATAAATTGAAGATTAATATTATTATTTCATTAATATTAGTATTAGTTAGATGTAGTTGGAAATGATATTAAATCCCTTATCATACTTAATTACAAAAGTTATAATTATTTTAGAATTATTTTAAAGAACCTGAGATAATTTGAACTAAATCATTTTAATAGAGATATTCAGATTAATTTATTAAGAGTCATTTACTTAATTAATTTTTATTAAAGACGTAGGAGTACTATAGATTTGTTTTAAAATAATGAGAGAAGATGGTATTCTTATGCCATTGAGGTGATATCCTGTGGGATATTGGCTTAATGTATTTGTTTTGCCACTTGTAAACTCACTTCATAGTCTCATGGTTTTTATTAGATATTTATATATTTAATTTAAGAAACAGAACCATATTATTATTTGTTAATTTTAACTAATTAGTAACAGATAGTATTAAAGAATATAGTTATTTTTGATTAGATACATTTTAGATGAACATAATTATTTATCTGAGCTAGATCAGTTTGTTGTTATTGCACATTTCCTGGAAGTGAGGGTACAATATATAAAAAGATATATGATAGTTTTAATAATTTTCTTAAATCTGAGGAGGAAGGGTTTAATATTATGTGTAAACCATAAAATGTCTCTTTTATTTCTCAAATAGCAAATAAGAAAAGAATAATAACCCCACTAAAAAAATTCAAATGAATTACTCCTATTATTATTATAATGAAATTAGATGGTCTAATACCTATTTGCAAAGATTACTGAATAATTGGAAGAAAATCATATGTAAAAAAGCACACCTTAAATCTCAGTGAAATGTTAGCATAAATGCAAAAATGCTCCCCTTTTCCTAACATAATATGAAGGCTGCATTCTGCCATATTCCTATAGATAAAGAATTCAGTAAAAATATTAATGCTTATAACACACATCTTTTTAAATATAATCATTTTACCATTTAAGATTACAATGGCTTTGAAATTGTTCCATGATAAAGAGAACATGCACACTCAATAAATTTTGGGAATGATACTCTATTATAATGACATACTCATCATTATGAACTTTAAAGCAATTCTCAAAAACAAATTAGTGAGCCTCCAAACTAATAAGATAAATTTGAAATAAAGTTGAATCCTAAAAAATATGTCTGGAGGGCATAAAAAATAAATTTAATTACAGCATATTATATCAGGAAGGAGGAAATATCCTACACTTGAAAAAGGCTATTTCTACAAATGTTAAGTAATTACAAACATGTCTAGGACCTTGTAAATAATAATTATTTAATATAAAATTCTTATTTAGCACAACATTGCACCTTCTTCATAGAGATTAAGATAGAAAAGTCAAAAAGATGCTTTCAATTGAATTAAGCCCTATTAACCTCAAATAAATTAATACCCTTTAATAGTTACCTAAAAGTAGCACTTACCTAATATTTCTGAATATAGCATAAGTGCTCTGATCAATCTGCAAACATCTGAAAGTAAAGATTATTTTTAAATCTCAAAGTTGTGGATCAAAAGAAAGTACAGCCAGTTTGACAAATAGGCACTGGCAATTATCTTTGAAGTAAAAGATAGCATTAATAATTTATACATATATACATTTAAAATCATCAGTGATCATATACTACTTATTTCAAAAACCAAAATTATTGTTTGATGACTTAAATTCAAGCATATTGTGTTAGTATAACATTTCATCAGTGTACAATTTTGAACTATCACATCAAAAAAAAAGTTATATGCAACATGTGGAAACTCTGTTAAGAATGCTGGACAAAGCAGAAATCCTTACAGATTAAGCTAAAATCAACTACATAGATATGTTGTTACCACAAATGTTCAACAGCAAAACTATGCCAAAGTAAAATATAAGGACAAAGATGGTATTGACTTGTGAAGAGTGGACAGAAAAATGCTTAAACATTTCTATCAATTTCATTTTAAAATAAAAGATGACAGTCACTCACTTTTGAGAGGTGATTTCTAATGGAAGTCTAAGTTAAAGTGTGATCATAGGAAAAGAAAATAAATATCCTTTGAACTAAAGAGAGTGATGAAAAGATGTTGAGAAAAATATCAAGGATTATAATTTATTCCAAAGTACAGTCAATCTATGGAAAAAAATCATGGCCTAAAGTGACATCTTGGCAAAAATTGTAATAAACCATTTAATGGACATATTATTTTGTTATTAATTGATTTATCCTCCTGATGATGGAGTATAAGTCTGTAAAGAATATATGAACCTTAGAAAACATAAGGCTAAGAAAGAAACTTTTTTATCAAAGATTAGCAGAGATGTTTGTGACAATGGAATTAGATTTATATACAATAAGTTTAAAGAATTCATGAAAAAAAACATATTAGAGATAAATATAATACTTTTCTATCAGGTGAATTTAATAGATTTGTTGAAAAAGTAGTTCATGCATTCTAAGTATAGCCACAAGCCACACTATTAATATGATATGTGATTTACAGCCAATAGCTCAATCTTTAGCCAAGTTATTAATGGGTAGGAAGTTCATAAGAAATCTATCAAATAATAACTTAGAAATTTAACGCCCCCCCCCCCCAATCAAAATATGCAATGGTAAAGTTTGAATTAAGAATAGTTTAAAGGAAAATGGATAAAAGATACCATTCTGGCATTATCTAATCGACTTTTACAAGTTGCATTTTAACTTATTTGCCACGGATATGTAGATCATCAAATAACCATGGCAACACTGACAAAAAAAAAAGATTCCAGGAAAAGAAATTTGTATCTAGAGCGATATAACAGCCTCAATGGGATAAATCGCCAGATAAAAAAAATAACAAATAGGCATATCCAAGAGTTCATATGGAATAAGAGATAAACACTTAAATTTTTAGAGTAGGGGGAACGAATGCAATGTATGCATTAGATTATTATACATATAGTCATATATACTATTGATATGATGTTAATGTTAAGTAATATATATATATATATATATGTAGAATAGGATTTGTAATGTACAAATTAAATAACATCTTAATGTACTAACCATATATATATAGATTAGAAAGTGTTAATAAAAAACAAGAGATTGTTTTAATCTTTTTAAGAAAATGAAATTAATTAAAAGATAAGCTAATGGTCAGTCAAAATAAGAGTCATAGATCCAATTCATAGATCACATGACCCTATCTCTTAAGCTTGTAAGTTATAAACAGTGAGGATTGCCAATTCCTCTACAAGCTTTATGATAAATGCTTAGCCAGAGCCAGCACTTAAAATATCTCTGTCAGGAACCCCTCCCCAAACCCCTGACCATGGTTTTGTGCTTTGGCACTCCTCAGAGAGGTGTCAGGGTAGGTTCAGACACTAGATCTAAAAATATCAACCCAAAGCCAAGCACTTATCTAAAAGTTATCTATTGAGTGGAAAATCTGAAATTTTCAGACATCTACATGTCTTCAAACCCAGCTATCCAACTCAAATAGCTATATGGGGCTGATAGATCTTCAGCCATACCATATATTAGTAGTCATAGCAATATAAAATTGCATAAGACTTTTTGGCAGAGACTATAAATAGTCAAAATAAGTCATAGATCCAATTCATAGATCACATGACCCTATCTCTTAAGCTTTTAAGTTATAAACAGTGAGGATTGCCAATTCCTCTACAAGCTTTATGATAAATGCTTAGCCAGATCCAGCACTTAAAATATCTGTCAGAAACCCCTCCCCAAACCCCTGACCATGGTTTTGTGCTTTGGCACTCCTCAGAGAGGTGTCAGGGTAGGTTCAGACACTAGATCTAAAAATACCAACCCAAAGCCAAGCACTTATCTAAAAGTTATCTATTGGGTGAAAAATCTGAAATTTTCAGACATCTACATGTCTTCAAACTTAGCTATCCAACTCAAATAGCTATATGGGACTGATAGATCTTCATGGTTGTTTTACAAAAAACAAACTAACTCTGATTAATTGCTTCTTATAAAACTTCTTTCATTGATTACTCCAGTAATCTTAGAGATATAAATAGAGTTAGCATATTTCTAAAAAGAAGCTATAGGATATATCAAGATCAAAATTCAGTCCCAATGTATCTATTTTTATAGATCATTAAGCGTGATGAACAATTCATTTCATATAGATCTTTAATCTTGTTTGTTTAAGTGTACAAGTTATTATTTATTAATAAAATAATTATATTTGTATGTAAACTCGTATATATACTTATTAATATGGTGTTGGAATGATAATTGGTTATATTAAAAATATATGTTTGTATATTTGTCAAATCATTAATTATGTGATTTCTAATTTTTTTTAAATTGTATGTGTAACTGATGCAGGAATTAAACCATAGCCTGGTGGAAATTGTCCTATCATATATAACAAGTTTACAGATCAAAATTTTGATGCCAATTCTGATTATACAGAATATTTATTGTCCTATGTCCAATAATGTTGAATGAATAACTGCTGGTGCATTTGTGCTGTTATCATTTCAAATAGGCCGATTCCTTGTATTTGTAATGTATCCTTAATTTTTAAGATTACTATATTTATACAACGTAATAATAAAACAGCAAAACTCACTATATGTATTGCCACACACAAAGAGGTGATTCTTTTATGATATTGTTTAAACTTTAAGTACTAGAATAGACTTTATTAAGAATATAGTAAGCAATGTAAATTATTATTAATATATAACATGTTATCACTTGATTATTGTTTATTTGCTAATATGTCCTCTCAATTTCTATTTTTCCAGTTTTCACCATTGATAATTTCTTGAAGAAAACAAAAATCTATATCATTGCAATTAAAGAAATTAAAATTATTTAAGTAAATTAATTGAAATATAAATCATTTTATTTTTTTTCCAAACTGGAAAGTTATTTTTCTATACAATTGAAATACAAAAAGGAAGTATAATTTTTCTCATCAAAAATAGTTTCGCTTCAATAAATTAGATAAAATAACAGCTCTATATACAGCTAACTTAGTTGCTATAGTTATTTCCCTGTGTTAAAATTCTCTATCTTTTAACTTTGATTTTCTAATCAGGTATCACCTCAACAAAGTTTTATTTATAAATGCATATCGCAATAATAGCAGACTTGAGATTAAACTTCACATAATCTCCTGAGCATATAATTTTTATTTATTATTACAATTTCAAATTCTCCATTTTATATTGTGAATAAGGAAATCAGCATGAAAGAGGGAAATACTTTTTAATATTAAAAAAAAAACATTGAAAGTTACTATTGGGTATGCAAACAACTGAAAAAAATTATGGTTTGGCAAATTTTTGCATTTAAACTATAGTTAAAACTAAACAAAACAATAACAACCCCCAAAATAAATGTGTTTTGAAATGACAGAATTTTAAAAAAAAATGCTATTTGCAATCAAAGGAATACTATTGAGGCTTCACTACTATAGACAAAGACAATTGTTTCTAATTCATTCTTTTGATTTAAAATAAAAATTCAATCATACTTCGATTTTTACAAAAATATTTACATATATAATGAATTACTTATTTATATAGTGCTATGTTTTAAATCTGTATCATTCGTTAGAAATAACTCCACTATACATACACTGTATAGATTTAAAGACTTAAAAAATATTCCCCTATCCAAACACAAGATAGTCTTTTGAAAGATAGAATGAATCCACTCTACTTTTTTAACCTAATCATATATATATATAGGCAAATCTTAAGCATTTGGAAATGAGAGCATGAAGATATTAATTAATCACTTTTAATTCCATTTACTGTTTTAATGATTAATGTTTGCAAAATTTTTACAATTTATGAAAAATCAATATTAGATGTAATATTAAACATATATAATGAGTTATTTATTTTATATAGTGCTATCTTTTTAATATGTAATAAACATTGAGAATTACTCCACTACGCATATTTACTTTAACTATAATCATTATTTATATATTATTTACATTATCATATTTCATTTAATTCATGTAAATTTTTAATTGTTTAAAATTCTTAGTTCCCTACACTTACCATATAACAGTGAGTCATTAATAAATATTGCTTTAAAGGGTTTCTAATTAAAAAGTATTAAATATATCACTTTTATTTGTCAATAAAAAATGTTATTCGATTATTTATATAAATACTTTCTCAAGACAAAACTATTTTAAGTTTTGCTTTTGAGAATCTTTATTTGACTTACAATCTGTTTGTTTTTTTATTTCATAGATATCATTTAAGTAAGATATGCAAGAGGGTGATATAGATTTTTTGTTTCAATTGATAACTTAAAATTGAGTTTAATGTTTTAAATAATGGGCAATTTTGGAGGGTTTCAATTGAAAGCTTGATTTCATGATTTTTTAGACACATATATAATAATGTACACATGCTAAATCTGATATATATATATGTGCATATTAACTTATTGCAGAAATATCAAGTGTTATACATATAAACTAGAAGTGTCAAATTGATTTAAAGTACTTTCTAGAATCTTCTGAATGAATAAAGCTTTAGATTTGATACTTAGAGTTATATAATACAGTAAGTAATAAATGTATTTTAAAATTGAATTCATA
This sequence comes from Epiperipatus broadwayi, assembly GCA_028023455.1. Taxonomy (NCBI): domain Eukaryota; kingdom Metazoa; phylum Onychophora; class Udeonychophora; order Euonychophora; family Peripatidae; genus Epiperipatus; species Epiperipatus broadwayi. The sequence continues at coordinate 12,289,752 of JAQFVV010000008.1, read as the reverse complement.
TAGAGATAGACTGCTTAATAAAAAGAGAACTGCAAACTATCTGATTACTAAAAAAATAAGATAAAAAATATTTTACGGTAAATGCCTTTATTGTGCACTAAAAACCAAAAAAATAATTCTTTCTTCAACAATTGGATTATATAGATTGAACTTAAAATAAAAATGTGTGGGGGGTCCAGAAATTAATTAACTCCATCTCTATGTAGACCTCCCCCCCCCCATCCTTTTATTTCAACTTCAATTTAAAAATCCCAATTGTGGTTGATGAAAATTATTTTTTTGGCTTTTAGTGCATAAATAAAAATATTTACTATAAAATATTTTTTATCTCTTAATACAATTCTTGTATTATGTAAAATTGAATTAATTCCTGCTTTATAATATAAAATACATACCTCTAACCTTTTGATTAAATATATACATACAATATAATACCAAAAATTAAACAAGTAAATAATATAAAGAAAATTATATCTATTTTCAATAACTGTGAAAGGCAATAAAAACAAATTATTGTAAGTATTCAATTTTTCTTTGGGGCAGTAGTAATTTTAAATAAGTTTAATTATGTGCCATAAGTAGCTGATGAACCAATATTATATAATTTGTACAGATTAAAAATGGAAATACCTTGACCTGATTTTTTCAACAATTCAACTTTTTCATAAATTGTTGAAGGAAAATGTCTGTGCTTGACAACATTGCTGATATATGTATCTGTTTCAATACATAACTTTAATTAAAAAAAAAAACAAAAAAAAAAACATTGTATTGAATTCAGATTTTCTGAAAATGTTTAGTAGTTACATCAAAAAATAATGCAAATGGTGCTTTTGCATGAAAACACTCATTCACATTATGCAAATTAGACATTGTGAATATTTTTGCTATAATATGAAGTTGATATAAAAAGTATTTCTATATTACAATTAGAGGATGCTAAATTGATATTATACCTATATAGAGAAGGCACAAGGATGGCGAAATTTAGATATTTTCTATTTGCAATGAGAAAGTGTTTAAAATTTTACTAATATCTACTTTACATATTGATGTTTGTTATTGTTAATCTTGAATGTAGATTATATAATTTTTTGTTTTTAAGTTATTAAAAACTGTAAATTTTAGAGAACTACTTTATCCTATTTTATCATTAATAGATCATTATCAATCCAATAAAAATAAACAAATAAACTTACTTAAAATGCTTATTTAGAGCATAAATATTTATAAACTGATATATATGTGTGTGGGTACACATACATACATGATAAAGGTAATAGTAAATGAATAAAAAATAAAAGTAGAATTAAAAGATTTATCTTTTAAATACTGAACTAAAAAATAATTAGAAGTAATAATATTAGAAAAAAGATTATATTCTAATTTAGCGAAAAGTAAAATTAGTGATAATGAGATAAAAATGTATTTATAATTATTAAAGAAATGAAAGTCAGATTTCTGTCATTGATAACAAGAATTTAAGTCTCATAATAACTCGTTAATTAAAATTAACAAAAAAAAAAATTCTGGAATCCAACATGTGTGCATTTAGAGAAATAACTACCTTATCGGATGAGTGGGAATACCAGCCAATCAGCTGTAGGAAAAAAAAAATGAAAGAAGACATGCAAGTTGGAAAAAAAGGGAGTGAGGAGCTTAACTGGGAAATGGACTTAAATTTGGGTGCTGGATGTCATTCTTTTCCCAGTAGCTTCTAAAGCAGAGAGCTTACCTTCGGATGTGAGAAAGTAAGCTAGAGACTAAACAGGTCAGAACGATCTTTATTATTTGGTACTTATAGGCTTGTGTGTATATATATATAATGTAAAGTTACTCTAATAATTATGTGTATTAAATTATTGTGAGTTAAATTATTAAATGCACTGGATTTAATCGAAATAATGTCAAGTCATTATTGGATAAACTATTGGAATTCAGTCAGGGAACAGTAAAGCTCCTTGATAAGTGTCCAGATTGTAAGATTTAGTAAGGTGCGGACATAATATAAACAAATTTACATTCTCACTAAATTTAGGTGGATGAGTCTTTAAAATAATCCCAGTTTTCATACAGTCTATTTATTCTTATACCTATTATTTTCATAACTTTATAATAACTTCATAAACATAAATTGTATCATGTAGGAATGGGAAACAAAATGTTTATCTGGTACACAATACAGATGTAAAGTAATGTAAATTGAAATAACAAAACCAATTAACTAGTTCATTAAATAAATTCTTCATAATTGATAAAAAAAATATCGACAATAATGTTAAAGAATCAAGTGATAATGCAACTGAATTTATTAATATTGATGAGTCTATTCTTTCAACATATCAGTAAAAACAAAGTGAAGATTGCTTGGGATACTGAGTAACACATTTCTGAAGCAAAAGAGTCTTAAAACAGTCAAATACAATTTTTATTGTCAAATGATACTGATAAGATCAAAAAAAATTGCATATTAACAATATTCAATGTTTTACTGAAAATTATCTGCAACAAATAATCAACCTTGATTTTCCACAAGATGAACAGTAGATTTTCTCAATCATATTATTGTCTATTAAATAATGGGAAAAAAGTACAGTATCAATAGCAAGTGGTGAATATTCATTTTCAAAATTAAAAATTATTTGCAGTCAAATATGTTGCAAAAAAAAAAAAAAAACTGTCAGCATTAGCAATGATTTCAATTGAACATCAATTAAGTGATTCACTGGATTTAGATAAACTCATAAAGAAATTTGCATATGTAAAAACAAGAAAAAATAAATTTTAAATAAATATTTGTTAAACAAATATTCATTGGATATAAATTTTTGATCTTTATTTAATAAAATTTATATGACAAATTGTCAGACATTTTTTTTAGTTTTTTTAATTCCTAACCGTATTTATTAAGACAGTCTTAATAATGTTTAAGCTTGAAATGTAATTCACTAATGTCAAAACAAAACAAAAACAACTATTTAATAATAAAATAGTAAATATGAAAGAAATACATCATAGGTAAGTTTGTAGGTATTTTCATATTTTGTATAGAATAGGATATTTTGTTTTACTATAATAATTAAAATATATACTATATATTCTTAAGGGGCAGGATAATTTATTTTGCACATGGGTAGCCATAATCCTGGAGCAGTTTCTGCCTGTATATTAATTGTATTTCAGCAAACTTCAATTTTTGTTAAAGAATTATTTTTCACATATTAGACAAATATTTTTAAATATAATTAAAATATCTATATATTTATTTAATGGGTAAGGTCTTTATATTTTATAATTAATAATTTAATGATAAGTTATTTTTGAAACATTAGATGTTTTTTTAAGATATCTTAAGAGTTAAATATGAAAGATGTGAAGTGTAAATAATTAAGTACTTTAACAAATAATAAATCAACTCTATTATCTTTTTTTATTTGTTATACTAATATCTATATAGAATAGCAAAAATTTAATGTGTTATATAATCATCTTGCAAAAAAGCCCTCAACTACCAACTGGGTTGAAATGGTTTAAAGCAATAATGATTTGAGAGCTAAAAGATCAGCAATGAAGCTTAATTTGTTACTTCTGGAATTTGAATGTCATTGCATCCTGGATGACTAATCATTCGATTGTTTATACTTAATTAAAGTCAGAATCTCATTCATATAATTACCCAAAGTTGATAGTCAATTAATCTGTAGTTAATAAATCAAGTTGTTTTGCATTCCAAAATATCAACATCACATACTCTACTTTTATGAAGTCATTTTAATCTACTGATCATTTACACTATCACATTACAAGTCATATTTTCTTTAATGCAAATCTTTATGGTATGATTAAATGAATCTCCAATAAGCAAAATTTTGAGGAAAGAAATTATACATATCTTAACGATGTAAAACTAATTAAAGTGTAGACCTCCCTTTAATACCAAATTGCTAGAAGAAATTGTATTAAGAGGGTGACAAATAATAATAAACTACTACCAAAAATGTTTTCTAGAATGTGTGCTTTTAATACTGTATTCCTTATTTACTTAATATGCATTCAAATGATTAATAATTATATACCAAAACACTATTTGATACATCCCTGCCCCCAGCTTATATTTAAAATCTTCATTAACAAATAATTAGTGAATGCATATTAAGTAAATAAGAAATACAATATTAAAATCAATATTCTTGATCATTACTGGTAACAGTTTATCATTGCTTACCTCCCTCTTAACACAATTTCTTCTAACATCTCAGTACTAAAAGGACATCTAAATTTTAATGAGTTTTACATCATTAAGATAAATATATGAAAAAATGCAACATCATCTTTTCTCAAAATTTTGTTTCTTAGACTCACATATATTAGTCAATAACTTTACATTATTCTACTTTATTATTTGTTAATGAAGATTTTAATATGGTGAGAGTGTATTAAACAGTATTTTAATGTATGTTTATCAGTCTATTCTTTTTTTTTTTTTCAACATAATATTATTTTTAGACAGTATTCTATTTATTTAATTTCTCATTCCCCTCTCTTATCACTAATCTATCTCAAAATATCAGATTTTATCATGTTTATTATTATCTTTCTCTTAATTTAAAACTATTTTTCTTTTCACTAAGTGATCATTAAACAAGTTTAAATAGTAGGTTTCTACTTTTTAGTTCACTATTGGCTCTGGATACCCATCTTTATTATTAGGTCTTAAAAGCTAGAAAAAAAACATATTCTTAGCATTTGTACAAGTATGATATATCTAACATAACTGACTGCATTACAATCATATTTTTATTTCAGTCAGCGCATTGACTTGATATAATAACTCAGGTTAATCCAAGACATTGACAAATTAATTTAAAATGGCAAGATGGGCTAGATATCCAAAAAAAAAAAAAAAAAAGATTTGCTTACAAATGCTTAATAGTTGGAGAAATTTCCAAGTTTTCTCTTGATTCAAATCCCAGGTCATAAGATAGTAAGCTGTTATGCAAGTCACAAAGCTTTAAACTTTAGCACCATAATTATACACTTTCATTCACTTTTAGGTATCTCTTCTTTTATTGCTTATGTTTTCAGTACTGATCCTTAATATAAATTTTTTGTATTGTATTTATTTTTTAGTTCTGTTGCAATTTTCACACACACACCCTCCAACCCATTTACAGTGATATGTTTCTTTTTAATGTTTGTGCTCTATTGAACAGACCTGATCTTTGGCAGATTAATGATCTGAGTTTTCCATATTTTATCACTTTTGTCAAATTTTTTTTTTTACTTTTCATTTTGTTTCAGTCAATAAACCATTATTATATAAGGTTATCTTCACAAAGACCATCAACACTTGACTTATTTTTAAAGTTAATATTTACTTTAATAATTAAACTAAAGAGAGTCTATATCAACAGATATAATTAAAGTTTTCTTTAACTGTTTAGCATCCCTTATATCATTATTAATATCATATTATACAAGTAATATTTTCTTTAATGCTATTGTTTAATCATCAAAGCATTTTTTAATATTAAAAAATTTAAATTGTAACACATATCAGAGAGTAATTTTGCTTATTGAGCAGATAATCTACAAATGAAATATTTTAATTTTTTGTTAAAAATTTTTGAAATATGAATAATCTAATTTTAAAACAAACTTGTTTAATTAAGTTTTTTTTTTAAACCTATGTTATACACCTAGTCAATTCTGTAACCTAATCTAAGCTATCTCCTTCCCTAAAGTGATATATGTGATAATAAATATTTTATAAATCATTAGCTTTAACTTTAAATGAATGGTGTTTTATAGTTCAACCTTACTAATATTGTGTACTTTTTATTTATTAAAAAAATAATTGTATTCAATTCTGAGCTGTTGTCTCAGAGATTAATAAGCAGAAGGTAACTGGTTGAGTCTGCAACATATAATATACAGAAAGGTTTACTGAATATTCTGAATCTTTTTTTCTTCCATTTATTGCATTTTATTATCACATAATTCCCAGATACTTACTAATTTGGAGGGAGAGGAATCTTTCATATTTGTAAAATATTTAGATGCAAAATTACAAAAGCTATTTTTGCTTTGGTTAATTTCTACTGACATTAGGATATAATGCTGTTCATTTTTAGTAGGATGTTTTTAAACTTAAACTATCTCTTGGTTTAGTTTTTGAATGATTACTGAAAAAAAAAAAGATAAATAATTGTTACTATTTTAAAGTGCTTAATTTCTAAACCAAAAGTCAAATTACTTTTTTATACCCTTTAGCAATAAGTAAATCCTTGTCAAAGTTTATATTTCTTATATCCTTCTCTTGAACACCAGTTTATTTTATATTTTTTAAACTATTACTTTACCAATTGAACTGTTAATATAAATTAAATAGATTAAAATTGGGAGATCTTTCTCTTTACTATACACTGTCTCTAAATTAATTTCTTCTATGAAAAATTTATGGGTAGCGTTCTGAAGCTTTGATATAATCTTTAAAAAAAAAATGAGGCTGCTTCCTAAAATATCATTATTGCCATAGAAAAACGATATAAAATAAAACAATATTTAGTAGATGGATTCTCACACATTCTTTGCTAGCTTTCAACTTACTACAATATAACAGGGCTAAACTATAGTTTAACCTCCATTTTAATCATTTTCTTTTTAGAAAAATACTGTGGAGTATGTCAGGTTATGGCAAGCAATTTTCTTTTATTGGAAGTTATTATTTTAAAATTACTTTGAGGTAACTAATATGAAGTGGTTGATAGATACAAAGATCAATATCAAAATGGTCCTTTTTGAGCAATTTCAAATTTGAAGGTGTATACATTATATCATTGTTCACTATTAATAACAGCCTAAATTATTCATTTTTTACTTACAAGATCTGTGAAAAACATTATTTAGGCTTTTTAGGTTATTATTGAATTTTTATAAATCTAAAAATATTTTTTAAAATTTATTTCTTTGAAAAACTCCTATTTAAAACCAAATAAACATTTTAAATCATATGACCTTAGCTTACGCAAATCTTTCAGGGGTAAACTTTATTTATATTACTCTAATTCAATCACCTATTATTAAGTTTGAGTAGTCAGTAAACACTGATAAAGGCCACAAGCGAGAACTAATTTAGATATTGGTAATTTTTTTTTAAACAAACCTACTATTTAGCAATAGCAAACTAGAGTAGTATAGATATAGCTTGTTCTTGTAAACCTATTTTATAAAATGATTTGACTTTCTTGTCATTGATGGTTTAAATTCAATCACCGGATTTTTAAAATTAACTTAAGACTTTTTTCTTTTCATGAGGTTATGACATCACATGATATCTCTTAAGGATATAAAGAGCTCATTGTGTTTGGCAAGAAATGACAAATAACCAACAATGATGATCAAATCCCTATCACTTTGATATAATACCTATTGGTTAGTTATCTCAGTTTATCTGCTGATCATAAACATATATATATGATTTGGCTCTATGTTAGATAATTACATCAAAAATTATTTCAACTCGCAAGCTTAAATCAATAATGACAATTTTTTTACTAATATAAAATTTAATTCAATAATAACATCAACAAAAAATTAGTATACTGCCTGCTTTTATAATATTCTATTCAAACCAGCTCCACTATATAAAAGCACACATTTTTACATGTAAAAAATTCTAGTATGTAGAATAGAATATAAATTTTATGTATAAATACTGCTAATTATTTATAAATTTTTCATCTTTATTTCTGATCTATAAATTAACACATCCTTTAATATTGTTTTTAAAATGCTGTTTTATTTGCTTTTACAAATATTAAAAATATTCTTTCATTTTTATTTAATTACATATGCAAGAAAAAAAAAATGTTCAAAAGTTCTATACAAAAATTTCTTTACAAAAAGCCAGATAAATGATAAGTTGAAATCATCTAATTTTGTTAAACAATAAAAATGATATTCATACAAAACATATGTTTTTTTGCATCACAAGTTTATAATTACAATTGACAGACAATCAGTCCACTTAAATGAATAAGAAATACATTAAATGACTTATATCTGTTATTAAAATAGGCAAAACTCTCCATACAGTAATGTCTCTCAGTGCAATCCAGAGTAATCAATGGATCATGTGACTTATATCTGTCATTTATATGTACTATATAAATGTGAAAGTCCCCACTCTAAACTTCTATCGATCCAACTTATCAACTACAACCAACTGAGGTTTTATTAAATTGTATGCAATGTTTTTTAAAAAGAATCCCCCAGCCCCCCACCGCTCCTCCTGCTAGAATTGTATTTCAAAAAAAAAATTAAAAAGTTTAAAAAATTTACTGGTGGATTTGAAAAACAAGATCATTTTATGAACTGGTAATTATTATTTACACAATTCGTATTAAAAATTCTTTACAAAACTTCTTTACAAAAGTTTATTATTAAAAATAATTATTTTATTCCCTTAGCAGCCAATTGCTGCCTCACTCTTCTCAAGTAGTCGACATCTGGATAACCATTACTAAAATAAAATAAAAATAATTAAAAATACAACTATTGAAAAGTATAATACTATAAATTACTATATATATTTATGTTATATCTAAATTTATTTTATATCTATTTCCATTAGTTATCCATATAATAAGAACATTTCCTTTTCTAAACTCTAATGTCATCCAGTATAAACTTGATAATAATTCGAGTTAATACATCCTAGTACAATTTAATCCATATCCCCAGACTAGCTCCTGAATCTTGTCTTTATCAATGAGAACCCAGAATCCAGAAGTCAGTCTGGGAATGGAAATTAAATTGGACTATTATTTGGTAACCATTGATAACTCAAACTTACAATTGATGCTAAACTGCAGAAAAAAGAAATGCTCATTAATAAGGTAAGCTTTGAGAGTCATGTTGATGTTAGCTATTTATGTACTTTACATTCCATAATTGTACATCTGAAAAAAAAAAATGTATGTAAAAGAATGTGAAAAGGTAACTATGTTGACTCTAATCTCCTAGGTACCACCAATGCACCAAATGATTATTCTTACTAGAAACCAAGTGCTTACAGTTAATATAAAATTGATGTCAGTTTTTTTTTCAATATAAAGTTTTAAAAATTATTTTCAGGATAATTTTTGTGGCATGTATAAAAAAAAGAAATTGTATGATAAAACACTATTAAGATTGCTTACAGTGACATAAAAATACAAATTGATTTCTTTAAATCTATAGGCCATTGAATAATTCCCCCGAAATTAAAAGTAATAACTCAATTAGCATTTTCATGATTTTTGTTCACTTTATTGCAAATTTTTTTATGCAATGCCTCTATTCTGATCTTGTCCTCTATGACTAAGAATTCTTCTATGTCAACTGCCCTCATCTTGGTTGATAACTTTGTGGTTACATCACCCCTGAATATTCTCTCCATTCTTTGATAATTTTTATATTAGTTATAATCTGTCCACTACCATTTTCCAGTGAATTTATTCATGAGTGAAAATCTTAATTTTCATTTTGATCTTATGAATCCTTTAAAACTTGTTTTCATTTAAACAAGGCAAAACTCTCCATACAGTGGTGCCACCCTGTGCCAACCAGAGTAATCAATGGATGCCAGAAGGCTTGTGCATAAAATTCCTATCTAGTGCCTTGTTTAATAACAATTATGTGCTAGTATAAGAGATAGTGATCATGTGTTGGTTTCATTTCCAATACCTTGTAATTATATTGTTCCTTATCTTAATTAATCTTTGAAATTTCATATTTAATTCCTTTAAAAGATTTTGTTTATTTAAATTTTTGGATTCTGACATTTACTTGACTTTTATGCCTGTTTCATCTTATTTAAACTTAATTAGTTTTTATTTCTATTTATAGTTCATTCGTTTTACTTTCAGTAAAATTCAAATTCTCAGACTGATTTCTGTTGTTTTTCTAAACACAATACAGGAAAACTCTTGTAGTACTTTTTTAAGCTTCATTCAGACTTTACAGTCGAGTATTTTGTGTCTGTTTTATAATTTGCTCCTGATCATATTTTCACGATTAATACTAAAATCTATTATTGACAGGGGACAATAATAATATTTTTTTTTTGTGGACTCCAAACAAACAAAATAACTAAATCCACAACAAGTGAATCAATTTTCTACTTTATTTTTGCTTGCAAATCCATATTGTCCAAAGGTATTTCCTTTCATTTCCTATTTTCAACTTTATTATTGCAGTACCAATCACTAGAAGTAAATTCTGTAAGCAAATTTTGTCAATTCCTGCCTGTAATCTAATTAAGAAATGCTTCAAATTCTCTTTCACTTACTTAACTTGATGTGTCACATACTTGTTTTAAAGTAAAATTGAATGGGTGTCTATAAAATTAAATTGATTCTTCACAATTATTATATTTAATGACTATTCTTGCAATAACTTTCTTGACAGTCAATATCATACCATTTCTTCTTTGTTATCCATGAGCTCAGTTCAACTAACTTCACTAATTCAATTTAACCACATTGACATTTTCTTGGTCCATATTTCACATGGTCAAAATTCTAATAACGATTTTGCAATTTTAGGTTTTTCTTTCTTGGAAAGTACTATTCACAATTAATGTCTGAATTAGTTTACTCTAGCCATATCTTAAGATTAACAGTACAGGGCAATATCTGTGGTTTGTATTCATTAAGATATTGAATGCTTTCAATCACCAGAAAATCATTTTCCAGTATTATATTTTACTTGTTTCACATTTTTGAACACTTTTTCAGTTTATAATAATATCCTTGCTGTTGATAAGACTATGATCACTAGCCATCAACAGAATCCTTTTGATTTTTTTAAATAGATAAATGAAACAAAAATTGGTTTGGGCATCAGGGTTGCACTGCATATTCACAGATACAAAAAATTAAGACAGTGTAATTATAACCCAATAATCTTCAACCACAAGATTGAAACAAATCATATGCTTGAAGTTGATATAGTCAAAATTACTTGAGAAAAAAGAGATAATATCAAAAACAAAGTAAACAAGGCTAGGCCCATTATGCAATCAAATAATGCAATGATCTTAAAGCTACTATCAGCATTAAAATTAACAAACACTGGCACTTTTGATTTGCATTTTTCAGATTTAAAACTGTGTTAAGATTTGATATACTATTTTATATGATCATTGTCTTTAATAATAACTGTAAAAGTTGAAAAAGCATTCAGACAATACTGAATATTATATATACAAAATAATTTAAATTATTACCAGTAAATTTTTTTTATTTGGATTTAATTATATATACCCAGTGAATATACTAAACCAGTTTTATATTACTATACATATAAGTTTTTGTGTTTATTAGTATATCATTCACCTTTATCTCAATCCTATCACAATTGCCCATCACCCCAGAAGTTAGATCAACCTCCCACACTGTAGATATATATGGAACACACACTTTTTCAAGTAAGTTATATAACACACTCTATGTTCCATATGCATCTATAGTATGGGAGGTTGGTCTAACTTCTTGGCTGATTGTAAAATTGAGCTAACAGTGAATGATGCACTGATCAAAAACAAAAAACTTATAATGTATATTATCATGCAATCATCAGACATCTCTTCTCAAAGTATTAAAAGTGAACAGAAACTTATCCCTGCCTTTGCTGAAAGTAATGTAGTTGAGAGTTTAAATGCACCGATAAAAACACAAATAATTTACAAATATTATTATACATATGTGTACAATGTATATATGTACCATAATATATATATATATGACATTTAAAAAGGCTTTGGAGAACATTGCATAGATATTCTTAACAACAGGTGAAATTTATTATAATCAGAACTATATGGATTCTAATTCAAAGTCTTTTAAAAGAATCTGATAACAATTAGAAAATTTTTCCTTGGTAGTTGATATTTTGATGAAGTCCCTTTTATCCTACTTGGAGCTAGTATTATGTTTAAGAACAGTTACAATCATTTCTAAAACAATAATATCTTCTTTATACAAGTCAAAAACACTGTAGCAAATTTTTTCATAGTTAAAACTCCTGAGAAGGATGAACGAGACATTACTGAAGTATCAGCTTTTCATTTCTGTGGGAATTTTTTTATATTTATTAAATAAGACTTTTTACACATTTTCATTAACCCAATTTGCTTGGTTTTGATCATGAGATTCTCTTCATTCTTGAAGATTTCCACACATTGATTCCCAAAGCCTTTTTAATGTCATCTTGGAAAACTTTTGCCACAATCTATAAAAAGAATGTGTGTAGTTTTCAAAGAGTAAGATACATTACAATGATTTTTAATATTGATAAAATAATTTCTTAAATATACTACAAAAAAAAATTAAAAATTCTTACACCAATTTTCCTCCTGTCATTGATGTTTTATGATCAATACCATTCCATGTAACATATTCCTGATCGCCAGAATACATAGCTCTTGAAATTGTAAAAATCAATTTTTGCTCAAAGGCTTTTCGAAGTAGTTCTAAAATTTTATGACCTTCAGCATTAGCTGGCAAATAAGCAGAGTAACAGCCTCCATTGTAGGATAAACCTGGTTTTGGATGACCAATCTAAATATTAAATAAGTAAATGTAGAGACTACAAAATTTTTATATTTCAAAAATCAAATTAATTTGACTGGTATTTTACCAATAAATCTAAATCTAGCTAAACATAACAAATTACTAGCGAAGTTTTTCACAATATTATTCCGCTATAATATTATAGAAAAGTGAGCAAAAATAAAAACAAACCATACAATGTCTATATTGTAAGATATCTTAGAAGGATGAAAATTTATATCATATAGACAATATATGACAAATCCAGATTACCCTAAGACCCTTTATTCTCCAGATAAAAACATCCAAAAAACATGTTTAATCAATAGATAATTCGCTGAGTTATCTGCTTAAAAAAACTGTCAAGCTTCACTAGAATGAAAAACAAAGCAGATCAAATTTATGCATTAATCACTGCTAAGAACTAATTGTCATTATTTTTTATTTTTCTACACAATTTGTGATGTAATAACAACAAAGTGATAAATTAATTTATTTATAAGCTGAAAATAGAAATAAAAACTTTCATTCAAAAGCTTACCATTAAATTAAAAAAATAATACGATAATACTAATATAATAAAAATCATATTTTTGATGCCTGACACTTCTTTAAGAGCAATAAGTTTATAAATATGATGTTTGCGCTGTATGTTTGGTTTAATATGTTGAAGAATAAAAATCCTGAAGTCACAAAAAGGCTTCTTTAAACTTTAATTTAGTCATACTAATTCCACTAATGCCTAGTATTTCCCAAGGCTTTTCACTATAAGTTTCTTGCAATTAAATATTTTTTTCTGCATTGACCTTGAAGACAAATTCTTCCACATATCTTTGAAAATTGTGTATATGTATACAGTATTTTCCAAATTTTGAATATAATTGTAGAGAGTTTTTGCATTTCTTGATTATTAAACTGTTTATTATTAGAGACTGTAAAGCAAGGCTTTTCTTTAATAGCTTTCATCTTTACTCTATGAGTCATAAAATAAAAAGTGACATGCTTTTTTGACAACAGTTTAACTTTTGGTTCATGATTATAGAAACTTATGGCATTTCTCTATGGTTTGAGTAAAAAAAGTATCAATAATATAGAAAAATCAATTATTAGAAAAATGAAAAATAATGGCCAGTAATTATTACAAATAATGACGACTGTTTTTGTTATTGATTTAATCATTTTTAACTGACAGTTCATCTTTTAGATGTCATTCTTTATGTAAAGTAGCTTTTATCATCAATATTATTTCAAATTAAACGAAACTATTTCATAGGTGAAATTAATTCACAGCCATTTCAATGGATATATCATTATCAACAATTAAATCTGAAAGCTAATCATTTCAACATCATTAATAGTTCATAAAATATTATTAATGTCATAATAATAAATAAAGTTAATTATTAATGATTGATAATCAAATGTACATGAGAAAAACATATATGCTTATTAATAAAAGTTTATAAACGTTGAGTATAATTATAAATATTTAATTATGAACTATGAGTATTACATCACTTCCCAACACAATAATTGCTTCTTTTGTTTTTACAGTTAGTAAGACAATCATCTGATCAACTCAGATTAGTCTGGAAATTTTATTCTCTAACTAACAATAATCAAGCATTTATTTACATACCCATATTGGTTGATTAACAATAACCATGCATTGGTGGGCGAGAGGTCAGCGGCAGCTGCTTTACAAGCAGTTGTCCTGGGATAGCGGGTTCGCTTCCCGGCTGATGCTATGACACATGAGAAAGAAAAAAAATTAGGTTGACTATAAGATGACTCCAATGATCTGTTATTTTTCAAGAAACCAGATAAAATAAATGATAGATAAGTAAAAGCAATAGAATCAAAGTCTATTAAAAATTAGAAATAAGAAGCAATTTAATGATTATTTACTAAATTACAGTGCACATAAATTATAACTTAACTGATAGTTTGTTTATTAAAAAAAAAAATCGATATTAATATTAATCAAGTATTAGTTATTAGGTTTTTTGAAATAAATAACTTTATAAAATTAATTTATTATTAAAAAACGTTATTTATTTGCTTGAAGCAGATTTTATAGTTTCAAATTATCCCAAAAAATCTTTTATAAATACTATGTGCTGTGTCCTGTGAGCAGCAAGTAGACAATTGAGATGGTAAGCTAATAGTTTAATTTAAATAACGTATAAATATATTTACAAATGTACATAGCCTATTTGAGGCACATTAAAATAATAAAAGGTCATGGTGACCTGTATATAATAAACCCAGATCCTGATTTTGGACTTGCAGAGGCAGGATTCTCTAAATTACATTAATACCAGAACATATAGACCAGGTTCTGGGGGTGTATATACCTCTCAAGACTTCTGGAGTTTTTACAAACTTTACCAAATATGGCGGGTTTTTTTTACATCATCATCATCATTATCAACCATTATCAATCAACTGCAGGATGAAGGTCTCTCCAAGTCCAATCCATCTTCTCCAATCTTTAGCTTCCCTTCTCCACATCACCCCTACACACTTTCTTATTTCATCCATCCATCTCACATGTGATCTCTTTCTGGGTCTTTTACAATCTCTTGGAATCCAGTTTAAAATTCCAATTGTCCATCTGTTATCATCTCTTCTAACAATATGACCAGCCCAACTCCATTTCAATCTTTTAATTTTTTCAATGAGGTCAGTAACACCTGCTTGTTTTCTTACCAATATATTGCATTTTCGATCTCTTCTTCTTACTCCCAACATAAATCTCTCCATACTTCTTTGAGTGGTCTGAAGGCTCTGTATTGCTCTTCTATTAAGTGTCCAAGTCTCAGATCCATAAGTAAGAACTGGTAAAACACATTTGTTAAAAACCTTCCTTTTCAAACACATAGGCATATTTCCTTTTAGCATCAAGTTATTTCTACCAAAAGCACTCCAGCCAAGTTTAATTCTATGATTAATTTCCTCCATTATGTTTCCATCTGTATTAATAATCTGACCAAGGTATTTATAACTGTTAACTTCTAATTCATCATAATCAATCTTTATTTTCATATTTTGAGCAAATCGATTAAACATTACTTTAGTCTTTTTAACATTTATCTTTAGTCCTACTTTCATCTGATAACTCCTGCAACATTTCCTGCAGCTCTTAAGCATTATTTGCAAAAACAACTACATCATCTGCGAAATCTAA
Organism: Epiperipatus broadwayi; assembly: GCA_028023455.1. Taxonomy (NCBI): domain Eukaryota; kingdom Metazoa; phylum Onychophora; class Udeonychophora; order Euonychophora; family Peripatidae; genus Epiperipatus; species Epiperipatus broadwayi. The sequence goes on along the minus strand of JAQFVV010000008.1, from coordinate 12,273,966 downwards.
ATGACTTAAATAATCTCCATTTACTTTCACTCCTTTAGTTTCCCATTTTAATCCACAAATACCATATAAGACATTTTTTCAATTCTCCGACATATAAGTCCAGCTACACAACTCTATGACCTAACAACATACATATTTCTTGTTACAGTTATTTATATAATCATTATATATATAATTATTTCACACAATCATTATACATAATTATTGTACAAAGTTATTATTTTTATTCTACACAATTATTATACATTTATTATTGCACACACATATATATTCCTTGCTTGATCTTAAACACTGCACTCCTCCCCAACTCCACAAGTATGATTCTTCACCTAACATAATCTTTGAGATGAGCAGGATGGTTTCTGGTTCTTTTGGATGCTGGTGTTCTTTGATGCTCCTCGATAGTGATTTCAGAATAGCTATCTCATTTTCGAAAGTCTCCAATCATCAACAATTCTTTTCCTTTGGGATCATAGATCTCCAGTCTGGTTGATGCTGTAGTTCATGCTTCAATGTTGTTGCCAATTGTTTCTTCACTGTTTCCATTATTTTAAGTCAACAGATATCATCTTCTCAGCTGGTTATTACGCTTTCAAAGTTTTATGCCCTCTTCAGTTTCAATTTCTGCCAGTTGCATTGCAATATTTCTAGTGATGGTTGCTTTCACCCAACTTTTTTAAAATTTATTCATTGACGAAACATTGTCACCTATTTCAAATTTTCTTCATCATTAGTAGCTCATTAATTTTTTGTCTGGTAGGTAACAAGATTGACAATTTATTCATCATTTTTCTTTGAAACAAAGCTCAGCTGGGAAAGCTGGGAAATCCCAGTAGTACTAGATAGCATACAATGTTCAAACACTATTTCAAATAAGGCTTCATTAACCTTGCTTAAGTTTTTTTTCTTGTTTTGGACTTCCTTGGCAATTCCATTTGACTCGGGGTGATATGTTGGTGATTTTATATGTTCTATCCCCATTCGTTAATAAAATCTTTGAATTTCTCCAAGCAGAAAGCAATACCATTATCTGATACAAAGATTTTTAGTGTTCCGTGTGTAGTGAATATCTCCTTAGGTTTCTCGATAGTTGCAGACAAACTAATATTTTTTATAATTCAGTATTCAGTCCAACGACTATATGAATCCATCACTACTAATAATGTTCTTTAAATGGACCAGCATGGTTAATGTGAATTATTTCCCAAGCTTTCTCTGGGATAGGCCATGAGATATATTTTTTTGGTGCTTGATCAGCTGTGATTTGACACTCCTTGCACTTTTTAATATACAGCTTGAGATCTCTATTTATTCATGGCCACCATACATAGTTGTCTGCCAGGATTTTAGCTCTAACTATTCCTAGATAATCCTGATCTAATAATCTAAGTACTCATGCATGACTGTCGTCCATCAATATACAGCCTTTATTTATGGACAACCTCTCGCATACTTTCCGTAGTCCTTTATTTAAGTAGGGAGGACATCTAAAGGGTACTTTGCTCCCTATTCAATTTTTTTATGAATTCTGTAGACAACATCTGCATTAGTCCATTCTGCTATTGTTAGTCTATTGATAGTTTTTATGCTAGCTAATCAATATAATTTACATAGGCTTCTGCCCTAGGCAATTCGGCTTTCTCTGGGCATCTAGATGTGTCCGCATGCGATATAATTTTATCCTGTGATTCTATATTGATTTTTTTTAATGATGCGAATCCTTATTCCTAGGGTGCAAATCATTCTTGGTCTACGATTGGGTTAATTTCTCCGCTCACTATGTATAATGGTAGTATTTCTTTACACTTCTTTGTTTCTATCTTTAGGTTTTGCAGCTCCTAATATTCTTATAGGATTTTTGCTAGCATCCCAGGCCTTGATGTGAGTTTTCTCTACTTTTGGGATGAATTTTAAATTCTTAACTAGACTTTTCCAATTCCTGCTTTTCATCAGTGATACTCTTACCCCATTTATCGATTGCCATGGTTATTGGTTTGCCGATTATTTATATATTTAGCATAATTTGATCTGATTCATCTATGGTAGCATTTTTTATGTAGCTACTTTCCATTGTACTGCAAGTAATTTTTCTGTTCGGCTTCATATGGTGGTGCCATCTTTCGGGTTATCAGTTATTTTCCTACAACTTTCACTTTCTTGCTTATTGCAGTCACGGGCCTTGTGACCAATTTTTTTTTGCATCAGAAATCTTTAACTTGTTTGTCTGTTTTAGATTCAACTGCCGGCATTTTATAAATTATAGCTTGAAGGTCTTGTGAAACTTCTGAACTTTCCCGCTTGATCAAGTAGTAGTTCATGAGCTGTTCCATGTCCAATTGCTTCCTCATAAGTTAAGTCTTTTACTCCTAATAATATTTGCCTAAGCCTGATCATCTATTAGCCCATATAATAGTTACTGGAGGAGAGCTTCTTCTAAAAATTTGTCATAAAGGCACGATTTTGCCATCTCTCTTAGGTTCATGTCGTAATCTTTTATTTGTTCATTTTTCCTTTGTCTTTTGCCTCTAAAATGTAATCGAGCAATAAACTTGAATGACTGGGAGTTGAAATAATCATTTAGCCTTGTTACAAGTTCATCATATTTCTGTGTCTCCGACGAATCTTCATAGCTATCTCGATTACTCTTTGGCCTGCGAAGTAAAGAGGCTAGTTTTACAGTATTCTTAGTTATACTACTTTGTGTAATATTTTATTCACTGAACATACAGTGGCCAATCACTTTATCCACATTCAATTTGCATATACCAACTTGTCATATGCCCGCCATTTTCTCTGTTAGTTCAAATCCAGTGACAACTGATCCAGTTTGCTGTTCAAACAATTACTTAACATTCAACTCCTATGATGATTGCGCCAATTTGCTGTTCAGTCAATTACTCAAGATTTGATTCCTATAATGACTGTGCCAATTTCCTGTGTCCATTGACAAAGACAGAGTTGAGATGATAAGCTAATAGTTTAATTTAAATAACGTACGAGCATATTTACAAATGTACATAGGCTATTTAAGTGCATTAAAATAATAAAAGGTTGCAATGATCTGCACATAATAAACCCTAGTCCTGCTTTTGGACTTACAGAGCCAAGATTCTCTGAATTACATTTATACCAGAATATATAGACTAGGTTCTGGGGGTTTATATATACCTCAAGACTTCTGGAGTCTTTACAAACTTTAACAAATATGGTGTTTTTTTACATACTTTACCATATATGACACTTTTGACATATACCTTACCATATATGATGTTTTTTAAAGTTCCCTAACCATATAGGCCAGCTGTGCAACTGTATAACCTAATAACATTGTTACACAGTTATTTATATAATCATTATATATATTTTTATTTTTTTTTTTTTATATTTTATTAATATAATTTCATTATTTTTAATTTATATTATAATAATTAATTTTTTATACCTAATTTAATTCCTTCTTATTATTTAATTTTTGCTTTTTAAAATAAAATAAATTATCTTTATTAATAATAAAATAAATAAATCTTAACTTTTAATTTTTAAAATATAATTAAATAATCTCAGGTTCTTCTAATTATCTTAAAGTAATGATAACTCATGTAAATAAGTATGATATGGGATTTTATATCAAACTTAAATACACCTAACTTATTTTAATAATAATAATAATAATAATACTCTTAGGGTATAACTTAACCTTATCTATTCCTATTATATCATCAATCATTAAATAATAATAACATGACTATCTTTTATTTTCATATAGTATCTTAATTTTGGAATAGATCAAAATTTTATAATTTAATAATCTGTGGTAATAAATAATATTGTACTCTTATATTATGCATTATAATTACTCTATGACCATTGTAATATAATGTAATAATGTCAATCAATTCTCATAAATGATAATCAGGAAAATATTATATTTATTTCTAAAATAATATTAATAAATTCACATTGTGCAAATATTATGTTTCTTCAAATTATCTGCTGTCAAATGCTGTGGTGCAAAATAATGAACTCGACACACTTTTAAAACAAATTAAACAAATTTATTTACATTAACTTTGACTAAGAATTTATTTACAATATTTACAGTTCAAATTAGGAAAACAAAAGAAAATAAAAAATAAGAAAATAATAATACAAGATGTTTACACTGTTATTAGCTCATACTCCTACTAAATAATCTATACATTCTTTTAAAATGATATACTAATAACATTGAAGTATGTTTTTAAAACTTAGGCTTTAAATAAATATCATTGAACCTTAATTATTACAAATCAAGATTTATGTAAACAATATTTATGTAGCATATGTAAACAATTAAACTTTATTAATTAAATTGCTACATCACTTAAGTATTACTGTTATTCATTTCATCATGTACTAGTATGTGTTTACTTTACTATCAGCATTACTTTAATAGCATAATATAGAAACTAATGTATCCTTGTAATGTAATAACAAAGAATTGATTATAATTTTATATTTCACTTATTGCAATTTATGTTATATGTTTTATCAAATATGCATTACATATATGTACTGTTAAAATAATAATATTTAAAGTATTCATCAATTTCAAATTCATAAAGCACTATATTAGATAAATTTTATGATTCTTTTCTGTGTGAAATTATTACTTTACTTTATGTGTTATTCTACTCCTTTTTACTAAACTTTTATCTACAAAACATCCTCTAAAACTTATCTAAATTCCGGGAAAACAACCTTCAACTCTAAATAAATATTAATTATCCAAATTATTTATACTACGTCATTTATATCCAGTAAACCTTTAATTCAAACATAAACTTCTACATAAAACCTAACTTAATTTATCCAATAAAATAAAAATAAAATATAGACTTTGAGATCTCTTCCTAACTTGAAATAAAATAATTACTTATATGAATAATAAATATAATTCTAATACTCCAACATAATAATAATAAAAATCAAAATCAAAATTTATTTACGAAAGAATCATATAATTATTTCTAAGCTTCTTATGTAATGTTGTGTCATATTTATATCATAAATTCAAATTATGCATATTTAAATAAAACTGTTACTGCCAATATAATGTGTGTGTATTTTTAAAATAATCATACATTCATTCAAAACAACACAATATTTGGTTGATCTAAAGAAAACATATCAATACATCAAAATTATTATTATTATACAAGTTTTACCATCAATAATGATTTAATGTACAGTCCATCTTCCAATAATCTTCGGAATTACAGCTTCATAAAAAATAATTCACATTTACACTCACGATCATTCTTTAACATATTCCGTATTATATTAATTATAAAATAAACTTATGCAATTAATCATTATATTATTTTTTAGTTATTATTTTAAGAAAATGTACCTATCTTGTTTTAATAAATTAATAATATTTAAATTTTATATTAGATAGATAAACAGAATTCATATTACGTAATTCCAGCGATGTTTCCTTTTCACCATACAGTTCTTTAATACTAGGCACATATTTACTAGAACACCATTTCCTGTTTCCGGTCCATCACGTGTTTTTTAAAAGTTTATGAAAACGAAAATGTTCTTTTTTTTAAAATAAGTTCCCCACAAGAAAATAAAATAAATTAAAATAGTTTATAGGATCCTGATTTAGTTATTTTTAAAATATTATTCAAAAGTTATTATTTTAGCTTAGTCTTTAGTTTTATGAAAAACTATCATTTAATTATTTTAAATTAACTGGGACGTCCACTTGCGCATCTCTTAACAAAATATCCAGGTAAGAATAAGCTTTTTCATCTAAACAACCAGCGTTTAAATTATTTCAATATAATAATCTTTATTATATTAAGATTTCTAGCTAAATATATTTTTAATCTATTTGCCTTTTTAAAATTGTCCACATTCAGTCTTTTAATCATAAAGACTTAACAAGGCAAGTATTCAAAGCTACTTTCATTTCTAATATCTTTCCTTAAAATATATATAAATTTATATCTTACAAAATACTTTCTTTATAAAGAAGTATTTTATTCTTTAAAGTATTTAATTTTCTAATAGTCAATAGCAATTAGCTTTTAAAATTATATACTATCCAAAATATTACTTTTCTCCATCTCGTAATTATCCGAACTAATCCAGCGTTTGTCATACTTTTAGTATAAAGTTTCCGATATATTTTCACTATATATGATGTTCCCATGACTATTTGCTTGTAAATTGAGCTTGATATAGAGACGATCGATAGGGAAAATTAAATTAACACTGCATGTCTATCATTTAAAACTTTTATAACTTATTTACAAGACACTCTTATAATTTTGAAAAATGATTTTAAAAGCGTCTACAAAATTTACGTAGCTATTTTTAATAACACAATTAACTTGAAAAATCAATCACAGAGTCCTCTCCTAACAATTGAACTGAGCTTTTATACCGGAAGAAACTTCCCATTTGATTGGTACATTTAAACAATCAATTTGCTGGCTTATTTACATATTTACCAACAACACAAAATTAAAAATAAATAATGACTTATTTAATATTTAATATTTATTACATTATTAAATTTCTAAAATAATCTTTATCGTTCATTTAAATTTATTAAACATTCTTTTAAAATATTCTTACTTACTTGATTTTAATTTTAACTTTTATAAGATTATTTAAAATAAACTAAGTATTTTTTTATACGTCATATTTTTAAAACAATATTTTAAAATCAGATTTAATATTTCACATTGAATATCTTTATTTTTATCTCGTGATAGCTCACGTATTATTTATAAATTTTACAACATGATTTTTAAAATAGTTTTGCAACTTTGCTAAATAACTTCCAAGCATGTTTGTGTATATTTAACTAACATCTGTTTCTACTACAACACAAGAAACGCTTGTTATCGTCTAAAAATAAACCAACAATTGCATTTTTTAAAATAAATATTTTTTAAATAAATAAGATATTATAATAGATTTTAAAATAATTATCCAATATTATTAAAATCAAATATTAGTCTTTTATTTAAGTACTTACAATAATTAAAATATTTATATTCTTTTATATTATTATTTTATCAACAATAAATATATGCATTTATTCTTACTTGTCTTTTAAACACTTTTAGCTTTAAATACCTATTTATTAAATATATTAATGCAGTATTGATTATGGCCATTTTTTCCCAACCATATATTATAATCATCATCATTTAAAATGTCTCTCTCAATATCAGCACAATTTCACATATCAAATACTCATAGATTGCTTTAATTAAACTTTTTGAAATATTACCATAAGCAAAATTAACATCACATATTCAAATATAGCTTAAATTTAAAATTTTTAAGATATTAGCACAAAAATCAGATGGTGACCCATACAAAAGGGCACAATATATATATAATTATTTCACACAATCATTATACAAAGTTATTATTTTTATTCTACACAATTATTATACATTTACTGTTGCACACATGTATATATTCCTTGCTTGACCTTGAACACTGCAGTAAAATGATGGATATTGAAGTTAACTTATTTTGAAAGTAAAAATAATAAAAGACACCATTTCTGTAATACAGAAATATGCAAATTAAAAGAGAAATAATGATTTTTAATATTATTTTTAATAAAATAAAAATGATAGTTTGAAAAATAATGGATATATATTTCCAGGACTCTGAATTTGTAACTAATAAAAGGAGATGAATACAGAAAAATGATATACTGTGTACATATCCACTGAATGAAAATTCATTTCATTATACAAGGTAAAAAAAATTTAAGTTTGCATATGAGTGGTAAAAGTTTCACCTGGTTCTGACTTGAAATCTGAATTGTGGGCATTGAAAGCAGAAGTGCTATTTATAGAATTCAATATTATCCTTCCAAAAGAGTAGTTATGAAAAGAGGAATTTTATCAAATGAGGCAAACAAATGATAGATTTTTTTTTTAAAAAAAATCTTGTATACTGAAGTATTAAAAAAGTCACTTAGTGATAATAAAAAAAAAATTAAGAGATAACTGGGTCAAGATAACTGTTCAATCAGTGTATAAATATGTCTTGGCCAGTTTATTATTATTATATGCTGCTTGTGGTGGAAAGATAACTGAGGTAACAGATCTAATGGTAATATTCTCATCAGCTTTTGCATGGGAGTGATTAAAATAGATATCATAATTATTTCCAAATTATTTTTAAGTAATTCATATTTGTTATATAAGAAATATACCAGATTTTTAATCAATTTTGTACTATTTTAACTAATTGATAAATATCTATATAATTCCTTTTTACATTTGACAAAGTAACAAAATAACTATATATCTCCATTTTAAGACAATATCTCTCAGTTTCAATCCTTCTGCTTTACCCTTTTCCATTAAATTTTAATATTTTAGATTTTTCTTTAATGAGTTTAATTTTCTGATTTCTTCATAACTCTATAACACTTCACTAGTAATATCTCCATATTTTTGAAAGTATTTGCTAAAAAAAAATACAGCCACATTCTTCTCAAAAAAAAAATTCACCATTTGCTTCAAATTTCTACAATGGGAATGAGCACCAACAATTAAATCTATTAGAAACAAAATCATTGATAAAGGTGTCTTTAGACATCCACATTTAATCCTGACTTCACATTTAGTTTCAACAAATTCTATTTTTTCCAATTAGTATTTATAAAAATTATCTATGTAAAGACCATTAATTATTCTTAATATTCTATTATTTCTGTTTAAAATAAAATACTTATTCAAAAAGCAAATCATATAACAATTGTATTTTTTATTTTTACAATTAGTGCATCAACATTCATTTGACCAATCCAGATTAGCAGAGATTTATATTCACCAACTAATAATAGCCAAATGCCTATTTACTAACCAATAAGAATGGTTAACTAGGTTGACAAACAAATGATTAGTAGAAAGAAAAATTGTAAATTTGCTTGAGACTTGTACATATTTTAAAAATTCATCTGATTTGTGGGTCCTAAAAACATATGTGCTAATTATAATATTCTATATTATTTACACAATTTATAAATAAATATTTACCAAAAAAAAAAGGGGGGTGGGGAGGTATTACATTCTGTATATCCAAGAATCAAAATGTGTAGCAACAGAAATTAAAAAAAATAAACAATCTTGAATTTGTTAAGACAATTATTTAATTAGTCAGTAAATGTCCTGGACAACATATTTTTAATGGGAAGATAGCTGAGATTTGTTAATAGCTATATTCCATTATTAACCAATACTAAATAACTACAGGATGATTATCTGAAATGGATAAAATAGTATGACCATCTAGCATCCATAAATTTATTAGTCAAGCTTAGAAAATCATAAGATATTATATTACTATGTACATTTCTGGCTAAAGGTGAAAGGTGTATACATTTGGCATAAAAGTGAGTTCACTAATATACTTCATTATTTTTAATCATTATCAATTCACTGCAGGATTCAAGTTTAATCCAGTTTTTTTTTTTTTTATCTCTAGTCTCTTTTCTCCACAACACATTTGGTAACATCCTTATTTTATATACCCATCTCACATGTGATATCTTTCTAGATCTTTTAAAAATATTTTCTAGAAATATGTCCAGCTCAGCCATATTTAAATTTCTTAATTATTTTTAATTATGTTAGTGATACCCATTTCTTCTCTCACCTCTGTATTTCATTTCTGATTTCTTCTTGTTATTTGTAACATATATCTTTCCTTACTTTGTTGAATGATCTGAAATCTCTGGATTGCTCTTCTATTAAGTTTCCAAGTCTCAAATTCATAATTAAGAACTGATAAAACATATCTATTAAAAACCTTCCTTTTCGAATATATAACTACATATATCTTTTCCTTTTAATATAAAGTTTACCTGCCAAAAGCACTTAATCCAAGTTTAATTCTAAGATTAATCAATTATGTTTCTTTCTATTAGAAGTTATTAATTATTGCTAATTCATGATTATTAAATCTTTTACTTCTACGAAAATCCACTGAACACTATTTTAGTCTTTTTTAGCATTTATCTTAAGTCCTATTTTTTTTACTTTCACTGATACTCTTGCAATATTTCCTGAAGCTCTGAAGTACTACTTGTAGAAACAACCACATCATCTCCAAAATCTAATGTCTTAAATAATCTTCATTTACTTTTACTTTCTTAGCTTCCTATTTTAATCTACAAAACACTTCTTGTAAAATTGCTGTAAAAAGTTTTGGAGATATATAAATCCCTATTGTACTCCTCAATGTTAGTCCTCATAGTATCATAACATAACCTAATTATTGCTGTGGTATTTTGATGAACATTCTTCAGAATATGACAATATCCTGGATCTATATTTTGATCCAATGCTTTAATTGCTGTAGAAATGATTGTAGAACAAATACATTTTTCATAATGTGGACAAATAAAAATCATAACAACTCATATCCATTAGTCTTATTGTAAGTTCTCTCAATATCTGGATTTAATCCACTGTGCTAAAACCATTTTTAAATCCAGCATGTTTTTTTTTTTGGTTAGTTAAAACTCACTTTAGAAATTATATTTTATTAAAGATTTTGTAGATAACTTATAGATCTGTAATTTCTAATATCTTCTTTATCCCCTTTTTTAAATATCAATATAAATACTACTTTATTCCAATTATCGGATACATCTTTATTATTTAGACAGTTAGCACTAACTTTGCCAAACAATTTTTTATTTATTTAACTGCTTTTTTAAAAATATTAATTATAATTCTTTCATTTTCTGGAGCTTTTCCTTCTTCATAAATATCATTGCATGTCTCACTTCTTTATTTAAAATGCTAGGCAATTCAAAAATTGTAATAAGTATATGAGATACTTTATTTTCTTATTCCTTACTACATATTTTTTTCACACATTTCATGATATATATCTATTTTTTTAATAATAATTCCATTTTTTCTTCATATTGTAGAAATAACTTTCCTTCCAATATCAAGATGTTGTTTTAAACTTTTGAGACATATTCTCTTCTATAGCTTTCATTGTTAATTCATAATTACATTTTCTTATATAGTATCATTATTAATTCTTTTTCATATCATTTTACAAAATTCTAGATATTCAATTCTTCTTAATGAATCACTTTTAAATATTTTCATATTCTTTCTTTCTTAATACATTATTGTCTCAGTAAAAAATTCACTGATCAACTGTTACTTTTTGGTTTTCCTTATTCATTTCATTCAAGTCTGAACAATCTTTAAAATCAGTTAATATTTTTAAATGATTTGAAAGTTCTTGTTTAAATTAACTGTAATGTTTCTGAATATTATCAACTGTTAATACCATTTTTCTTAATATTTTGTTTTATATTAACATATATTTTACATCTAACTAATTGACAATCACTACCTGTTTCAAATCTATTAAGAACATTACTATCTTGAAATACATGTTTTCTGTTAATCAAAATATAATCCAATTTTACTGTACTTTCATTTAGATGCTTCCATGTCCATTTAGCATTTTTCTCAAAAAAAGAATTCATAATATATAGGTTTTATTTTTCTGCAAACTCCATAAGTTTGTATCCTCTCTCATTTCTAACACCATAACCAAATTTAGCCATAGTACATTCATCTTTCAATTGTTTATTAGTTTTAATATTAGTCTCCCATAATAATTTTAAGATGTTTGGTCTGATCAAAAGCATTATGTGCAATTATATAAAAAAAACCTCTACTTCTTCATCACAATGAAAACTTGTTTGGACATAAATCCAAATAATCTGACCCAAGTCTAAGCAATTTTCAGCCTTTTAATATTTTTAAAATTTTGAAAATTTTAATTCATTGAAGTGTTCCTGAAGGTTGGAGATATTAAATGTTATATCTTCCTTAATTGCTTTTACTTTCTAGTTTAACATTAACATGTATCATACATCTCAGTAATTAGTGATTATCTCCAAAATCGAATGTATTAAGTATGTAAGTTTTGAATAAAAATATTCTCTGTTATCCAATCTGCTATACCATCACTTAGATGCTTCCATGCCCATTACCATTTGGTATTTTCTCAGAAAAAGGAATTCATAATATATGATTTCCTCCCCTCTTTGAATTCCTGAATTATTTTCTCTTTATTTTTTCTTCTATAATCTAATTCATTCACAGCACTTTAATTTTTATAAATTGTTTTCCAATTTTAAATTAAAAATCTTTCATGAGAATTTTGTAATTGTTTATTCTAATTAAGTTTTCTAAAAATTTAAATAAAAGTTTAATATTTCTTCATCACATTGAGAATTTGCTGACGACTAAATTTAATTATTTGCATTCAGTATCTTCCATTAAGATGAATAATCAATTCTGCTTTTCTCATCAATCTTTGTAAAATTATATTTTAATTTTTTATTTATAATAAATCCCACTTAGTAAAGTATGTAACCATTTTTCAAGTCAATCAATTACCTCCCCCCCCCCGAAACTTCACAAAATTTGACAAGATTCTGTTTAATATTTGACAATTCTTTTTTCAATTAGTGAAAACTTCCTTCACTTGAAAATAAAATATTAAAAATATTTTTATTTTCAAATAAAATTTGCTAAATAAAAGATCATGATTAGAATGTTAGTATCTTTGCCTTCAATTGCTAACCACTACTTAAGCTGACAAATTTATAGCCTTTAGAAAATAAAAGCCTTTTTTTTTTTGTCCATTATAATTATAAATATAAAAGAATACTAGCATTCATTCACATACACATATCTATTTATCCTGCCTTCAAGTAAACCTAATAGTATATCAAATAAAAATTGTTAGGTATCTGTAAAGAATAACTATGGTAAACTTACCATATTATCTTATTTATCTTGGTGAGCAGTCCATCCATGTTCGTTTATCATATGAATAATCATATTGCATCACATGATCACCACTTCTTAAGCTTGCTCATAACTGTTATTAAAACAGATCTCACTGATGAAGGCCATAAACCAAAAACTAGTCTAGGGATATTGGATGAGTAGGCATTAGATGGGGATTTTATGCATAAGTCTTCTGGCATCCATTGATTACTCGGGCTTGCACAGAATGGCAGTACTATATAGAGAGTTTTGCCTGTTTTGATAATCATATTGTAAAGATAGTGGTATTGATGAGAATATTTGAAGTGGACATTAGGAATTTTACTAGCTCAGTACTTTTAAGATCTCAAAGAACAATCAAAGGATTTCTTTTCACTTTATAACAAACTACTTTTTGTATCACACTATATTAATAAATTATTATTCCTTTAATGTTTTTTTTTTGTTCAAGAAATAATAGTTTTAACTATTTTTATAAGACATTAGAATTAAATATGCAATATATATCTTGTTAAATAATATTAATTAAAAAATCATATTAAAAAAAAAACTTACATTTTGAATCCCATTGCCAAATTCATATTGTATGACAATTGTTCCAAACTCTTCATATCCTGATAAAGGTGAGTCAATAATATAATTATTCATTCTACCAAAAGGCTGATTACCCAACTGGATTCCATAGAATCTGTGACAAACTGGACAGGTCTTACTATAACGAAAGTGGTCAGTTATACATTTTTCACAAAATTTGTGAGAACAGTCCAAAGTAACATTTTTGGTAGACATATCAAAAGCACAAAGAGGGCATTTATTTAATGGTGTTATCTTCCTATCAGCTTTTGATGCTTTCTCTGGAAGACTTTTAGAAATTATATTTGACTGCTTCTTGGATTTATTTTCAAATGATGGTGGACTGTCACGCTTTTGTAATAATTTATTAAAAATTGTTTTAAAATATGATACATGATCATTGTTATCAAGAACAAAACGAACAACTTTCAAAGCTTGGCCTTTTGGAAATTTTGTAGTAGCATACTTCTGGATACTTTTCCATGCAGCACTTGCACATACATCGGGAGTAAATTCAGAAATTTCTTTAAAAAAAAGAGAGATCAAACTATTATGATTTGAAAAATAAAAAAATATCTTAGCTTCTTTTTACATGAATACAGATTCTCCTTTTATTGAAAGTAAACATCTAAGCTTCAATATATTCTATAACTCATGCAACACAGCAAATATTAAAGAAATTTTATTTTGATAACTTAAATATTATTACTTAATAAACTTAAAGAAAATCTACAAAAAAAGACTATACAGAATGTACACATTATATTAAAAATAAAATCTTTACTAAATCATAATAAATTTTTGGATTATTTACAGATGATTTCTTTTTAAAGATTTATATGTTTTTATTTATTATAACAAAGAGACATTTTTTTAAAGCATAAACTTCACTGCAAATAGAAAGTTATATTATATCACGATACATATTTAAAAGTGTTATATAAAGATTAGAACATTACATATTTTCATGTTCTAAAAATAAGATAAAATCCAACTAAAGTGTTGAATATCTGTAAGAGTTTACAGAAAGAACATTTTACATGAGGAATATATAATACAAAGAGGTTTTTTTTAAGGTTTAACAATTACAGTTATATTGGAAACTTGACTAAATTCCATGTAGTTTAAAAAATGTCAGTTGAAGTGAGGGCTTATTCTCTGTTTTTTATTTTAGCTAGTTTGTTATAGAAAAGTGACTTCCAAGATGTTGGAATAAAAAAATAACACCTTAGAAATGATAGGGTAAAAAAAAAAAAATGTAATTATTTGTATGTTTGGGAATGGTTCTCTACTTAGACTAACTATTAAATAAGTGAGAGAAAGGATTTGAAATCTAGTAATTGAAACTATTATGTTATGGTATGTTTGTAATGCTGAACAATTACCAAACAAGTGCCTCCATAATTTCTTGTTCCTTGTGACATAACAATCATATCAAGTCTATGGTTGCAAAAAACATTTTTTTTTTTTTGGTTAGAAAGTCAAGATTGATTTTAATTAAAAAAGCCAAATATTTCAGTTCTAAATATCAAAATTTAAATCTTTGAATTATCAGTTTATTAGTAAATTTAAGTCTAGATTGTGAAGGATTAATTAGTTCTTCTTTATGTACTATTACATGTGTCCCAGTATTTAATTTTTGTTGAAAATAATTTTTGATCTGATATAGTGTATTTAGCTATGGATGTGATTAGTCTTGTGGTGGTGTGTTTAGTACTTCAGGGTACAAGTTTATAAACCTGGTAATCTCATTTATTGCTCCCTGAAGACAATATATTCAGGTACAGTGTAATGAGAGCCCGGTGTGTTTAGCATGTTTTTGCATTGATTTGATATAGTTTTCTTGTCCGAGATTAATTTATTGCATAGTGAATTTATTATTTTGATGAAGAATATAGTGTGCTTGATGGTGGAATATAATATGAGGTTTTTGAGAAGATAAAAGTATTGATGGGAGATAGTTTTGCAAGTATAGATAAATATGCTTTAGATTATGAATTAATTGTATTTTCTATAGAGATAAGAAGTTATACTTTGGATTTCAGATTTCATAGCATTTGTAGAAAAACAAAAGGAGAAAATTAAGAATTTATGTAGTGAGTCAGTGAAAATAGTTTACTTTACTGAGAGAAGGTTCCAGAAAAAAAAAAAAAATTATTATTGAATTTTATAGTATTTTTCTTTACAATTGTTTAGAATGTCAAATTAGTTGTCATATCTCACATCTTTTCAAATAATGGACTAGTCCAGATTCCTTTCTTATCGCGATTGGATTGAGCATTCATTGCAGCTAACTAATGTGTATATATAAAGATAATGCACAGCCAATAACAAAAACAGGGCAATAGGCAATGGTGCTCACTGAAGTCGAATGTTTCCATTAAAGTTGGCGATCTGGCAATAAATAGTCAGTCTTTTTGAAGGTAAGGGAGAATGGCTGTAAAATCTGAAAGACGGTATGCGTTTTCCAGAGAACCATTAAACCTGAATAACAATAGTCTAGTTATCCATACACAGTCGAAAGAAACTCCTGCTAACCTGAACAGCAATGATAGTTCTCCAGACTATGGCTATTTAAATTAATGCTTAATGCAGTGAGGCAAGTCAATGTTGGGACCAGAAGCTGCCAGAACCAAAGCTGACTCAAGGCAGCTATAAATACAGCCAGAAGATTCATTGTACCTACTCAAGAGGAAGGTTGTCAAGTACAGCTGGAAGTGGATAGAAAAATTTATAAGGGCACATACAGTACCTTCTTCCACAGTTCACATTAGAACAGATGGCTGTACTCTGCTAGATAGTAGCAGGTGAGTATAGCTACCATTACTTAAATCTGTAAATATATTAGAAATCAAGTGTATGTTTGTATCTACATATTATTAATAAATATTATTAAAAAATACGTATACTCATTTGTATTTATAATCAGACTAAACACAACAGTTTGACACAGTTGACAGGATGGATGAATCCTTTCCAAAAAGCAAAAAAAGGCAATTTAAAGTAAAAAAACAACAACAACAAATTGCCTGTATAAACAACAATGAGAAACAGTGACTGTTTTCAAACACAGAGTTATTATTAATGATATGATGGCTTGCAATAAAACGACGCAGGATCTGCAATGACCATAGTGTCAAACAAGACCTGGTCTACCATTAGTAAGAGTAATAAATTTCGGCTGCATTCTAGCAGTAAATCAATAGCTGGTTACAAAACACTCTTGGTACAGACAAGAGTCAAAGTTATGATGCCTAATAAGACTATATATCTACTGCAGGTTGTAGTATCAGGTGAATATAGCAATTTATTAGTCCATGACTGATTCAGTTACTTAGGATTTGCAGTGACAAAAGTGAACCAGCTGACAACTAGAAATAAATTAAGAGTTTACCCAGAAATAATTAATAATCCAGGTTTTAATTCTAAAATAATACACAAAACGATGAGTACAAAAAAGCAGATTAGTACTCATATCCTATGCCGTTTGTTCAAGGACACTACCAAATGGGTTCCAGAAGAGGTGATTGGACTTAAAGGGCTTCAAACTGTTGCAATCAAACAGTAATAAATCATCAGCCAATTGTAATGAACCTCCAAAAAACTTCAAATGATAATCTACTGAGAACATCACCAAGCCAGAAGAAGGAACAAAGCAAAGGAAATGTCTTCCAACACACCTTCCAGGGCTAATTTTAACCAAGGGGAGGGAATGTCATACCTCACCTTACCTTCAAATAATGAATTAGTCCAGATTCCTTTCTTACCGTGATGCCACTAATCAATGCATACATGTAAAGATAATGTACAACCTATGGCAAGAACAGGCCAATAGGCAATGATGCTTACTGAATGTTTCTGTTAAGGTTGAGAATCTGGCAATAAATAATCAGTCTTTTTGAAGATAAAAGAGAGAGAATGATTGTCACACTTGAAAGACGGTATGCGTTTTCCAGAGAACAGTCAAACCAGAAAGACAGTATGCATTCTCCAGAGAACAACTGTTAAACTGGAATAACAATAGCCTAGTTCTCCACATATGGTCAAAAGAACCTCTAACTTGAACAGCAGTGATAGTTTCTCCAGATTATAGCTATTTAAACTAACAGTTAACACAGAGAGGTAAGTCCACGTTTCAGGACTGGAAGCTACCAGAAACAAAGCCTACTCCAGGCAAGCTGTAAATATAACCTGAAGAGTCATCATACTTACTCATGAGAGGTTGTCTAGTAAAGCTGGAAATGAGTAGAGAAATCTATAAGGGCACATACAGTCCCTTCTTCCACAGATCACATTAAAACTGATAGCTGTACCCTGCTAGACAGTAGCCATCATTATGTATATTAGAAATCTAGGGCAGGTTTGTATTTATATGAGTAATGTAGAATAAACACAACCAGTCGATATATTTTTTTGACTAGTTAAGATGACTAAGTCATCCAAATATGCTATGTGATTGTTTGAATTACAAAAAAAAGCTATGAATTTCTGATAGTTTATTTTGAAAGTTTGATAAATCAAATAGAATATAAATCACAAAAAGAAGTGAGCTTAGTGGAGATCATGTGATAAAGAATGGTGTGAAGAGAAGCTGAAAGAAGATTGTTCATTTAATGTAATGTAAATTTATATCTTGTAGAATAAATTTGCTAATATTTAAAGAATAGAAGCAGTTGCATTATGTATTTAAGGATTTGCAGAAGCTTGTCAATAGGAAGTGACCGACTTTTATTATGACATTTATTAATTATATTACATGTAATCAATTCTTTCAGTGGCATTATATAAGAGATGATCCTATATATATATATATTGTAACCTTTGGCTTTGCCAAGAAATCTGGTATTTCATTTATTGTGGATATTTAATATGAAAAAAATTTTATAAGAGGAAATTTTCATTCAAGTTAAACTATTTTTGTAAATCATATTTATTAAGATTAAATAAGCATAGGCAAAATTTAAAATATTTCTGTTATGAATAAATATCATTGTATTTTACTTTATTATTTTGCTAAAGTACTTGAAGCTTTTGATTAACATAGGTTTTATTAATTTTAAATCCCAAATTGTAGCTAATAATATTATAGAAGTTCAGATTATTCTAATACACCATAATACTAGTTAAATTTAATTTAATGTTAGAAGTTAATGTGTAGTTGTCATAATTAAAATAAAGTATTTTATTTAAATTTGTTCTTAATAATAATCAATCCATTTCTTGAAATAGTATTATTAAAATTGAGTTTAGAGATTAAACTAAATTAATTGATTTGAAAATAGGTAATCATTGCTATTTAAAAGAAAGAATTAAATTAGTTAGTTTAAAAGATATGGGATAATTTCTAAATGTGTGAATGTGCATGCCTGCATCAGTATTTTTATTTTTATTTTTATTAATGGGAATATTTCTTTAGAATATAATATTTTTGTTTAATTAAAAAATTAAATACAATATTAGTGAAACTCTAAATTTATTCAATAATATAATTTAAGTTTTTAAAAAAAGTTAATAAAATTAAGTAATATTTATTTTATTTTAATAATGTTATAATCAATGTGTATTGTAATTATTTAACATTCCTAGACTACCACATGATTATCTGATTGTCTAGCAAATATTTAAATTGTTACTATTTTCAGATTCAGATCATAGATACTAATTAAATGTTAATTTAAAGGTGGAAAAATTAAGAGGAAATGGATGTTTTCTGCCAATCAAAATGATTGACGTTAGAAAGCTATAAAATGTGAACACACAAATGTTGGAAAAGAGATTATTTTCCATTGTCCATCATCTTCGTAGGATTATTTTCCATTGTCCATCATCTTCGCAAGAACTAATAAAAGTTTAAAACTTTGATAATTAAAAGTACAAAATGTTAAAATGTTTTTTTTTCTTCCAAGTGAAATGAGCACATAAAAAAACTATCAAGTGTTGAGTTTTCTAAACCAAGTTAATTGAAAATATAAATTTGCAATATTGAAGAAAGAATTTAGAAAAAATGTTAATAGTTTACTGATGAATAAAGCATTATTCTCCAAAACTAACACATCACAGGAATCTAGCTTAAGTTATTCTATTTCATTTAAGAACAATGACTGTTTATTACTAACTGTTCAAATTTTTTATTTTAAAGGAAATTTATTGGAAGTTTACCATAATAGTTTTAACATTCTTTTATAACTCATTCAGATAATAATTCATCAGAAACTTTTAAAAAAATGTTTTATTATCTTTTGTCTTGGATAAATTTATTTAAAAGAACTAATTATTCAGGAAAAGAAAACCATTTGTTGGGGACACTAATGACATTTTATTATCGTTAATAATTAATTGATTATTTATCATCTTGACTATAAAAAAACCACTTGATAAAGTAAATTATGCCCTTACTTATGAACTAAATATTCCTAATTTTTGAAAAATTACTATTATAGAATTTATGTATTCTATTGAGTGCGAATGATTAAGAGGCTTGCTCTTTTATTGAAAACTACTATTAGTTAATTTACCTAGAAAGTGTACTTAATTTGGAAGTGTTAATGGACAAACCACTGTATTAAATATCGTGCTTGGAAAACCTTGCTTAAATCGGAAAATAAGAATATATGATTGTTATATTAAAATAATTATCAGCCTTAAATAAAATGAAAAACCACCAGAGTAATGCTGTAAGAAGTGCAAAAACTGTCAATTAAGTTTTATTATTCGTGAAATAATGGCATTAATTTATTAATGTTTTCTTTGTGTATGCATGTATGAAGTCTTTATAGAACAAAGAAAAAAAATTGTCAATGGAAATGCACCTTTTTGAATTAATATTATCAGTGTTTGGAGCAACATACTTACTTGTTAAATTTTCTACAAACCAGGAGCTGTGCAAGATTAAGAACTTTAACATTATATATATATTTTTATAAAAAAAAAAAAAGAAAAAGAAGTTTTGGTAAAATTTTGTGCTTCGGTTTAAGTCATACATTTATAACTTATTATTATTATATGCTATTTTAAATATTAATATATTTTTTTATAAATATTTTATATTATGGTACAGCATGCCTGACAGGGGTTCACTTATTAGTATTAATGATATTATATACTATATAATGATTTAGTATTGTTATTTTAAAGAGTATTGCTTTGTTCTTTATTATGAGACATATTTTATAATGAATGCTTATACATTTATGAAAAGTGATGTATATTTCTTGTTTCTTTTAATTGCTTAAGGCTACATTTATTCAGTCATATTTGACAACTATATTATTACTTTATCAGGTTTAGGCATCAATTTAGTATTATGTTTATTGAGAGTTTATAATAAATTATCTCTTGTATATGTGAATTTATTTTCCACTTTAATGGTTTGGAGATGGAGCTTGGCTCTCTCATTGTTGCCTTGTAATAATTTAGATATTTTATAAGGAGCTAGAAGGTTACTCTCTCCGGTATCATTGATATTTTCCTTGAGTAATATCTTCGTCATGTTTTATGGCTGTATTTGTGATGGTTCCTTTTCCCATTTTGTTATATATGTCTAGAGACAATGCCCTCAGAAAGTAGATGCATGTTTTGGGTTCATACCATCACTAGATTTATTGCTTTACATAGCTTTTCCTCTTTGTAGGCCATTGATAGATTTGTTATTTTGAAGTTTATCATCATTTCTTCAGGAGCACTTTTAACTCCCTAAGTGTAGGTTGAGAGTTTTAATTTATAAATCTGTTTTGCTGTGCTTTGCCAGCACTACATAAGATAAAAACGAGAATGATTTATTCAAAATTATATTTATATTCTTTAGTCTAAATAAGCAATATGCATCATCATCATCATCCAGAAGCAAGTCATCGCTGAATTGGTAAGATCATTCAAGTTACTCATTGTTGGAACAATATCATAGTGTGTGAATGTATATGTATAACCTCTGAAAACAATTTAAAGATTTAGTACAACTTCAGCAATTAAAGACTACAGAATTGATAAGTAAGGCATAGATTAGAAAAAGCTATAGATTATAGAATTGTTTTAGACATATATTTTATGCAGAAAGGTGTAAAGCTTGTGCCATAAATTTGTTTATAATTTAGTAAAGTTCTATCACTTTAAAGGCACAAAATATTTGTGATAATAGCGATAATTATTATTTAACATGAAGGATAAAATTTCTTGTAATAATCTCTTACTTATCAGATATACTTGTCCACTTAAGATCATCATAGGTCATGGATATTTAATTTATTCATTTAATTTATGCATTTAAATAAATTTAAAATTGTAAAAATAATCTATAAGCAACTGCATTGGATTATTGTAACAGTGTTTTTGAAAATTTTGTAACAGACTTCCATGGTGTTCATGTTTATTAAATTTGTTTATTGTAAATAAATGTTATTTTTATTATTAAATTTTGTGTAGTATCTCTATAATGTCTTGGTATTCACCAATCCATATCCAGAAATCTAAACATTGTCTAATTTATAATGCAAATGTTTTTCATGTTATTTATTCTGGGTACAGACACATAAATGAATACAGAACAATTTCATGATGATGATTTTGCAGATATGAAGAATTCATTTAAAATAAAATATTATCCATTTTATTCTATTGATCACTGCAATTTAAAAGTGCAAATTATTTAAATAAGACTGCTCTTATAATCAATCATTGTCTATTTTCATTCAAAAAAATTTATTTATGTTGTTGAATATTTTGAGTGGTCATAAAATTCTTTTTCCACTCTTGGTATACGAATACTATCTTAGAAGATGATCGTATTATTCCAAATTTAGAGTTTATGCATTTTTCTCTTAATTAAAATATTTTATTAAAATTTTCCATTATTATTATTATATAATACGTAGACATTATCTTGTAGACTAGTAGGATATCATTCATTTTATTAATATGTCCATAAAGTAAAACATTGAGAAAATTTAACATTAAAATATAATAGAAAGACCCTGAGATCATAATACCATAGTTCTATAAATTAAGAATATATATATTATCAAAGAAAAGGCAAAGTGGCATAAACAAATCAGTAAGATTTATAAAAGATGATTATTTTATTACAACGTGAATCTGATCCTGGCAATAAGATGATGAAGACGGAGTTGGAGATGTAAGACTATATTGGAGGGATAAACAAATAAATTTTATTATAAATAAAGAAATTACTGTACCCTTGCTACTTTGTGATGTATGTTATCAATATTGGAAGCTTTAAAAGTTTTGAAAGAGTGAGCTGAGGTTTCTCCTCTTAAAATTTTATTTAGTTATATTTAGTAATGTTTAATGATTATCATTATTATATTTGTAGCTCTTTATTTTTTAGCATAAATTGTAGTAGCAAAGCACCCTGAGCATTGCCTGATTCCTTGATTCACCATAATTTGCACAATGATCCTTAATCCCTTTGACAGTTCCCTTGGTATTCCCTTCATATAGTTTTGATATTTGTGTACCTCCGCAATTTCCCGAGTTCAATATATAATCATTAAAACCAGTCAGCATTTAGATAATCCCAATATCAATAACAATCTCAAACTGTTGTCAAGGCAACCTCCTTTTAACAATATATATAGATATACCACTTTATTTTCTTATTCATATAATAAAAAAAACTTTCACAAGTATATTTCAAATCTAAATTGTGAATATTTTAAAATATGAATTCACTTTTTGAATATCTTACATAAGTATAAATGAAAATAAAGTAAAAAGAAACGGCAAAATTAATATTGAATATCTCTCAATATTTAAATTCCAGTATCCCTTAAGAAAAATGATTAGCAATGCATTGTAATGCATATAATCATACTATGCAAACTTGTATAATTTAATGGTTTGTGAAAAATGAGTGAAATGAGAATCCTACCAATAATAAGTGTTCAACTAATTTTTTTTTGTGATTTACAAATAATGTTACAATATGGTAAAACACTAAGTGAGAGTAAGTTTTATAGCTTGCCAGTGCTTGGAATTGTAATAATATCCACTATTATGTTGAATAATGCATAATATTTAGTTAATTGCCAAATATAGTCTATGTTATTTTATAAAGTCATTTAGGCTATCACAATAGTATTCATTTTTATATGCAAAATCTGAGTTCCTCATTATTATTCAGTTGTTTAAAATTTAATGAAAAAAGACTTCTTTTCAAAATTAGTCATTAAACACATAATTGATAATATATGGTAATGATTTAACTTCTACTTATAGATGCCTTATGAGTGCCAGTAATACAGAGAATATTTCATTTATATTATCCATATTTAATTATAAACATGATGCATGTACCAGCAGTTTAACAGTTGCAATGTACATGATGAAAAAGTGAAACCAATTTCATCTCTGACTAATCATATTTCTTTCATTATAATGGATTCAAAAATCCTGCAGTTATTCACTAGGCACTGAAACGCAGTATGTCATTTCTTAGCAAAAATTTTGAGTTGATGGTATCAATATCATTTGAAATTCTCATACTCAGGCATCAATAAATTTCTTCAATAAAATTAATAATCAATTACAGAAAAATAACATAGACTAAAGCTATCCAAAAATGAATTAAAAATGGAAAATCAGACTATGGCCTGCCATGACATTATAATAAAAGAATCTTATCCTCCTTTATTATTAATAATATGTATAATTTTAACAAATTGAACATTATGTTGAAATATCAATGATTTTACAGGACGAGAATTTTTCTCTTGCAATGAGGCATTAGCCATCACTTCAGCAACAACTTACACTTTCAGGGAAAATGTTAATAAATATCCTTTAAAATATCATCTAAAATTTTGAATGTACATGATAAGAATTATAATTTTAATTTCAACTATATTATAAAAGGTTCATTATTTACTTATAAAACTTGCCAGCTTATTATAATGTAAAATGAAATAGAATTTTAAGTATGAATATTTTAACTCCAGTAAAAAAAAGTAAGTTAAAACTGACTTTTGTGATGATTATAAACCACTCCATAAGAAATGCAAATATATCCTCACATGGTCCCAAAGTCTTTTTATGTGATGAGACTGTTTGTTTTTTAACTAAAGGAAAATTTTCTTTTTAAAAAATGTCAACATAATGCGTATTTGCAGCTCTCTATTATTTTTAGCTATGTCATTTCAATGAAAGTAGCGTTAAAATTAATTAATACTGCACTTCTTGAGAACTGTGCTTGCTTTATTATAAAATCCTTTTTTACAAAATCTCTTAGTACTCATTCACTTCACACACTAATCATTGAAGATGTACCCTTATGAAAGTATAATGAGCTTATCAGATTCATCAGATTAAAAAATATACTGAAAGTTTTTGATCTTGCCATCATAACTTTAAAATATTATAAAGAATCTAAAAAAAAAAGTTTCAGTGCTTTTATAATCTTATTTCCATGCAATGAATTGGCAAAGTAACAGTTGTATATTCAACTAAATTAATTATACAGTTATATCACTATGATGCAAGATCTTATCATTTCTTTTGCTAAATGCAACAGCAACCTATAGAAGTCTGTGTCGTATGTCAAAGTTAATGTTTCTACTAAAAAGCTATTAAGATATTTAAATTGATTCATGTTCTCAAATTGATAACCATCCAAAATAAAATGTGCTGAAGACTTTTCTTCCATTATGTGTTAATAAAGGAACTAAATTTCTTAAAAATTAAAGTTTTAATATGGACATTCTGTAGACCATCATTTGAAATGGCAAGAATAACAGAACCATTATCATATAGTAAATTTAGAAAATAATATAATGAAATTCTTGTTTTCACTTTTAGTTATTTCATATTAAAAACTATTAACAAATCTATATCATAGTTTGATGTTTGCTTCATAAATCTAAATAGAAATTGCTCAAAGTCATTAAAATTTGAATTAATACATATCAATCTCCACAATGTTGTTCTTCCACTTTTTATTAATAATGAATCCTATTTCACTTGTATTACCAATGTTTGTGTCTTTGTAGTACAGTAAATGTCCAAATCAATTGTCTTCTTTTACTTCTAACTTCACAAATTTCAATAACGTCCCATTTAATATTAGACAATTCTTCTTTCAATTCTTGCAATCTTCCTTCATTTGAAAGTATCTGCAGTTGTAAGTACCTAAATAAAAGATATTCATCAAATGACAGCCTGAGCCCACAATCAGCAATTCTTAGCATTGCCAAATGTTGCCTTAGCTGGCAACTTTACAGCCTCCTGGGAATAAGGGCCATGATTTATTTTTGTTTGTCATGATTGTAAATATCTAATAGAAAAAATTCATTCACACAACACACATTCATTCTGCCTTCAAAAAAAACAACGATATTTCATTAAGAGCTATCAGGCAATTGAGAAGAAAGATCATGGTGTTTCTTGATCTTAAACTCCAAGGTAAAAAACAATAAAGTCACCAAGCTGGCTAATGCATGTTGGTGAGCAGCCTATCTATGTTTGTATACTATATGAATAATCACATAGTAATAACAGTTGTAAAGACAAAAACGTATGGAGTGGACATAGGAATTTTCCTTGTTCGATTCCTTTAAGGCCTCCAAGAGGAATAAAAGGGTCTCTTTTCAGTTAATTCTGAAGACAGCTATTTATAAAAAGGATGAAATGTAAGACAGACATAAACAGAAACTGAAACAAAAATATTTATAGGTTAAACTACTGTCAACTCAAAATGTTTACATAAAAAAAAAAATTCTTATACTGGCACAAAGACACTTTATTTTAATATATCCATTTTAAAAAACAAAATGAATTAAGGATAAACCCAATCAATGTTTCTTCTCAATTCTCTCCTGAAGTTGAATTCTGGGTCTTAATCCTGCTAGATACAAATAAGCATTATGAAGATAGCGTGAAAAATCTATTATAATATTTTAAATACTTATAAAATCCTAAGTGTTGCACAAATAGATAATAAAATAATAACACGTTTAAATGTAATTAAAATTAGTAATAAAGAGAAAAATATATACTAACATCCTCATTTAGGCTTTTAAGAGTCTGAATTTCAATTTACATGTGACTTTTTGGATTAGAAAGTTGTTTCAAAGTGCTAGAAGATTTCTAAAAATTTAAATTCTTTCCAATTCTTGTTTTCTAATGAGCATTGTCCTTATGTTGACAGGTTTTGACAGTTAAAATTTTATTATATTTTCACAATTTCATATGGAGATTTTGAAGATAGGTATTTTATAATTGTAATGAGATTATGGTAATCATTCTCATTATCATAGGGCATGTATTGGTATATTAGTTTGCAGTTATAAAGAACTTTAGAATTAAGATTAAATCATGAACTACATGCATAGATTAGCAATCACATCTCTAATTACTCTCATTAAACTATTAATATACTATATTGTAATCTTAATTATGTATAGAGTACAGACAAAATCAAATGAGCTTAGAATGTTTATGCCTCAGTTTAATTTAATCGTATGTATCTCATGAATGTGAAATTAAATACTAGTGAAATGTACTATTTCTAAGTTATGCCACTTTGAATTTGTTTAATGTTTTGTTTATGTTGATTCAAACCAATAAATTTGTAAATCTCTTTGTAAAAAAGGTCAAGATAAATGTTTATTTATAAAAAAAATATTATAGAATTGTAATGTTATTATCATAATTTATAAAATGATAATAAATCTTAATGTTAATTAAACAAAGATGTCTTGAATTTGTACTGCTGGCTGATATTTATTGAGTTACAAAGAGCAAGTTGCTTATATTTATGTTCTATGGATGGATAGCACATGATATAAAAAATAGATACTGGCTAGATAAAAATAGACACTAGCTGTATAAACTAAGAGAAAAAGAAGATATTTTTTCTACTAATGGAATCATAATTAACACCAACATGATAAATATAAAATCTGTCATGTTGTTTAGTTTATCTTATAAAGTAGAATAATATTTATTAAGGTTATAATCTTAAGACTACACACCTGAAAAAACGACAGTAGGGACCTCTACAAATCTTTAATATAAGATTTATTTAAAAGACAAGATTTGTAGAAGTCCCTACTGTCATTTTTTCAGTTGCATAGTCTTATGGTTATAGCCTTAATAAATATTATTTTACGAACAAATATGCGCTTTATAAATATAATTCTTATAAAGTAGAATACATTTTAAGGAATTGTCCAAGCATTCATTTTTTCAATGCGTCTCTTGTGGGAGGGGTGGGGTTAAAAGACGTATCAGTTTGAAGTATATTCTATTTTCTAATAAATTCTAATTCATTGCCAAGGAATTAATATTTCTTAGGGTAGTATTTGAAATTAAAAAATGAAATGTGTACAAAACATTTCTGCTACTATTGTAAAAAATATTAATAGATTTATCTACAATAATATTTTTTTTTGTCCAACAATATAATATAATAAATATTTCAAGGAATGTTATCCTAACAAATATACTAAATTATTTTACTATTTAATCTTTAATTATTTTAATCTGTTGCAACTTATGGTAGTTATAATAGCAATTGTCAGAACTTAGTAAAAGTATGGTTTGAAAACTACTTTCTTGTGAGATGCATTTAGTGCTTTATTTGTACAATGTTACACATGTATAATCTACAAAAAACATTGCACAAATGGAGAAAAATACCATGGCATTAAACAAAACTTTTAAAGTTAAGGACATAGTTTGGGTTCAACAGCCTCACATAAGCTTATGTTTTACCACAAAATTTATAATGTTTAAATGAATAAAATACATGTACTTCTAACATAATTTATATAATACAAAGAATATGGGTATTAATTAAGTTATTTATACCTTAGTTATTATGTTATGTGAATTTATTTTTTTTTTTTTTTTAAATACCAGTAGCAATCAGTAATTTATACTATGTACTTTATTAGTTGTTCATTTATATTTATTTGCTTTTATTATATCCATATAACTTGGTAAAATAATAGTATTCATTTAGTAATTAATTTATTATGTATATATCATATTTCTTTTTATGATTTCATATTACGAAGTTTATTTTTGTTATAATAAAAATATATAATAGTTCATTATTCCTGTTATTTGTTTGATTTCACTAATTAGATTATCAATCCATAAATTATTTTATCTTTATTCATCTCACCGCCCCATCATTTGAACTTTGTATAATTCCATTCTCTGAACTGAGCTACAGCTTGGAATATTGATAGTGAAATAAAAGGGAATTATAAAGTTGAAATCAGTCCTTATTTGAATGTGTACATTGGTAGTTCTTCTTTAAGGGAAGGTGACCCTAAACAACTGGCAGTTGCCAGGAGTCTCAAAATATACTATCAGTGTACTGTGATCTTAAAACTGATTGTTCACAAAAGTAGTGATGATCAGGAAATATAGCCTGTGTTTCAAATACTTAAAGATAAATTAAATAGAAGTTTGATCATTATCATCAATCTCAAGAGGGTTGAGTCAGTGGTAATAGTTATATTTAATTAACTTCGACAATGCTTGGAAGTACCACTCATTACAAAAATGGTCAACATTCATGGGATCTCAATAGATATCAGGGTTACCAACAAATAATCACCACTCCCTTCTGTGTTACAGTATTCAGTCTTCTTATTATAGAAGAGTAGGGTAGGTTTGAAATCTGAGAATATACTATGCAAGTTTTGGCCACAATTTGTAGGGTTTAACTGCACATTTCACTCATTACAGTTACTTAATGAAGTTTTTCCCTGCTTCTATAATGTAAAAAACTTCAATCTCAACATGAATTTCTAGGATCTTCTTATTTTATGGTAAATATTTACTAAACTGTAGGCTGGAACTTTTACTTATCACTAAGCTCATTTGTGAATACAGCCCGTATGAATTTAGTAGGAAACTACTAAATGTTAAAAAGTTGAATGATTTTAATATATGAACTTAGACCTTATATACCTTCTTAAATTTATAATGCAACTGAGACCAAACATCACAATCATTTTTCAATAACCTCACATTATTTTATGATTTAAAGTTTTATTAATTAATTAAGTGTATATTTTTTTGTATATCCACAAATAAGTTTTATTATCTGTTTCAAACTTAGTTCCTCAGCTCTTCAATTGTTTATTGAATTAACATCTCTAAACAACTTGAATTATAATTTTAATTAACTTTAAAAACTAGTCTGGGGATATTGGATGAGTAGGCACTAGATGATGATTTTATGCACAAGCCTCTGGTTTCCAATGATTACTCTGGTTGGCACTGGGTGGCACTACTGTATGGAGAGTTTTGCCTTTGTTAATTTTAAAAAATAATAATAATTTATACTTTTTCTTTAAATTTTGCAAATTTTCATTTTACTAAATTATTTTACCTAGAAATCATTATAACTTTCAAATGATGAACTCATTTATACTCATAAAGACCAAAATTTTACATATATTAGAGCATATTATAAATTTACAATATTTTTACCTATTTTAATATTTATAATTTACAAACAAATAATAATATTAACTTTAGATATTATTTTACTTTTATTATTATGCCAAAATATTTAACTTTAATAGCATATATAGAGATTAATAAATCAAGCGTGTATTTGTTCATTTTTCAACCTTCTTTTAAACAAATATATCGATCGTTCATTCTTGAGTCACCCCCTTTAACATTTTCCCTTAGTAATGGATTGGACATATGCATTATTAATATTTTATTAAACCTTATTTGTAATTTTATTTAATAATTCTTATTTAAGATTTTTAATAAGGAAATGCTCATTTATAATATGAAAGCTGAAAATTCAGTAACTCACTCTACCATGTGTGATTGGCAATATCTGTATTATCACAATAACTATACATAATAGATTGAACCTCTATCACTATTATAAATAATATTAAAAGACTGTAACAGAGAATAAAAATAAAATATAATTAAATAAATTGAGTATAGATTCAATATGTATCATAATCATGGTTATCAAACAAATAAACAACAACAAAAAAAAACAGTACTTTTCCGTTACAAATTTTAAAAACTTATTTTTTTTACTAATTTGAATGCTATTGGCTCTCTGATTCATTATGTGTTCATTTTGTGCCATAAACCAAGCCTCTTTAATTTTTCACTTTCTATTACTCCTTTCCTCTCACATTATTTTAACAATATCAAGATCAAAACCATTAATGAATGCTGTATCATTCTGGTCCTCAAATTTGCTTTCATTTCATTGTAATATATATAAAAACAATCCAACTGAGTGCACTCCACCACATGCACAGCATTAGACTGGTCCATTTTATTTATTTTATCCTTGGTATTATTTATTAACCTATTCAAATTAATGGGTGTCCTAAATCCAACATTGAATGTATCTGCACAGATCTTTGCAATTTTTTTTGCAACATATAACATATTATGATAGTGCCATTCATTTTTTATCATTTCTAGCTTTTTCATTCCCAAGCATAATATTTCTTTTAAAATGTTCAACATATTTATGTATAACAATTGCATTAAAACCTGATTTTATCATATCAGAAATATAAATTCACCAATTCTCAATTTTGTCAGACTCAAAGTTACATAAATAGTTGTTTCGATGCAAAAACACTCTCAAACCCACAAATTCATGAGACATTGGCATTTGAGATCTCACATTGACACACTTTCTAATATTTAAAAGATTCAACAGTCATCTTATAATAACATAATGATTCAATGTTCTGCTTTATTTTCAAATCCAAGTAGCAAATTTCCTCATCTTTTTCAGGCTCTATAGTCCAATTTAATTATGATTTCGTACTTAATTATTCAAACATATAATTAATAACAGCTTGTCGTGCATATCCAAAAACATCATCCACACACTATAAACATATAGTTTTTATATTCATCTAATATCGGAATGATTATATTATCCTCTTTGAAAGCTAACACTACACTACAAAACAAAAGTGTAGTGTTAGCTTTCAAAGAAGATATAATTGTTCCAATATTAAATGAATAATGTTTTCGTATGTGCACAAAATCAGAATGAGGAAATTTGCTATTTGGATTTAACAATAAAGCAGACCATCAATTCATTGTATTATAAAATGATTGTTGAACCTTTTAATATTAGAATGTGTGTCAATGTGAGATCTCAAGTGCGAATGACTCATGAATTTATGGCTTTGAGTGTTTTTGCATTGAAACAACTATTTATGTAAGTTTGAGTCTGACAAAATTGAGTTTATATTTCTGATATAATAAAATCAGGTTTTAATGCAATTGATATACATAAATATGTTGAGTATTTTAAAGAAATATTATGCTTGGGAATAAAAAAGTTAGAATTGATGTGTTAAAAATAAAATTGCAAAGATCTATGCAGATGAGTTCAATGTTGTATTTGGGACACCCATGAATTTGAATAGGTTAATAAATAATATGAAGGATAATATAGATTTTGACTGGTCTAACACTGGATATGTGGTGGGGTGAAGTCAATCAGATAGTTCTTACATATATTATGATGAAACGAAAGGAAATTGGAGAATCAGAATGATGCATTTGTTAATGTATAAAAATGCTAAATTGATTTAACAAATATGTCTATGTTTATAATCATAAAAAGGAATATGGACATGGGTTTTGATCCTGGTATTGTTAAAGTAATGTATAAGGAAAAGAAAGATAGAAAGTAAAAGATTAAAGAGGCTTGGTTTATTGCACAAATTGAACATACAGTAGTGCTATCCAGTATAAGCCATAATAATCAATGGATGCAAGGTTTGTGCATAAAATCTCTATCTAGTGCCTACTCATTCAATATCCCCCAGACTAGTTTCTAGCTTGATGCTATCATCAGTGAAGAATCTTGTATCAGAAAACACTGCACCTAGATCTTACAATCTAATATAACTCATCAACAGCCATATTTTCCTTTTTTAATTAACTATAAAGCTACAAATCCAAAATGAAAACAAATGTTTCCAATCCAAGCATATTTGTTTGTGTAGTCCTATAACTCTGAACTCTATTCAGTATATATATATATACTTTGATGTCTTTAGTTCTTTAATAATCATAGATACCATCATCCCATGGTATTAATCCACTAAACATCACGATTACCATTTCCTAAGCTTACACAAACTGTTAAAACAATGTGATGTGGCTATTCCTTTATCAAAGTCAGAAAACTCTCAGCTATTATGCCCTGAGAAACCTATTAGCCATCTTATTTTCCCTTTCCATTCTCCACACTTTTTCTCATATTCTTTTCTTCCTGCTCCATACAATTTCCACAATATCATCTTTGTCCACTGTATGGCCTGCCTTCCTTACATAACTTGCAGATTAAATCACTCATATTTTTCCCTTTATATATATATATTCCCCTGTTGCTAATGATCCTGTTCGAGCCTTAAACAGTAAACTATTTTCCTTACTATTGTTTATTTCTTTAAATATTTAAACTCTTTTTACTATCCATACTAGTTCTCCATCTCTTCAGCTCCCTATTTTTCTATCCCATTTTTTACCACTATAAAACTCAACAATCCTCTTAACACAATCATCCCACTTTTTGTACATGTATATTGATATAAAAATAATATAAATAACAATTCGTGTCAATTGTTAATACAGAGTTTAATATAAATAATTAAAAACAAATATTATTTCCAAGCGCTTTCAACTCTTACGAGTCCTTATCAAGGCAGTGTAAACAATTCTATTTTCTCCTAGGTGATGAATCTAACATTTCATTGTATTGGCCAGGAACAACTAATCGGAAAGCTGGTTAATTTTGAATTCATAGCACAAGATGAATTTTGTATAATATATGATTCTTTAATCTTGCGTTTTTTATCATGTGTTTCATTCATTAATATTGTAAAATCCTTTGGACTACATATATGGCCTGTATTATTTTGGTGAACATAAAAAGCTGAATAAACTGTATCATCTTCTCTTGCTCTATTATAAGTATATTTATGTTGTTGAAAGTGATATTTAATATTTGTTTTGGTTTCTCCAACATATATTGCACTACAATTTATTTGTGGGCATCTAATAGAGTATACATCACTGCTTTTATCCTCCTTATTTATTATTTCCTTAGAATTATTTATTAACCTATTAAGGTTAGGTGGAGTTCTCCATGCTAATCGAAAATCTTGACTTAAAACTTTTATTATATTTTTATTATTATTGGGAATAAAAGCTAATGACATCCATGGTTTATTATTCATATTTATATGGTCACTATTATGACGTTTATAATGCTTCAATACAGTAGATGATAGCATTTGTTTATTATAACCCACTTGTATTAAATCTTGCATATAACATTTTATATTATCTTTCATAAACATTTCATTTGAACACAGTTGTTGATTACGTGTTAAAAAAGCTCTAAAACCAGCTAATTTGTGTACTAAAGGAACATTAGATGTTGGATGAATGTAACCTCTATTACAACCATTTTATATACTAATTTACCATCTACCCTTGATATTTGCAAATCTAGGTATTTAATACTAGAATTGTCTTCTCTTTCTATTGTCCAAACTAAACCATCTTGGTTCTGCAAACTATCAAAAATTTGCTTTATAATGTCTGGTAGCCCATATATCAAAACATCATCCACATATCTACAATATAATGTATTCTCATTTCTTACTAATATGAGATGCACAATTCGCTGTTCTATATTATCTACAAACAAATTACTTAATAATCCACTTATAGCCAAACCCATTGGCCATCCTTTTTCCATTCTATATAAGTTACTACCGTGTGCTGCAACAATATCATTGCTTATCCAAATTAAAACATCTATAATGAAAGATATTTTATCCTGTGGCATTTCTTTAGCACACAATTTATCTCTCAAAATTGTAATAGATGCAGATCAATCCACTGATCCATATAATTCCACCCCATCCAATGAAACAAACTCGTACTCCTTAATTATAGCTGTTTTATTAAGTATAGTAACACAATCAAATGACGATTTTAATGTATATTTTCCAAACCCAACAAAATCTAAAATCCACTTAACTAAAATTTTTGCTAGCTTTTGATAATATGCCCTTGTAAAATCCATCATTAATCTTAAAGGAGCATTAAGCTTATGTGTTTTTACATTCGCAAACATTTGCGGAATAAAAGTTGCTGATGGATAAACTTCCCTATATTCTTTATTTATATTATTTTTATATTATATACAGAAGTATTATTTATTTGTATATTGATATAGTCTTTATCCAAATCTTCTAAATACCATATTATATTTCTCACCCATCTTGTTGCCTGTCCTTTACTCATAACCCAATTAAAAATCTATTTTGGCTACTCTCTTATTATTCATAAATTGCAATCTATCAAACATTTTCATTTTTGCTTTTTGCATCTCTCATATAAAAACATGACCATCCTATTTCTTCTTGAATTGCCTCTTTTGCCATCCACATATCTGCATCTAATGCATGTCTTCCTACTTCTCTTTGTACTTTTTCTAAGTAATTTAATACCCCTTTATTAACACGTAACACATTGTTATCATAAGTTAACCCTGCTACTGCCACTCCCTTCCATACAATTCTTGCTACATCATATTTATTATATGAAAATACTGTTAATTTCTTTATCATGCTCTTTCTTTTCTTTGCTTCATTTATCAATTTTTTCTCCCATTCATCCAAGCAATTCCTTTGATTACTTAAGATAATTCCCTAAGTTATACCTATTCACCACACTTAACTTTATATCCCCCAATAAAAATTCTTTTTCTTCTCTTTCCCCATCATTTATCATCATTATTTTTGATTTTTTCTTCACTAAATTTAATCCCCATCTCTTTACCCACTCTTGTGCAAGTCTTCAGCATAACTTCCACATCTTCCCTACTTTCTGTACACAAGAAGATATCATCAGCAAATAAAAGATATGATAATGTATATATTCCCTTGCCATCTATTACCTCTTTTCCTAGTTTTTCTATTGCTCTCTCCATTTCTCTCAAATATAACAAAAACAAAATAGGTGGCATAAGATATTTTTGCTTTAGTCCCTCCCATTTTTAATTCTGATTCTATATTTCCTAATTGATACTATAGTAATTATTTTCATACAATCTCTTAATAAGATCCACTAAAGCTCCATTCATTCCCAAATTTATTAAACTTATCCATAATCTATTTCTATTTACTCTATCATATGCCTTCTCTATATCTATAAGGGCCATATATAACTGCCTACTGTATTCCTACTCATATTTATAAATTGTGTGACTACAAATAAAACTCCTATACACCTATCCATTCTAAAACCTCCTTGCATTTCTCCCACTATATTATTTTCTTCCATCCATTTTACCACCCTTATGGTCACCATATATGCAAAAATTTTATATAATACCAACATCAATGCTACTAGTCTATAATTGTTTATCTTTTTATGGTCCTTACCCTTTTCTTTAAATAATAGCCTCACTCTTGTATTATTCCAGATATCTAGAAATTCTGTCTTCTGTGCCATCTTATTAAAACATGATAATAGATTTAATTTTGTTTTTTCCTAAATTCATCATCATCTCTGCTGCCCATTTAATTAAATTTCTTGTCTTCCCATTTTTCAACTTCTTACCTGCTTCATTCAATTTATTTTCTGTAAAACCAACATGTCCATTAAATATGTGTGTTTATGTTTGTTATCACTCTGTCCTTCACAACTAACATATTTTCTATATCCATTAGACTGACAAACTCGTTATATAGTAGTGTCACCCAGTGGCACTACTGTATGGAGAATTTGTCACTGTTTTAGTAGTTTGCATAAGCATAGGAAATGATGATCATGTGATGCAAAATGAACACATAATGAATAAGGACACCAATAGCATTCAAGTTAATAAAAAATGTTTTTTTAAAAATTTTTAATGGAAAAGTACTGGTTTTTTGTTTGTCTGTTTATTTGTTTGATAACCATAATTATGATGCTTATGCCTTGAAAGGGCACTTGGCTTATTTAATTTTTTTTTTTTATTTTCTGTTGCGTGTTTTAATATTATTACATATATAAGCATGTAAGTGTTTGTCACATCGAAAGTATACTTTGTTTATTAAATTATATTTTATTTTTATTCTCTGTTGTAGTGTTTTAATATTATATATATAAGCATGTAAGTATTTGCCAAGTTCTGTGCCCTAAGGAATATGTAATAAAGCATTACAATCAAACAATAGAACTTGAATCATATTTAATAGCAGTTTGCCACTGCTTATGATAACACAATTAATTCTAGCTTCTTAATATTTAAGCTATATATCATAACCTTTAAAGCAACTTTTACATCAAGATGCTTATCTAAACTATGATTAGAAATTAATACCAAAACCTGATAAAAATGTTTTTATTAATAATAGTTTTTCATATATTTTGTTATTAAATACAGTGGAATCTCAGCTTTAATACTAATAATAATCACTTCTATATTATGATTTTTAAAAAATAAACTCACCTGAACTAATTGAAGAAAGTGCTACTGACTCGATATCAGAGTTTTGACAATGATTAAAGATACTTTCATAAACTTTACATAAATATAACATATTTTTCTGTGGATCAGAAGAAGCAGGTGGAATTAAAGTAATAATGAATATTTGACCACCAAGCTTTTTAGACTTAAATGAATCTATATCACAAGGCGTTTTCAAATTCTGTTTAAAATTTGTATAACCTGTTTCTTGACAAATTTTAGTTAAAAGTGAGTTTGATGAAAAATTAGAAGCAATAGGACAAACAATAGCTTTAACTTGTTCTTTTAAAATATCTCCCTTAATTAACATAATGGCCATATTGAAAACTTCTACAGAAAAATGAAGGGTAGAATTATCAATAAGTGTTGCTATATGTGATTTTTCTGTTGTATCTTTTTTAATTTCCAAGTTCACTTTTTCTTTTTTTACCACAGTAGGTGGCAAATCTTCTGCATCTTCAGTCATTACAGAAAAGATATTCAATTTTAATAATTCATGAGCATGTTCAGCATTTTCCCAATCCCCTTCAAAACAATCAAATCCATTTATCACTGACAATGTGACCTTGGCCTGTCTAGCAATATCCTTAAGAACTGATGCCCATTGTTTATCATTATAAAATTTTTTATATGTTGGATTTATAGAAACTTGAACAAAGTTAAACACCTACAATTAAAAAACAAAAAGTAAGTATCAAATAAATTTTGAAATTATTAATTTAACAATAAACCTTTATTGACATATTATAATTACAAAAAAGAGAGTAAAAACATTAGATAAAAAATAAACATGATTTTAAAAAAAATTATAATAATTTTGTTTTACTGTAATTCTAACCATACTGTATAATAAAAAAGAAGGCCAACTCTTGATTTAAAACATTCAAGTATATTTACTAATACAAACAATTATACTCCTTTTTCTTTTTTAAAAATGACATTTTAACATTAAATGAAGGTTTATTTTATTTTAAAATAGATTAAAAAGTCATGATTGTGAGAGATTTCACATGTTTTACGTAGATGTATATTAGAATAAAATAGAGGAATTGAAAACAGAAGATATGAATGAGATAACAAATAGATAAAACTGATATCATTAAAAAAATTAAAAGACTGAAATAAAGCTATGCTGCAGATATTGCTAGAAGAGATGACAATAAATGAAAAGTTAAAATTCTAAATAGGACTCACAAGAGATTACAAACCATATATGAGATGAATGGATGAAATAGAAAGTTTTCTGGAGTGATATGAAGAAGAGAAATAATAGACTAGAGAAAATGAATTAAACTTGGAGAGAAACTAATGATACTGTCGACATATTCAAAATAAGGAGGTAAAACTGAAACAAATCTGAAATAGGATCATTATGAATTTTAATGTCTAAAGATATATAAATATGTATACTAAATAATTTTTGATTAACTGAACAAATATTATATTATTATAATATAGGTACTATCATTTATCCAAGATACATAACACCATTTTCTGAATTCTTTTAGGTCAGTCAACAAGAAGTTGTAAAATGTATAAGACTATAACTTTAGTAGATCATACATTAATGAAAAAAATTAAATTGTTAAAAAAATTTGATATATAAATACATATAATAGATATATATTTTCAACTTTAAATATCATACATAAAAATAAAAATTGGTGATTCCATTTTAAAAATTTATTTCCATTAATTTAAAAAATGAAATAAAAAATGTTGGATTAGTATTTCTTTAAGATGAGATCGAAAAAGGAAAACCACATAAGTTTTCTATCCATAATATATTTTTTATAAAGAAATTAAAATTATCAATAGTCTGCATAATATAGAAGTAAAATTATAAATTTATCCTAAAAGTTTATTTTCAAT
Source organism: Epiperipatus broadwayi (assembly GCA_028023455.1). Classification (NCBI taxonomy): domain Eukaryota; kingdom Metazoa; phylum Onychophora; class Udeonychophora; order Euonychophora; family Peripatidae; genus Epiperipatus; species Epiperipatus broadwayi. The sequence goes on along the minus strand of JAQFVV010000008.1, from coordinate 12,235,137 downwards.
AACAAATTTAGAGATAAAATGTGGCTGTAATTTCTAATGACAAATCGCTATTCCTCTTGCTGATTTATATATAAATTAATTTCCTATTCAAGATACAATTTTATAAAGAAATTAAACTAAATCCTTAAGTTGCATGAATTCCAATATTCAGAATAGTTTAAAACAAATGAAATAACAATCTATGCTAAAACTTTCTTTTCAGTAACAAATAAAACAAATCAATTTTATCTAGTGGTTAATGTCTAATGTCAGATTTCTAAATTATTATATATTAATCAAGATTTTAAAGAAGTTTTAGAAAGAAGCTGCATAAAATTCCCAATTATTCTATACAATAATTTCCAAAAGCAAAAAAAATAATAATAATTCAATTCTACATTATAAGTTTATTTTCAATAACAAATAAATAGAAACTGAATATGTGAAAAGCATCTAATGTTAAACTGCTATATTGTTCTATCAGACAAGATTAATTGAAAAAATAACACACTTCTATAAAAAAAATTTAAAGATATCCTTAAACAATGTGATATTTCCAATTTTCTAACTATAATTTCCAAAAGCATTAAAAACTTCAGATTTTCTACATTAAAAATTGCAAAAAAAAAGGGCTTAGTCTTAATAACAAGATTAGTTGCATCAACTATTTGTATAACATAATCAAATCGTATCATATTCATAACACACTCTTTTTCAAAAAGTCTAATTCCATAAACTATATGAATGTGTATTGTTTATTTACAATTTTGAACAGTAACAGAAAACAAAATATTTGTGAATTTACACTAAAAGTTCGTTTTAAAAAATTGTGATAGTTTTAATGCATATACAAAGTTAAATACATCTAATTCAATGAAGAAATATATTCTCAGAATACATTTCTTAAAAAGATCATATTAGTTTATTCACTATTAATTCTCAACTCTGTATGAAATATAAAACTAAGAAGACTGCAATTCTATGCTAAACATTTTGAAACAGCATACAAAGAAGCTTCAAATTCTATTATGAATTTTTTTTAAAGTAATGCAAAATTTCAAGTAAATTTAAATAGGTAATTGATTTGTATGTATTTTTTATTTATTTAATTAATTTTTAAAAGCAACAAAGATATTTATTAATAAATTAAAAAAGTTTTTAATCATTCTCTCTTTACTATCACTTTCGATATACAGAAATGAAACAGCTTTTAGAATATTCAAATTTCTACCACTTATCAATGCAAAATTTCTTTACAAACAAATAAAAATACATAATGAATTTAAATTATTTAATTTTATTCTTTAGTAAATTATTTTTAAAAAAACATTCACTAATAAGTTATATTTAAGTTAAACTAATACTATATATTACATTTAATTTGTAAACCTTCTAGTTTCATTGATAGAATTGCAAATCTGTATTTGAGTGCCTCTGTTCATTTCAAAAAATTTTTAGACTCTGTAATGAAATTTTCAGATTAATGATAATCTATCTGTAATACTTTTATTTAATTTAAGTTAAATATGTATATGAGTGACTATAAAAATGACTTTTTATACTTATAGGCTTCAAAATAAAATTTAATAATTTCTTATTTCTAAATTGCAAGTTTGCATCGATCTATTAAAATCTACAATTTTATAAATATCTTAAACATGTTTATGTTAAATTTCTCCTCTTGAATACAAGTTGTTTAAGGAGGTGATGGAATTCTAGAATTACAAAAACTCTGATGCATGTATTGCTACTAACAGTACAATATAACTCAAAAGTTATAAGGAATAATGGTATTGTCTTTGTTAAATCAAACTAATCTACTTTAAATTTTATACAACACATGAACAGATTATCATAAACACTTTGTTTATATATAAAAATCGATATATACAATGACATCTTATTTAACTTATTGTTAGAATTTGAATGTAAAACAAATCAATATTACACAAGTATGAATATAGTATGCTGTATAATAAATTATACACTAATAACATTAAATAATGTTCCTGGAATCGTCTAAACAATTATCTTGAAATTTTCTAAATGAAAGCTTGCTGCTAATATTATGAAAAATTGCTTCGCTACAGGAAAATACTTCTAATTTAAGAATTTATAAAGAAATTTATCTTTTATGTTTTTAAAAAGTTATTTACTGATTGCTAAAAAAGTAATACTATAAATAAATACAATCTATTAATTAGATGTAAATAATAATAATTACATGAAATTAAAATGAAAATAATTGTGACTCCCATTCAATTATGCTAAACCAATAATCAAATGTCAATAAACTATGAAAAGAATAAAATGCTACCACCCTTTCTTTTAGTTTTGTAAGTATTTAAGCTTAGTTTATTGATATTGTTATAAATCAAAGAATGAAATCTGCATCTTCATAACTATTCAGAGGATCAAGGCATATGCCTTAATTTTAATAACTCACAAATATCAACCGATAATCAAACATCAATAAACTATAAAAAGAATGGAATGATACTACCTGTTCTTTTAGTTCTGTCAGTATTTAAGCTTAATTTATAGATATGTTATAAATCAATGAGTGATATCTATTGCACCACTAACGAATGTATGATTTGACAACACACATACTCTGCATTAAATGATGAATCATTTACTAGTAAAAGATCAAATTAATTTTAAAAGAAATAATTAAGTTTGAATAAATGAGAAATATTAGTTATAAAATGTTTTAAAGAGTTTGTTTTAAATATAACTTGCCAAAAATCAAGTGTTGCCTCATCTTGTCAATTAACAAAATGAAAGTTTAGTAATAAAGAGGAAATAGGAAGTGGGGAAAGTTAACTCTAAGTAAAAGTTTAAAAAAAAATAGCTCTCTTTTTATAAATTAAGTAAAAAAAAGAAATGTAAAAATTGAAATTGAACTAAAATATAATATGTAAAAAGAAAATTATCAAATTTGTGACTCATTTAAAGATTGCTTGGCTGATAAAGAAAAAAAAACTCCCATTGCATTAATTAGAGAAACAAAAAGAAAGGATTCAAGACATTATCTCATCAAGACATTAGATTAATCTAAGCAAGAATTTAGATTAAAACATAACAGAAAATTAATTAAGGAAACATAAATTAATTAAATCAGATCGGAGAATGATAACTAAAAAACAATAAGGGAGAAGCATATAAAAAGACCAAGAAATTCATACCATTATTATTATATTACATTACTATTTCATTATCAAGCAACATTACTGTATTATAAAAACTTTTAAAGAGAAGATGGCAAAAAATTAGCAGTATGCAGAGCTAGGCAGCAACCGAAGTAGCCTTCAATCGCAGTCCTTCATAACATCAAATACCCTCCATCTAGAAGTTATGGTCACCTTGAGATCTGAAAATAATAAAAATCTCTCTCCTACATTGAAATGTGGAAAATCAGCAAGAAGCAAAACCAACGACGGGAAAAGGAAAGGCCAACCAGTTGGTGATCAACAAAGTAAAAGAAAGCAACAAATTGTTTCCATAAAAAGTGCACTGCATTATCCGCAAAAATCCTATAAAAATTCTTTATTATCCCAATCTAAAGATTTGAACATTTTTCTGAATGAAAGACTCTAATGAACTTTGGTATTCCAGCTATAGAAATCTTTAATGTTGCTCCTGCAAATTTTGCCATGTTATTAGTAACTCATTATGAGTGTATATAAAATTTTAATATTGCTTCCATAAGTTAGTATATTGTATATAAAACATGTGTGCTTATATTTAAATTTTATTATAATATGTTTAACTATGAATATGTGTGAATAAATTATTTGTTTGCTTAATTATTGCCTGATTGGTTCTCTCCCTTGTAACTGTTTCATGAATAGATTAAGTTACAGTTAATTATAAGTTATATTAAAGTTTTTTTCTTTCCCACAGTTGAGAAAGCAAACTAGCTTGGGATATATCAAGCGCTAGATTGTATCTGTTGTCTGGGCATGCTGATTATATAACTTATGATTAGCTGGTACCTGAGGACTTATCTCAAAACAAATAAAAATTCTTTGTATGGCAGGGGTTTGAATTTAGCAGCCGAGGAGTTCTATAGCCTGGAAATGTGGCCACAGGTTATACTTTGTATAGCCTTGGTCTGGTTATAAGTGCCGTTGGTCTCATCTACCTACGGTATTAGACTTCTCCGCTTGAAGGGCTGTTCTGCTGCAATAGTAAAAGTGCAGCTGGAATTAAGATTGAGATTATAAATTAAATAATCATAGCGATTTTCTCCCACCTGGTTCACTATATATTAATTTGATTTATGTAGAGCATAAATGCTCTGAAATCACTGTTTAACTATTCAGAAGGTACTATCATAATCCTCTGAATAATTAAATAGTGATTCCAGAATATTTACTCTGTATAGAAATCAAACTAATATATAGACTTCACTGTTTGATTTATAACAATGTCAATACACTAAGCTTAAATACTGACAGTTAAAAGAATGAATAGTAGCATTCCATTCTTTTCATAGTTTGACTTGACTACTGGTTAAACATAGCTTAATAGGAGTAGCAGTTACTTATATTTCAATCGATTAATTAGGTAAAATTTTAATATACACAAAAAAAAAATATCAGAAACAAATTACAAAAACAATGGAAATCACTGAAATTTCAAACACAAAATAAAAATCATAAGTTTATACACTCTCATTAACTTACAACTGAATATCAAAAAAAATAACTTTTTATTTAGTGAAAGAATTACATCATAAGCAGAAAATAGCAAATGCACATGCAAAAAGATTTTTTATGTAAAGGTTCTGCCATGTTGAAAAATTTTTTCCCATCATTATACATTAACAAACAGTATAGCTATTGCAATGTTTTAATAAAATAGTCTCAAAAAAAAATTTGTTGAAAAATTCATATTTACAAATGCCACATTGATCATTTCTGCATAATAAAAACTACTAAGTACTTCAAGTGGAACAATACTAAAACCGCCTTGAATTTTCCCCCCTGAGTAACATTAAACTAGTGCCCATAAAATTTTCTCTTGATTAACTATACCAGTTTGTTGGGTGATAGGCTCAGACTAGTGGAAAGGCCTTTAGATATGACGGCCAATTGTGAATAACAAATAAACAGGGTCAACCAAAAGCTCCTACTGCTTTGCAGGATAGGATGTTGGTTCATCAAAGGCTAGGTACTGTTTCCAAAACAATCTTTTCTTTCTCTCTTTTCCTTTGATAGTCACTTAAGTTATTGTAAAGCCTGGTCATCATGATCCTCTAGGACAAGACCTCCTTGTATTATCAGTGACAATGAGATTGTGTGTTTGTGCAACAATATTTCCATCTTTAATTACACATACAGCAGTATTTCTGTTTCCAATTCTCTTTTTTTATTAGCTCAAGTCCTCGAGTATTAAGAAAGCAATGATGGGACAGGCTTAATAGGTTAGCAGTTTGTAATTTTTGCTCGAGGTAGTATAATCACCAGGCAGGAATTTTGGCTAGTGAATATTATATATTTATGCAGCCCTGTTTAGGTATCCCCTTCGCAAAAGCATAGAAAATGTGGTCTAAAAATGGCCTATCTCATGCAGTCTGGCTACGTCAATGCATCTGATGAATTACTCAATCCAATGGTAGCAATAATAAGAATAATAGTATTTTTTCCCCCTAAACATAGGTAATTGGAATGTGCAAACTTTACTTGATACACACTCTTCAAAATCAGAACAAAAGTATCTGTCAAGCTTTAACATCAATATAGCGGCTCTTAGTGAAAGTCATCTCCCAGAGAAAGTTTAAGTAAGATGGATGGATTCAAGATTTTCTGGAAAGGCAGATCAGTCAGTGAAAGAAGAATGCATGGAGTCGGATTTTCTGTAAAGTCAAATTCAATATCTTCTATTGTTGGAATTCCTAATTGTATCAATGAAAGGCTAATGATGTTAAAACTCACGTTGCATAATGAGACTTTTTTTTTTTTAAGTGTCATAGCATCGGCCGGGATGCAAACCCGCAACCCGGGCAACTGCCTGCAAGTGCAAAGCAGTCGCGCTGACTTCTCGACCACCAATGAGACTTGGTGCTCATTGTATTAGTGCCTATGTTCTATTCAGAGAATTCATAGATGGAAAGCTTTTATTCCTTGTTGGACAGCAATATTACAGAAATACTACTAAAAGATCAAATTTTTCTTCTTGGAGGTTTTAATGCAGATAATTAGATTTTGCCCAAAAGTTAATGGAAATAAGTGTTAGTGCTGTAAATTCAAATAATTTGGTGTTACTGAATTTATGCACAATACATGAATTGACCATCACAAACACTTGGTTTAGTTAGAAAAACTGTTACAAAGGAACATGGATACATCCATGCTCAAAATAATGGTATTTAATTAATTACATTGTAGTTAGGAATCAGAATACAAGAGAAGTTCACTTTACATAAGCACAAATTGTTGGACATACTACAGATTAGTATGATCCAATATTAAAATAATAGTTTCATTTAAAAATAGATCTTTATTTCAATCATACTCCCAAGAAAATTGATGTTTGTTCTTTAGAAGAATCTACTATACATAGTAAATTTCAGCAGCTATTAACAAAAATTGTTAATCAGGATCTTCAGGACTATATTACTGAAGCCTGGAATTGTTTTAAAGAGTGTGTTATGGACAAAAAGTAATTTCATTCTCAGATTCATTAAAAAGATGAATCAAAACTGCTTTACTAATAATGATCTTATTAGTGAGTTAATTAAAAGAAATATGGCATTAGATTAAATGTGGAACTTTGTAAAAAATATAAAGATCTGAAAACAGAAGTTCAGTGACTGGCAAGAAGGTTTACAAATTAGTGGATTAATTAAAACTCCACAGAAGATACGGACATTTGCTGATTATCAACATTCTATTACATTCAATGATTGCACTTTCTTATATAAAGACAATGAATGGTATTTTGAACAGGTGAAAGGATGATTTTGATTACCTTTTGAATGATGATTCAAGAATTAAGATAACAACTTTTAACAATATATCAGTTTTATCTAATTTAGATTTGGTCAAAATTATCCAGTTAGGGGAAATCAAAACACCTTTTTTGTAATCTTAAAAATAGAAAGACTGCAGGACGTAATGAAATATCCACAGAAGTTTTAAAATATGGTGGTGATAGCCATGAAATTGTGCCATCCTATCTTAAGGATGCTTTTATTATTCCAATTTTTAAAAACAAAGTGAATAAACAAGATTACAGTAGTTATCATAAAATATCATCATTATTTATTAGAGCAAAGATATTTTCAAGAATTTAGTTAAATAGGTTGCTTCCAAATAAATGGTTACCGGAGACTCAATATGATTTTAGGGTATCATAAAGCACTACAGACCTGGATTTTGTCACTAGGCAAATGAATGGTTTCTGGAGCCTCAATGTAGTTTTAAGGAATCAAGAAATACTAGACATAATTTTTGGTGCCAGGCAAATGGCAAAAAAAAAAAAAAAATGTTGGGTTCAAAGGAATATTGCTTTTATTGATTTGGTAAGGGCATTTGATTCAATTAATAGAACAAGCCTATGGCAGTGTTTGAAATTAATTGATTGTCCCCCAAAATTGATTCATATTTCACAGCTTCTACACGATGGAATGAAAGGAAGTGTTATAACAGATGAAAAGTCTGAGGCATTTGAAAAAAAAAAAACTGGTGTTAAATAAGAATGTGTAGTTGCTCCAATACTGTTTTCAATTTTTATGACAGTGGATTTTGGAACTGTTTATAGGTGGCTTAATCAAGCAGGGATCAAGGCTATGATACAGAAATGATGGCGAAATTTTTAATTTGAATACATTAAGAGCAGAGACAAGAACTTCTTGGATTCTGGATTTAGATGATTGTGCTATTTTTGCTACTTTCAAACTTGATTTATAGAATGTTCTTAATGTTTTGAATGCAACATATAAAGACTTTGGTTCATTAATTAATGTTCAAAAAAACTCAAATGCTCCATCAACCAATGACTGAAGAAAAATTCTCAGCAACTTTTAGCTTGTATGATTATCAACTTGAAAATGATATTCAGTTTAAATACATTGCTGTTTTATAAGTAGAAAAGTGGATTTAGATGTTGAGATACAACACAGATTCCTATGTACTGCTACTGCTTTTAATAAGTTAAAATATAGAATATTTCACCACAGGGAAATAACTACTGCAATTTAATTAGCTATATATGAAAATATTATTTTACCTAATTTATTGTATGGAAGTGAAACTTGGATGCCATATCATTGCAATATAAAGGCATTAGAAAGTTTCATTTATGAATGCTCCATAAAATTTTTAAAATACAGTGGCAAGATCATAAAAGCAATTAATATGTTCATCAACTTGAGTAAACTATTGTAAAATCACATCTCCAGTAGATTGAACATGTAAAATGAATGTACAATTGAAGATTCCTAAAAGGATATTTTAAGATGAACTTCAGCATAGTGTTTGTGGGAAAGGAAGAATCCATCTACGATATAAAGATTATCTCAGAGATATTTTAAAGAAGTGTAATGTCAATTGTTTCAGTTGGAAAGATATGGCAGAGAATAGAATACATTAGAGAGCTATAAATTAGAACATGGTGTTGAAATATTTAAGAAAGAAAAGTTTTCTGCTGAAAAAATTAAAGAACGGCATCATAAACTATCAAATAAATTGAATAATGGACCCAGCATGTTCTATATGTGGATGTATTTGTAGCCCACAAATTGGTTTGCATAGTAGTTATTCTAGAGTAATTTTTTCCCTCTCTTTTCTTTTTCTTTTGGAATTGGAATAGCCATACTCATTTATGAGTTGCTATTTATTATTGTATTTTGAAACGTACAAAAAATTTTGTATGAGAATTTTTGATGTTTAATTAAAAGATTACATTACTCATGCTAAAAATAACTTAAATTTTAATAAAACGGTAAAATCATTGCTTAGAAAAGTTACACTCTTCTCATCTGAGATAAACATTGCAACAAGACATGATCACTCACTCAATGGATGACCCTCATCCATTTATTTATTGAACAATATGAAGTGCAAGCTGAATTGCTCAATAATTTGAATCTTCTATTATCTGAACAAAATTATAAAAAAGAATTTAATCTTTCACAAACCATCATTACTAACTTAGCAGGAATTAAGATTTATTTATGAAACACATGCAAAATAATATAGAATAATAAGTAAATTAATATATATATTCATATTAAAAAAAAATATAATAAAATATAAAAAAAAAAACAAGTAAAAAAAAACTACTCTAAAGAATATGTAGTAAAATGAGAATAGGTTGGGTTAGATAAAAAAAATCTCTAAATAAATTTGTACAAGGACACACCAAAGTATATTTTTTTAAACAAATGCATAGAGAAATAAAAATTACATGAAAGAGAGAGAAAAAACAACAATTTAATCTCCAAATTTGCATGCAACATGAAATTAACAGTTTTAAAACAATTTCAATTGAATAAAACAATGATTGGATATCAATTATTCAATAAATTTTTATTCCTTCTTTTTGATATAATGCATGTGTATATTTAATGTAAGTTACAAATATATATATATAATCATTAAAATCAGTCAACACTTAAACAATCCCAATATCAATAACCACTAACAATATCAATCTGATGTCAAGGTAACATCCTTTTAACAATAAAGCACTTTTATTTTTGATCTCATATATTTATATAGACTCTAAAGATTGAACTTGACCAAAGAGACTGAAATTATTGATATATATATATTATTTTTCAAGCAAAAGTAATACAATGTAATAAATGAGAAATTGAATATATAGATTCTTCAAATACTTTTCTTTTAAATAAACAACTAAGAGTTTATTACTACAAATGTTAAACAAAGTATGTCTTTATAAAAGATATAATGAAGTTACTAATCTTTTTGCACACAAATTTATATCTAAATCAGATTTTAAATAAATTACACAAAAAAAAACTAGCTAAAATTTAAAAAACAAACACAACACAAATATTTACTACATAAACTTTCCATGATTGAGAATTATGGGTAATTTGAGTAATATATATTTACGTTCCCTCTCACTTAAGAACTCTGCCTAAAAAGGTAATTGGAATGTAATTGAAAACGATGGGTAATTTATATAGTATATATTTGTATTATATTTGTATTCTTTTGCATTTGATTAAGTCTGTCTTTCCAATGAAACCAGTTGGTTAGGGGGTAAAAAAAAAGTTTTTAAATTTTGGCTAGTTTAAAATTTTGAATGTTTATTTATTTTTATTAGTTAGTTTAGTTTTTAATATTTTACACTTTTAGGATATTTTATAAATATTTAAAAATTTTGGAAATTTTGGCTTTATAAATTTTGTATTATTTATTATATATTTATTTTTAGGAATTATTATTTTACTTGATACAAATTGTAACAAATACTATACATAAATAGTGACATCTGGACAGATATTTTCCTATATAAAAATATAATTGCTTTATAATATAAAATAAAAAAATTATTTGTTCCAATTTCTAAAACAATCCATAGGAATGCTTATTTAAGTAACTACAAATGAATAAAGACACAAACCAAGACTATAAATGTTTATATATTTGTATACATAAATTTATTTATTAAATAATATGCTTAAGATAACATTAGTTAATAAAAACAATTATTAAAAAAAAAAAACAATAGATAATAATATAAAATTATATAAGATTAATAAATTTATTTTTAAAAAATAATAATTATTCTTTCCTAAATTTTTTTTTTCTCTCTCTCTCTCTCCCCTGATTAAAAGTTTAATTTTTAGTATTATAAGAATAACGTAAATTTGAAAGAAAACGTCCGGCCCGGAAAAGTTATAATAATATGTTTTTGAACATAAACAGCACCATCAAAATGATGTACGGTGGCTAATAGACCAGTACCATAACTTATTAAAGCTTAATTTACAAGTGCCATATTTTCAAAAAAACCTGATTAAAAAATATGACTTTCATAAATTAAGTTTATCTAATTTACATAAATATTGCATAGCAATATAGCTATTAGTAAAGATGGACCTTAGTTTGGTATTACTTTTTTTTTTAACATCTAAAATTGTTTATTTAAAATACATCTAGCAGTCTAATAGTGATTTAAGAGATTTAAGTCATTTGCTACTTTCTTCTATAATGACTACCATTATTATTTCTTTGCTTAGTGACTTAAAAATGTCAGTTATTTATTTTTAAATTAATTTTTATTTTTTTTATTATCTTTTAAAAATTTTCTCTCTCTTTTGTAAAATATATTTAAATTATATCTTAAATTAATCTTACCTCATTATTTGTTTCACTTTCTGATGAATTTGAAATCATGATGACTGAATGACAATGCTGGTACTATAAACAAATATATATTATTGTTATTGATACCTTAATATATTGATACCTTAATATACCAAATATTCATAACAATCTTTATATTCATTATTATTATTGAAATGGTTACACCTGTTTCACCTATTATCTTTGATAATAGTATATATTTGTTGTACTCAGATGGCGTGTATTTCTTAAATTTTAAAAACTTTGGCCTTATAATATTGCGAGTATGTGCGTATATAAACGTCCTTAAAAATTATAAATATAAAATTATAGTCTCAAATATTTATATACGAGCATGTTCCATTAGATTTGTTAAAACTGAAATAAACATAACTGTATAATTAAAATTTATCTATATAGTAGCATAATAAGTTTAAATTTATAATATTACTTATTTTTCAATATTCTTTCTAAATAATTATTTAAGTCAGTATTCATTTTAACTAATTTCCAAGTTAGATAATTTTCAATTCTTTTGTTTGCTTAAAATTACAAGCAGAAAGTTTTATCAGTTTTAACACTTCGTTCTAAAGATAAATCTTTAGCCAAAATTTGACCTATTTAAAAATTATAACCAAGACCAATTATAATATTCAGTCAGGCATAAATCTATACAAAAATCTTTACAAATGGCTTGTGACCATTCTCTTAAAAATATATCTTTTAAAACTGACGTCAATTAAAACAATAGAGTCTTACCAAGTCCAGATTTAGATATACTTAATATTTTTACTAACTGGATATTTGGTTAAAGGCTAGTTTGAACTAGTCATCTTGTGATGTGGCATGACTCAAAGTAGGAGGTTACTACTGTCAAAATATAGCATAAAAAGGGGCCCAAATAGCCACCAAATAACCTAACCTCTTCCATCATCTATCATCATCCGTGTTAAGTTTTTGCTGTTGCTGTGAAAATTATATTTGCTGCCGAAATTATTTCCGAAAACCACAGAGCTGAAGTTCAGTAAGAAAGCTGTTTCTGCAGTTTTAAAAAGCTAAACCTTAGAAAACTACCATCCAAGCTGCTACCAAGATGACCGTTGGCTAGAAGACAAAGAGACAGCCGTTTGCTCTTCCACGAGCGGCTACCGATGACAGAAAACTTCCACCATGCCCATCAGTAAGAAAGAAGCTGTACCTGAGAGACCAGAGAGTTCCTGACCAGAGAAATGGAAAAAGCTGCCACAGAAATAAATTTGCGGAAGTTACATCCAGACTAAAACCTAAGAGAAGCCCAGCCTGACTGAATATAGTGAGAAGCACATGGAAACAATGCCTTAAAAGAGACTTTGCCGGTAAATCATTTCTGACAAATATTAAATCTCCTAACTAAAACGTATTCTAAATGACAGCTAGCTAACTAAATCACATAATCCTATTTTCTAAATGTTCAATTACAATGTTTATCTTAAAATGTTTATCTTAAATTTGTTTAAATCTTAGAACTCTCCAAATTCTTGCTTGATCATTAATAATTTTAAGTAGTAGTTGATCATTAATAATTTTAAGTAGTCGTTGATCATTATTAATTTTAAGTAGTCGTTGATCATTAATAATTTTAAATAATCCTAAACATCTAGTTTCTATAAAACCATACCAGAAATTCATTTCTAAATTATAAATCTTATTGTTTATGCAATTTACTCTTATGTCATCTATCTATAGTTTTAAGTTCATGTTTATTGATTTATGCTGTGTTTTTATCAGAACGGAGTCTTGTGTGTTAATAAATTATCGGGGGAAGGGGAGTGAGTAATCACTTTTAGTATACCAGAGTATTGCGATATAAAGAATATAGTCAAGACTCCTTTCTGAAATAAAACTAATATTTTGTGCTAGAGTGAATCGGTATTTATAATGCCCGAACAAGTTATTTAAAATCTTTTGCTAAAGTTATTAAAAATGTATATTTGCGTATATTATTTAAAACGCATCTTTTTCTCAAATTATTTAAAATGAAAATGTTTTGCTTAAAATGAAACTCTTTTGCTAAAGTTATTTAAATGTATATTTTGCGTATATTATTTAAGACGCATCTTTTCTCAAGTTAGCTAAAATGAAAATGTTTACTAAAGTTAGTTAAAGCGTATATATTACGTATATTATTTAAAACTCAGATTGTGCCCAGATTAATTAAGAATTATATTTGCGTAAATGATTTAAAATATGTATTTTGCCAGTTATCTGAAAAAGTATATTTTACGCAAGCTATTTAAAATGTAGGTTTGCATTCGCTATTCAAAACATTTTGCATTATTAGTAAGATCTATTTTAATGAATTATTTAAGATGAGTAATTTATTTAAAAATCAATAATTTGCGTGAGCTATTTTATAACTCTTATTTTATTATTTAAAAATCAGTTTATATTAGATGTAGTTATACTACATATAACTAATGTTCCCAGTTCTAAAAATCTCAAGTTCGTTTAGTTAGAGAATAATAGCTATGCAGATAACCGTAAATCAGATTCTCATTATCGCTATTATTTTATAATTTAATCTCATTTATGAACTGACCGGTGGTAGTAGCACTGAAGAAGCTAAGATTGGCGTAATTAATTTATAAAATATTAATTTAGCGTTGCGAATGTATTGCTAATTTGCATAAATATGCACATCTACTTGCAAGATATATAATGGCCCATCTCAAGATTGTTCAATGTCCAGTCACGCCTCGAATGTTTAGGCAACTGTGACAGTTCTTCGTATTTCATCAAGTCACACCTCGAAAGTTTAGGCAAATGTGACAATTATTCGTATATAACGGAACCAAAGCGTTTCCAAAGGGCTCATAAGCCAATTTTTCTGTTCACTTAATTAAAAGGCCTCTTCCATTATAGCAAGCAGATCGGTTAGGGAACCGTTTACTAGGTAATAAACCCCATTAAGAATGCATTCGAGTCGCACTTATCTGATACTCTAGTTTCTAATGCACTAGGATCTAACGTTCCACTGCCATCACGTCTCAGTTCAACTTCCCTAGAAAGTAACTTCGGCTTTGATCCGAACTAGAATCTGATTTAATGTGTTTATCCGTATAACAATTATATATCACGCAAATGTCTCTATAATATGATTTTGAATATATTTATAATATAATCTTAAACTTAGTAATCATAATATAAACTCAAGCTTAGTAACAATGATATGAACTTAATATAATCTCTATCATTCATCAATAAATCTATCACTCTAGCTAACTATAACCGATTTCAAATATAAAACATAGCATGAATTAGAACATGAAAGATGACATAAGCTTATTAAAAAGTCATGCTTTGTAATATTATTTTATAACCCTGAGCATCCACGCATTGCTTTGAGATATTATTGTCGGTGCTGATATAGTACGCGCTTGGTGGCCATTTTGAATTTGAAAACAGCCAAAAACACTGCTGGCACATGCAAGCGATAAATGTCATCGACTAGAAACACTCATTTTTTAAAAAAGTAAATCGCCTGAGGCACTATAATTAAAAAAGGTGTTGGGAAGGGACTACACTTAAAAAAATTGCGGGAAACGTCACATTAAATAGCCTAAGGTAATACTATCAAAAAAAAGTGCGGGAAAAGGAAAAGAGGTGAAAATTAAAAAATACTTTAAAATAAACCAAAAACGCTAATTTATATATATAGTCATAATCAAACATTGCAATATTTACAAAAATCCGTTAAAATATAACGATCACTAGAAAAATAATATAATGCTATAAATCAAACCTTACTTTAAAATAAACCAAAAACGCTAATTTATATATATAGTCATAATCAAACATTACTTTAAAATAAACCAAAACCGCTAATATTTATAGTCATGATAATCAAATATTGCAATAGTAAATGTCAAAAGATTAACCCTATGTTAAGGCACTTTTTTTAAAAAAAATCGTAAATGATATTTACAAAAACCCGTTAAAATATAGCCATCATTAGAAAAATAATAAATGCTATTTTAAAAATATCAGTCCGGTCTATCAACGCTATATACTAAATCAGTATTATAATTTTAAAAAACAATATTTAAAAAGTATAATGCTATAAATCAAACATTGAGTTGTAACGTCACATTGAATAGCCAAAGGTTATACTGGAAAATAAACCAAAACCACTAATATATATAGTCATGATAATCAAATATTGCAATAGTAAATCTCAAAAGATTAACCCTATGTTAAGGCACTTTTTTTAAAAAAAATCGTAAATGATATTTACAAAAACCCGTTAAAATATAGCGATCATTAGAAAAATAATAAATGCTATTTTAAAAATATCAGTCCGGTCTATCAACGCTATATACTAAATCAGTATTATAATTTTAAAAAACAATATTTAAAAACTATAATGCTATAAATCAAACATTGAGTTGTAATGTCACATTGAATAGCCAAAGGTTATACTATGGAAAAAAAGAGCGGGAAAAGAAAAAGAGATGAAAATTAAAAAATACTTTAAAATAAACCAAAAACGCTAATTTATATATATATAGTCATTATCAAACATTGCAATATTTACAAAAATCCGTTAAAATATAGCGATCACTAGAAAAATAATATAATGCTATAAATCAAACAATATCAGTCCGGTCTATCAACGCTATATGCTAAATCAGTATTATAATTTAAAAAAACAATATTTAAAAAGTATGATGCTATAAATCAAACATTGAGTTGTAATGCCACATTGAATAGCCAAAGGTTATACTATGGAAAAAAAGAGCGGGAAAAGAAAAAGATGAAAATTAAAAAATACTTTAAAATAAACCAAAAATGCTAATTTATATATATAGTCGTAATCAAACATTACTTTAAAATAAACCAAAAACGCTAATATATATAGTCATGATAATCAAATATTGTAATCGTAAATCTCAAAAGATTAACCCTATGATAAGGCATTTTTTTTAAAAAAAATCGTAAATGATATTTACAAAAACCCGTTAAAATATAGCGATCATTAGAAAAATAATAAATGCTATTTTAAAAATATCAGTCCGGTCTATCAACGCTATATACTAAATCAGTATTATAATTTTAAAAAACAATATTTAAAAACTAATGCTATAAATCAAACATTGAGTTGTAACGTCACATTGAATAGTCAAAGGTTATACTATGGAAAAAAAGAGCGGGAAAAGAAAAAGAGATGAAAATTAAAAAATACTTTAAAATAAACCAAAAACGCTAATTTATATATATAGTCATAATCAAACATTGCAATAGCATTTATTTAAGTAATTTTTTACTAATATTTTAAGAATTTAAAAAAAATTACCAACTCTCGATCGGATGGATGGTCGTCCGCTCAGGCTAAATTTGGTTCTTCCTCTTCATTACTGCAATACCACAAAACATCAAATTATACTTTTAAGATTTAGGTTTATTATTTTAAAGAAGACGCCAGTAAACAATTAATTTATTCAGGAAATATCGCAGCTTGATATGGTCTCTTTCAAATTTATTTTTAAAACTGTGTACTTGGGTCTGACACAAGGTATCTATGACGTAAGATAATTTCCAAGAATTATAGTTCGGATTGGGCCTTTGTCTTATTAAGATAAAAGAAAGTGTTAAGTTAAACTTTCAAATTAAAAAAAAAACAACAACTGTAAACCAGCTAATGGACTTTTATGCCTCAAGCCTAACTAGTCATCAAATGCAAAAGATGGTTAAAATTAATTATAACAAAAAATTTATAATAAATTAATGATTTAAAAATATAATCGCACTGTAACATATTATACATCACAACTTGTACTCATATATATATATATGGGTGCCGATATTTGCGTACGTAGAGGAATTTTTCACTATTGGTATTGAGGAAATTGGTTTAGATTGTAAGTTGGCTGATGTAGCAATGGATTGTTCTGTGCTACAATCTTTGTTTGTTTTGGAATGAGATTTATCAGTTTTAAAATTTATTTTTTCTTTTTGATTTTTAAATTTACAGTTGACAAACTGTAATTTCACAGCACTGGTTTTGTCGACCTCTGGTGGAAAAGTTTTAACTTTAAAAATTTCGCCGAAATCATCTTGTTGGTAATTTTGTCTATTATTTTCAGATATGGTTTTGAGGGAATTATTGGGCAAAGGAAATTGCTCATTAGTCTTCTGAGGGTGCGTAAAGTCTTTGGAGAGGAGATGATTGGTTTTTGCTTGTATTTTTAAGGATTTCAATAGTTTTGCTTGATGAGGTATTTATGCTATTGTTTATATTAGGGGTAAGTTGAATATTTTCTAAACTTTTGTTGATATTTGCGATGATGTTTTCTTTTGATTAATTGGTTTGTGGGTTTTTATACGTTGTAAAAGTTAGTTTAGATGCATTTAGATTAGATCTAAAACTATAAAATTTACGACCGACGACTGCATTGTTAGATTGAATGCTGAGATCGGGCTAACATTATTTTGAGAGTTATCGATTATATTATCACTTTCCATAATATATAATGATTAAAACCGACTTACCTCGAATAAAAAACGTAAAGGTAAGGGGATAATCGTCCCTGTCTTCCTGAAACTGAATCGCTAAGGGGCGCTTTTTTTAAGACCAGTTGCTAAGATGACTGCCAAAAGCGGAAGTGAACTTTATACTTTACTATTTCTCTTCATCTTTATATAATTGTCCTTAAACCATTTTCTCTATTAATATTTGGTTTTATCTCTTTTATTAAAATTGCCTCCTTTATCTTTCTATCTCTTCTACTATTTGCAAAACTTATTATTTTAACATCCTCTCTCTCCAACTCATGACCTGTCTCCAAAGAATGCAAATATACTGGTGATCTTCTATCATATCTATGTTGCTTTAACCTTGTATATATTGAATTCTTCATCTCACCTACATATTTATTTACAATTCCTTTATCCTTACATTTCCTACAATTTATTTCATAAACTCCATTAATATATTTCTTTTCCCCACCTATAAACCTACCATGCAATATATCCATTACATTTTTCTTTCTTTTATTTACCACTTTATAATTAATATTCTTTTTAAAAACTTTACTAATTTTTCTAATAATATTATTAATTCCCTTCACTATACTACCATCATTAACCTGTATCCCTATATAATCCTCTCCCTATCCTTTGATTTCTTCTTTCCTTCTCCCTCTTTTTTATACCTCTCTTCCACTTTTTTTATATTCTTTTTTACTACCTCTTCTGGATACCCACTTTCCTTAAAATCCTTCTTTATCCTATCAATTTCCCTATCATACTCATCTCCTTCATCACAATAATACTTTGCCCTGTATACTTTAGAACTTATAGCACTAACTTTATGCCTTACATCCATATTTGAACCCCATCCCACTCCATTTTTACTCCCATTTTTCTATACACTCCAGTTTTTATCTCACAGATATTTCCCTTATAATATTTCTTTATCTCTATATCTAAATATGTCAATCTATTATCTTTTTCATCATCATCATTAGCAGCATGAGTATGTTCATTCCAATTTCAAAATATATATATATATAAATAAAATAATAATAATATATAAGAAGTACATGTTGGGATGATTATTCAAATCAATCAATAAAACACAAATACAATCACATACAGTATATGCTGTTTTTTAACTTCTGCTACAGGAAAAATGTTCTCTCTGAAATACTTCAACACTATACCTAATTATTGTGGCTTTCCAGTGAAAATGATAAATATTCCCCTTTTATACTGCCTTTGAAATAATTTTTATAATGTAAACAGGCCTATGAAAACTATGTTCAAATTTACCATAAAACACCATTTTAGAAACTCTTGTATTGTTCATTTGTTTCATGACTAATATAATAAGAACAGTTTTACAATAGTGGTCTCTATCATATCACTTTGAGCAAGTTTCAGAGTATATTGATTGATCTTATAATCTTTGCCATGATATTTTTAAAAATTTGTAGAGCAACATTAAATGAAAATTTTCTAATGCTTCATGATAAGGAATCCAATTTTCACAATCATTCAATAAATTAGGTAAAATAACAGCTTTATATATAACTAATTTAATTGCACTAAATTTCACTCTCAATAAATTAGGTAAAATAACATCTTTCTGTACAACTAATTTATTTGTAATAATTATATCACTATTATAAAACACTCAATTTTTCAACTTGTTAAAAGCAGCAGCAATATTTAGAGTTTGCTGCATCTCAAAACCTAAGTTCACCTTTCTATTTAAAAAAGCTACCAAGATATTTAAAATGGCTCACATTCTCAAAGTCGATAATTATACAAATTAAAAGTTGCTTGAAGTCAATCATTGTGTTTTTACTAAACCAAAGTTTTTACATATTGCAAGAAAACATTAACAATATTCTACAGATTATCTTTTAAATTGGCAAGGATAACACAATCATCAGTATACTGTAAATCTAAAATCTAAGATGATGACATCTTTTGCTTTTAAATTCCAACTTAAAATATTCTATCTGAAACCTATATTGCATCTTGATCCCTAATCAAGCCGCCTATGAAGAATTCCAAGAACCATTATCATAAAAATCCAAAAACACAGTTGAGTTTGTATGTATCCTTATTTAACACCAGTTTTCATTTCGAATATTTCTAATTTTTCCTCTGTAGTAATAACATTTCCTTTCATTCTATTATTTAGAAGCTATATAATACAAATAAAATTTGGTGAAAATTCAACTAATTTAAAATACTACTAGAGATATTTTGAAATAATTGAGTCAAATACCTAGACCAAATCGATAAAAGCAATATACAAATTATTTTTTGCCCTGAATACTTATTTTGTATTTGTCTGGCCAAAAAAAAACAACCATATTTACAGAACTTTTTGATTCTCTAAAGCCATATTGAGTCTTTGCTAACCAGTCATCTATAAGTAGAAACAATGGAATCAATAAATTCTTTGAAAGTACCTTTGTTGTAATGAACAACAATAATATCCTTTAGTTTTAAAAATTGAAACAATAGAAGCATTCTTAAGATCAGGCAGCATAATTTCACAAGTCCAGATATTCATAAAAAATTATAATATTTTTGAAGCTAACTTATAACCTCCACATTTTAAAACTTCTACAATTATCTCATTAAGACCTGCAGCCTTTTCATATGTAATTACAAAGAATTGTTTGAACTTCATTAAGCTGGACATTTTAGTCCAAATCTTAATGATTACAGAAAATGTCTTAATTTTTGTAGCATCATTCAAAAGACAAGCAAAATAATTCCTCTACTTGTTCAAAATATTTATCACCATTATTAAGAGTGGGCTATCAATGGATTCATTAGGATTATTTTATTTTTCAAATCCATATATTAGTTTCAAAATATCAAAAAAAATTTAAAGATGATCACACAATGAAAGACTTTAATCCTCTAATTATTTTTAAGCCTTGTCAGTTTTTGAACTTCTACCGTTAGATTTTTATATTGATTATTAAACTTTACATTCAATTTATTATACTAACAAGCAAAAAATGCCGTGTTTTATTTTAACCAAGTCACCAATAATATAATCATTATCAGAGAACCTATCAAGACTCTTTTGTTTATTGAACCTAAAACGTGTATATCTATCTAACAAATTATAAATTAGCAATTTAAATATGTAATAGATATTGAAATTTAGCATGAATACTTGATGCTTCTAAAAAATGAATCAAGTTTTTTTATGAATATGATTGGAATAAAAAAAAAAATTAATATAACTATGACTTTAACATTAGATTGTAGTGATCTATTATCTATTCAACAACCTGCAATTGAAAATGCTCATGTAATATGAACTTCTCTTATATTCTATTTCCCAACTATAATCTGGATGCATTCATGTTCTTCACAATGATTTTCTAAGTTAAGTGTCTGTAATAGTGTGCAAAAATATAATATTAGAAGATAATTTCATTTGCCAAAATTTAAAGTTTGTACTATTATGTGAATTAAAGTCAGGCATGAAATAAAATTTGCACAATATATTTATATTAATTTATAATAAAAAAATATTTATAATATTCATCTTTAATATTATCACTATATCCTGCATGACAACCTAATCAGACTATGTCAAAACAATCATTTTAATATCAGACCCTATAACCAATTTAAGAGATGGACAAAAAAAAATCAGACTAATTACAAAACAATGTGAAGTATTTGGTGAATCATCTTATCTTCAAGGCAGTAAAGGGCACTCTTAGTCATCATTGTTTATTGTTATTTACAATCAATCTTATCTGAAGGCATTTCTCTACCTGCCCTGAATTCCACCAGTAGCCTGAGTACATTAATCAACAAGGTTATTTCATAATGTCCAAAATAGAACATCAGCCTGCTCTTCTGTAGTGGCCATATGCAATAGCAAGTAAATTAACTTCATTGTAAAACTATCAGAGTATTTCATAATGAATTTAATTTACTAGCAAAGCAATTAACACATTTATAAGTTGAAATTTAATAATTTAATAGAAATTGTCTCCCTCTCTTTAAAGTAGACACATTGGGGGGGGGGGCATTAAAAATTAACTTCTTTGAGTGTTTGTTTCTAGTTCACATATAATTTTCAAGTCTATAGCCCATGCTCCAAATTATTTAAGTGTAGAACTGCTATGCTTACATTATCACTTTGGATTCAAAAAATCAGATGAAATTCTAGATAAAAGACCATTTTATAGAGAATTTTTGTAGAGGTTATATTAAAGAACTTATAACACAAGAAGAAAAAATGGTGGTTTTTAATCTTATCCAGATCATCAACTTCAATCTTGGATTAGAGTAACACTGCTTGTTGTTGTTTTTTTTAAATATTCTTTACTGGACTGATATTATTTTGTATTAATTATTTATGTTATGCTTTTGTCCCATTTAATGGTTTATTTTTAACAATAATAAATCTATATTTTAATTTTATTTTTTTATGCAGATGGCAGTTATAATCAGAAGATAAGAGCTAGTTTTACAGTCACTCATTGCATAATATTGTAGAAATTTTTTACATTTTGTTTGTTAAGACAAAAGATATGATTTTATGTACTTCATTGAATTTTTATTAATAAATATAAAATATATTTTATTTTTTATGATTAATATTCTTTTAAGAATTAAAAAAACTAGCGTAAGACTCTGTAATACTTTTTTTGTATTTCTCAATACAATATTAATATCTTAAAATTTTAAAACTTTTATTCTTTATAACAATTTAAAAAATATTTTAAATAGTAATTATGATAAAAAATAATTTAATTTTGCTATAAACTCAATTGAAGATTATATTTGAGAAAATTAAACTAACATTTTTAGCCTCGTCTTTGTTAATCTCCCATAATATAATATTTACCTTCATTCTATGAAAATCAGAGCTTTAGTTGGGAAGTTAGAATACTTTCATATCAAGCAATAGGATATACAGTGAAGAAATAATACTTCAATTTTAACTCTTGATTTTTTTCTTTCTTTCATACTTCCTTGTAATTAATAAATGAGATAAGTTATTGATTAAAGACTTTTTAGCCTGTTTTTAATTAGACAATTTTGATGTTTATTGGCTATTAAATTACAAATGATTAGATCACTTTCTGATATTATTTTCAATTACTTTTCATTTCTTATGTTATACTATCAAGGCTAGCTTTCTTTTTTTCTGCTCATTTATCAAAAAAAAAAAGTTAAAAGTACATTATACCAGTCAATCCATTGGTGGCCTAGTGGCTAGTATAGCTGCCTTCCAAGCAGTTGGCCCGGGTTTGCTTCCCGGTCAATGCATTTGGACATATTTTTAAAAAAGTACATTTTATTAATTATTAACCTTTTTTTTTTTATATCACTATTAAATTTTTATCATTTTGCATTTCTCATTACTTCATTTCAAATTTCTTGTTTTATTTTTTTCTCTAAAATGCTAATCTTTTTAAGCTTTTTCTCATTAAATAGTTTTCATAATTTTATTATTAAATTTCAATCTTTCTTAAATTTACAATGTTATATATTCCACTCTCTTTATAACAAACACAATACATGATATCCTCTATTTCTTTATTCATAATCTAGTCTTGAAACTTTCTGCTCTTGCTTTACACAATAATTCACCTTTGCAAATGATCATTTATTTTGATACTAAACTTATATTTTCTTACTATTTTATCATCATCTTTTATAACACTTTTCTTTTGTCATTAATAATTTATTTATATTCAATGAAATTGATTAGTACATATGTCCATTTCAATTTTTGTTCAGATACATTGAAATATAATCCCCATCAAATTCTTACCTGCTTTATCATCTTGATGTCTCTTTTTGATTTATTAATTGAATTCTTCCAGACATCTTAAATTCACTTCTAGAATTCTACTTCTTCCTAAACAACTTTATCCATTAACTATATAATCTCTTCATTTGGAATAGCTTACAGTTTTCATTAATTACATTCAAAATTATCTGTGATTGTGATTTAATAAGCATCGCATGAGTTTCCCACAAAACGCTTGCTTCAGCCATACAATGGCAAATCGATGATAACCATTTTTCCATCTCTTAAAACTGAGACTTAAGATTACTCAAAGAGAAATATCTATGGGTGTGCATTTACAACACAAAAATAAAAAAGAATCTATTTAAAATAAATTACTCATTATCTCATCATTTATTTTTTCAAAATTTGTTGAATAACTATATTTTGTATATCCCAGTTAATATTTAAAATCTATAAATTGATGTCACTACCAGATTATTTTTCATATATTCAACTATGTGACTTTGCCATCTTACTCAATCACATATTCGCATGATCATCATTTCTTATGCTTGCTCATTTTGATTATCTTTAATTCACTTCTAGATTATATATCAACGAGTCACTTTTCAATAATTTCTTTAAGGATATCACATCTAGTTTAAAGTAATGAACTATGAAAATGTTCCACATTAATCTGCTTAACACGCAATTTGTGATTAAAACAGGTAAAACTCTCCATACAGTAGAGCCACTCAGTGCAAGCCAGAGTAATCAATGGATGCCAGAAGGCTGGTGCATAAAATCCCTATCTAGTGCCTACTCATTCAATATCCCCAGACTAGTTTCTGGCTTGTGGCCTTTGTCAGTGAGGAGCCTTAAATCCGAGAGCACTGCACCAAGATCTTAGAATCTAATGCAACCTTCCAACAGCCACCTTTTATCTCTACGTAACTACAAAACTATGAGAATAAAAACAATATTTCCAATCCAAGCTCATTAGCTTATATAGTCATATAGGTCTGAACTGAGTTCAGACCTATATGACTATAAGCAAAGGAGCTTGGGTTGATTTTCAATTTAAGACTCATAATTTTGTAGTTGAGATAAAAGATGGCTGCTGGAGGGTTGCATTAGATGCTAATCTAATACCCCCAGACTAGTTTCTGGCTTGTGGTCTTTGTCAGTGAGGAGCCTTGGATCCGAGAGCACTGCACCTTGATCTTAGAATCTAATGCAACCTTCCAGCAGCTACCTTTTATCTCTACTTAATTACAAAACTATGAGAATAAAATTAAAAAAATATTTCCAATCCAAGCTCATTAGATTATATAGTCATATAGGTCTGAACTGAGTTCAGTATCTATATATTTTAGTGTATGGTTTCTCAAAAACCTATTACCATTATCCTATGAGCAGGATTGATATAAATCACTAAAACATCACATGATCACAATTTTCCTATGCTTACACAAACTGTTAAACAGTAACAAATTCTTCATACAATAGTGCCACACTCAGTGCAAGCCTTAGTAATCAATAGTTGCAAGAGAGTTTGTATATGATATCATTATCTAGTATCCATCCATCCAATATCCCTAGACTAGTTCTAGCTTGTGGCTTTCATCAATGAGTAGCCTTGGATTTGAGAACACTGCCACCTAAATCTAAAATTCCAATGAAACCCTCCAGCCGTCATATTTTACCTATTTAATTAACTATAAAACTTTGAGCACAAATTGAAAACAATATAGTTTTCAATCCAAGTTCATTTGCTTGTTTGGTGTCTTGGTTTTTCAAAAATCAGTCACCATCATCCTATGGGCAGAATTGATATAAATTATTAAAACATCACATGATCATCATTTCCTATGCTTACCCAAGCTGTTAAAAGAGTAGCAAACTCTCTTACCATAGTCCCACCCAGTGCAAGTGCTTGAATTGGAAACATTAGCTATGTTAGCTAAATAGATAAATGATGGCTCTTGGAACATTGCATTGCATCCTAAGATCTAAGTGCATTACTCTCAGATCCAAGGTTCCTCACTAATGAAAGCTATAAGCTAGAAAACTGTCTGGAAATATTGGATGAATAAGCACAAGATAGGAATTTTCTTGTATTACTAAGGCTTATACTGGATGGCACTAAGGTATGGAGGGTTTTCTACTGTTTTAATAGCTTATGTAAGCATAGGAAATGGGTATCATGTGAGATTTCAATTTCATACAGTTTTTGGACTATTTAAATGAAAAGCAAGCAGATCAAGTTTTATAATAGGTAGATATTATGACTTTTATGATGGCAAATAAGAAGAAACATCCCATTCAGGCAGATGGAGAACAGAAACGACTGTTGATTTATGCTTTGTTTTAATAAAAATAGTTCATCATTATCTGCTGAACTACTGTTATTGGACTATTTCACTTATACCCAACATAAACAACCAAGTCTAATCACTCCTAGAATTCACATTCCTAAAGTAAAAAGTCATAATGTTTCAAGATTAAATTTTAAAAAGTTAACAGAGGCCAATGCAGTGTATATTTTGAATAGAATATTAATAAAATATTTCCAATTTCCTTTTATTATGATGAATTTTATAAAATATCATAATAACAACTGCAAAAGAGTTCATCTCTTGTGAATTTGTAAAACAATTCATTCCAAATTGAAACAAAATAAGCAATGTTTTTTTTTTAAATTGGATTTTTATTTAGCAAAAATTGCTGATAAACTTGTAGCAATCACTGGATGATGCTATAAAAGAAAAATGGAAAGACAATAAGAGAAACAAAATTTTGCCAGAATTACTCATAGATCTGATCACTTTTATATAGAGTATTACATTTAAAAGAATCACTACTGTCATTGCTAGTCAGGTTGCCAATCTTATATACCAAAATTCTAAATTCAAGATTATTAAAGTGAAAGGCTGAAAACCTCTCACATGCGCTTTTAGAATGCTTCTATGACAGCCTATCAGATGTAATAATGACTGATTGGCTGTCATATAAGCATTCTAAAAGTGCATGTGCGAGGTTTTCAGCATATCACTTTAATTTCGAACTGCTTGCGCTTAATAAATAATATTCAGGATTAATAGAATGAAATGCAAACTTCTCTTTCACCATATTCCTTTAATATCAATCTGATAAAAACTATAAATATTGATGAATTTAAACTCGTATTTGTTTTAAATCAGGAAAGGTTCCATAAATAGATAGCAAACTTCCAGAGTTCCTAAAAATTTTAAGAACTAAACACAAAACATAGTTGGCAAACTATTCAGTAATATTATTCAGATAGAAACTATTCCAAACATTTATTGCATAAAATTAAACCTATTGCAGTCTTAAAATCAAATAAATCTAGCAATAATCTAAAAAATTATTGCCCAATTTCATTATTCTATATTCCATACAAGTTTTGTTAATGAATTATATTAACAAGAATTTTTCTAACACATGGGAGCCATCTATTTACAGAACAGGGTAGGTTTTAGCCAGAAAGCAATTGCTATGAAAAAGCTTTATCTTTCAAGAAACTAGTGTCCCCTTTATTAATCAAATCTCAGCTTATGATTCTATTTGAAAAAATAATCTTCCAAAATTTTCTAAAATTCTTAAATGGAAATAAACTACTGCTATCCAACAGAAAAAAACAAGTGACACTAAATAATAATAATAGCAGATTCAACATTTTTTAGAATGGTCTATCTCATGCTTCAATTCTCTCATCTACTTTATTTAATATACTCAACAATGATATTCCAGAAATAAAATGGAAGAAATACATCTATACTTATATTACTTTGACTTCTCAAAGAAGGTGTTTACTTGAAATAGAAAAGTCAATAAGGATATGAAAAAATTGAAATCTATTTCAAAGATTGGTGTTCTTTTCCTATTCCAATAAAAACATTATATTAATTTTTTTCATCTAACAAGGAAACACATCTTGTAACCTGAATATAACCTTTTGTAATATTACATTGAAACAATTCTATCCCATCCTACCTAGGATTAATCTTCAATCATAATCAAACTCATTTACTGCATTTATTTAAAGTTAAAAAAATTTCTAAAAATAATTTCCTTGAAAAGTTGATTAGCTCTATTTGTATTGTCATGTATGAACTTTGTGGCACTAGCATATTTTGACGGAAAATATTTTGCCCCCGTTTGGAGAAAAATTCTCACATTAAAACTCTGAATATTCAATTAAATACTATCATGAGAAATATTAGTGATCATTCAAGTTTACCGTTTTGTAGTGGTTTCTGGGTTCTCTTCTGCCCGATATCAATAGAGATTTCTGGGGTCTCTTCTGCCCGATATCAATAGAGATTTCTGGGTTCTCTTCTGCCTAGTATCAATAGAGAAATTGCTATACAAAAAATGTATAAAAAGCTGTTAAGAACA
Source organism: Epiperipatus broadwayi (assembly GCA_028023455.1). Lineage (NCBI taxonomy): Eukaryota > Metazoa > Onychophora > Udeonychophora > Euonychophora > Peripatidae > Epiperipatus > Epiperipatus broadwayi. The sequence continues at coordinate 12,207,132 of JAQFVV010000008.1, read as the reverse complement.
TCAGACTTGCATAGTTTCTCTAGATAAGACTTATCTCAATTCAAAATACTCTTATTGAATATTCAACAAATATATATATAATTCGTGAATTATGGCATGAAAAATGGAATTCTTAAAACATTCCAAGCGAGCATCATTTTCCAGATCCAAGAATAAAACAAGATGGATTCCATTTTCCTAGATACAAATGGAATTTCATTGATTGATGAAAGTCATTGCTTTTATCTTCTTCATAAATGGAACTTCGCAGCTACTGATCTATATAGACAGACAAACTCAAACCATAATTACTGACCATCCATAGTTATAGTGGCAGAATTGAAAGTCTTAATAAAATCATTAGTGAATCTTCTGATTAAAACCTCTGCAAGTTTCTTTGTCATATTTTGTTAGTAATTAAACTATCTAAAAAAAATTCATATGCTAAATAAATAATAAATATTTAAATATTGATGTATTAAAAATCAATTTGCATATAACATTTAAAAATTCTATGCAGGCTTTATTTATATTGCTATATTTTTGCTAGATTTTTATTGTATTTATAATTAAATTATTAGTCATTTATTTTAGGAAGAATGAATTATATTATTATTTTAATTTTATTTTTTTTATTTTAAGTAATAAACTTTATTGAACAAACTTCCAAATACACTACAGGAAATATTTACAAATTAGTTCTGACTCACTTTATCCATTACCGCAAATTTACTAATCTTGTCCCCAAAGCACTACAATGCGAATCTATATGACTCTTATTATTAAAATGTTAATATAATTTTCCTTATTAAATCCATACAAATCGTACTTCTAGTTTAAATATGGAATCTTTATTCTCTCTTAAGAAATCCTTTATTTTACCACTTTACATATTTTTACTGTCTCATTCTCTTTTTGTGTGTCTACTTTTACTCCCACATTTCACAAGTGGTCATAGCAGTCCTTCACCATACTATTTCCATAACCTTCTTAGGCCAATATTTCTAACACCTAGCGAAATAGTTGTCCCAATCATCGTCAAGTTTCTTCAACCAATTAAATTTTTTATTATCAAAGATTAAAGAACACCGGATTGTCCATATAGTTTTCAATATATATATTATCACTATTGCGTTATGTGGTTTGAATTTTATTACATTTTGCTTCAGTAATATTCTTCGAATAAGTGTTGAAATGTTTCACATTTATTTTTACAAAGTGAACAAGTTTCCTTTAAGCTCATTCCCACTCTTTTATTAATGTATGTTTACCCCCCCCCCTTTATGAATGTATGTTATGGTCGGTAAAATTCCATTGATCAACTTGAATATGAATTTCATATATGACTGTGGTGTATAAATTGAATTAAATTTAACTAGGACTCCTATCATGAACAATTTATCCATTAATTTTCATAAAGTTTTATTCCCCTTCTTATGTCTTTATATCTAATACCTTCCAAATTTTGCACATCTAGGTCATCTTATATGTCCTTATATGTAATAAACATAATAAGATCTCTCCACCCTTATTTCACTATATATTTTTAATTCTCCTGTTGGCAGACTGAAGCATCAATCCTTCATAACATTTAAATATGTTCTTGCAGTAATAAAATTTACATATACTTCTGGGGAGTCCTACCTTATTAATGGGCAATTGTAATATTGCCATTGACAGTAATCTAGATTTCTTCCTCCAGATGAATTTTTTAGCTATTTGGTTTATATTACAAATTGTTGAGTTATATAGTTTTACCCATGGACTGCAATAACTAAGGACCCCTGCTGCAATTGCATTGAACAATTGAGTTCTCATCACTTCATAGACCTTGAATGATGTGAAGTTTTTAATCCTCTCAATTTTTTTTGTAATTAGTTGATTTAAGTGACCATTCATATGTGTCTTTGACATATACAATGGCAGTCCAAGAAATGACTCCAGCTGAGCTATAAATTCAGATGATATCCTTTTACCCATTGCCAATTGTCATGCTGCTGATTTGTTAGATTGAACTACTGAACCTGTAACTTCTTAAAACTTTTTTAGGACATTCATCACTACATTAATATTATAACCATTTTCTACTATTATTATAATGTCATCAATAAAGGCTGTGACTCCTATTGTGACACCCAAATGCGGAATATGGATCCCATTAACCAATGTCTCTATTTCTTTCATTATGAGGGTCTAAGTAAATTACAAATAAGAATGCTGCCAACGGAGAACCCTGGGGAATATCTTTCTCTAGGATGAAGAATTCATATCTGCGCATATAATTTTTATAGGACATTCTACTATTTCTTATGTAATTCACTATAGCATTCTCTAGGTATTTGTCTTCTTGAATCAGATCAGGGTTTTTATGAGATATGACCAGTTAACTAGGTCAAATGCTGACTTAAAATCAATTTGTATTGCAAAGTACTGCATTAGCTTAAGTTCCATTGCATACTTTATTGCTTCTTGGACTTCTAAAGCTGCATTTATGGCTCTTTTACCCTTAACCATGATGTGCTGATATTTTATCTCTAATCAAGTTATTCAATTTTTTAAGTAGTATTTGAACCAAGATTTTTGAATCAATATCCTCTATAGGTATGTTTCTTAGGTCTTCGAAAGTTGGGGTTTGTTTTGATTTGTCTTTTTAATGCTAAAAATTATTCTGCTGTTTATGTAAGGTTATTCAATCCTTTCATTACATATCTGATTAAAAAATTTTGACATTGCACTTGGTATAGAGTCATTTGCCATTGTCATCTGCAACTTCAACCTATTAATTTCATCCATTATTTCTTGAACAGATATACATTCCTTTGTATTTTCTATAGGTACTCTCTCATATTTACCAATGTCTGCTACTCAACAGCCGAACTTCGTTTTTAGCTTTTTGGCCATGTATTTATCAACCGAGTCTCCAGATGCCACATCTCCACAGAAGCAATGCCCTTTGTATGTGGTATATAAATTTTGCTATAGTTAATCACTGGTTTTGATATGTGATTTATTCCAGGGATCAATTTCCATAGTCTTAATGTATAAATTTCTAATTGTATCAGATTGTATATACTATTGTATTCAACTTTGCAGTTTATTGATCAATTCATGATTGGGACTTATGCCAAAAATATTCTGTAATGTCTTATGAATCTCATGGATCCTATTTTTTATTTGGTTCTGAGATAATTTTCTATCCTCACTTTGACAGCATAAATCTGATATATATTTCTTTATTTCATACCATGCAACGCAAGGAGGTAGTTTTGTAAGTCTTGTGTAATAGTTTGTAACAATTATAATGTTTGATAATTGATCAACTGAAAATATGATTTTGCTCCTAATATTCTTTTTTACTGTGTATGAATATATTTTTTTGTTTCATACATAATTATTAATTTGCAATTGTACTCAGCTGGTCGGAAAATGCAATAAGTAATGTGTTAATAATAGAATCATTAACTTTACTTACCGACACGAAGAATAAATCTATTAGTGAAGTTATCTACTGCTGTAAAATGCGTAAGCATTGTTTCCATATTTCATTTGTAGCAGATATAGTGACACATCTCTCAATTTGTGCTCTAAGGCTTTAGGAATGTTTTGATATGATCAATTAAAATCACCACCCATTATCACAATACCTGGCTTTTGAATCAGTTTGTTCTGTACACTATGAATAATCTTGGAAATGTCATTACCTCTTGTTATAGAATATACCGCAATCAAGTAATGTAGCTCGTTATAAATAACAAATGACAGAACTATGTGATTTGTTTGTAAATCTATTATTTGTATTTTTCTTATTCCAGAGTGCATATTTATTAATACTGCTACTCCCTGTGAGGATCTAACCTTGGGTTTGAACAGAAATATATTATTTTTTGAGTTTTTCTATAATCCACAGAGGAGTATTAGCACTTATCTTAGTCTCCGATAGAATTATCATTTCATATTTTTGAGTTGCTATAGAATCTAATATTTTCTCTGCTTTACCTTGTCATTATTATACATTATAATGTGCAATATTAGCTATACTAGCATAAAAATAACATCAATTGTTTCAAGAAATTAATGCTATAATACATATATTTTTAATAATACTCCAAAAAAATAAAATAAACATGTCTATTTTTCTAAAGAAAAATTTAAAATATCTTAAAATGACTAATTGAAATCAAAAAAATTGGACATAATAAAAATTATTGGCAGTAATACATTTTACTTACCAAAATTATGAGAAGAAATATGTCAAGTGATAGAAAATGCAAAAGAAATGTCACAAGAGAAAGTAAATAAACTATAAGATAATAATTTTACAATTAAGTCAATCTAATTAGAATTGAAAAAGTTTTAAAAACCAAATTTTAATAACAGTAATGTTGAAATAATTTTAGTTTTGAATGCATCATATCAAGACTTTGATTTAATAAATAATGATCAAAATATTCAAGTTCTATAACAGTCAGTGAGGAAAAAAAACCCTTAGCAACTTTATCTTTCATATTTTAAATTCCTCTCTAATGAGGTCAATGGATAAGAAAGCATTAATTTTGTGCCTAGAAAAAGTAAACAACTAAATCAGGCATTGTTTAAGAGGTGAAAAATAATCATCTTGTAGGGAGAAATTTGATTGCTAATATTTGATAAAAGCCAAAAGAAACAAAGTAAAACAGCATGCTTAATTCAAAAACCAAAAAATATCATCTCACAATCAGAAGTAAAAAAATTCAATCTCTAACTAATATAAATATAAACCATTAAGCATCACATGATCACATTTCCTATACTATCACATTAATTGTTGATAAACAGAGCACTCCTCACTGACGAAGGCCACAAGCCAGAAACTAGTCTGGGGATATTGGATGAGTAGGCATTAGATAGGGATTTTATGCACAAGCCTTCTGGTATCCATTGATTATTTTGTTTAGCACAGGTGGCAATAGTGTATGGAGAGTTTTGCTCTGTTTATCAACAATTAATGTGCTAGTATAGGAAATGTGATCATGTGATGCTTAATGGTTTAACACCAATCCTGCCTAATAGGATAGTGGTGGCTATGGTTGTAAAAGAGCCAATGACACCAAAATGTATGGGTGCTGAACTGAGTTCAGACCCATATGACTATATAAGCTATTGAGCTTAGATTGAAAATATTTTTTGTGTTTTCAATTTCATTCTCATAGTTTTGTAGTTAAGTAGAGATAAAAGGTGGTTGCTAGAGGGTTGCATTAGATCCTAAGATCTAGATGCAGTGCTCTCAGATCCAAAGCTCCTCACTGACGAAGGCCACAAGCCAGAAACTAGTCTGGGGATATTGGATGAGTAGGCATTAGATAGGGATTTTATGCACAAGCCTTCTGGCATCCATTGATTACTCTGTTTAGCACAGGTGGCAATACTGTATGGAGAGTTTTGCTCTGTTTAATATAAATATAATTGTAAATCTTGTCATATTACGACCTAAAAAGTTTAAAAACTGTCTGATTATATTTTCAGCAAATATTAGTAAAGACAATACCTGAAAATCATATGGAAAAAAAACACAGCAGAAAATTAATCTAATCAAAACAAAAAATAATTAATCCAAATATAAAGATATAATGATTGACAATAATTCTCTTCACTATGTCATTCAAAATTAGGACCATTATTCACATAAATCTTGACAGAAAAGAACTCTAACATTGAAACATTATGCATTCCAAATAATTGATTCATGATACCGTTCCTAATAATCAAAAGGTATTGTTAGTATAGTGAGTAAACATCTCAGGCTAAATATACAAAAGTCAGTTATAATGAATCTTAAATAGCTTTAAATACTTATCTACCTAGACTTGGAATATGCAATACGTTAGCCTGTCAGGTTCATGAACTAATAATCTTGCCGATACTGATTATATTCTAACATCGATCAACTAGCTATTCTTAATATTTAATCTGAGCATCGCTGATTATAAATGTATACAGTACTTTTTATTTTGAAATAAAACAGAAATTGATAATAAATGAAAGTAGCTGACTCTTGATAATTACTTTTGTTCTAAAACCATACGACAAAGATACTAAAGGCGATATAAAAGAGTGCAATCGATTCTAAATAAATCATTTTGTGGTAATTAACATTTTAAACGGTTTTATAGAATGAAGAAGTATTCCTTTTCGATCATTTCCGTTAAACAAGAAGTACCATACGGTCTTTCTTTCGTTAATGACACGATGACTGGCGACTAACTTTCACTAATTATAAGCATAGTATTATTTGTTATATATAGTATAGCAATAATTATATAGTAATTATATTATAGTATTTCCTTTATTTAGAATAAGCAAATAAAGCATTAAATTTATCATGATAGATATGACAACCATTTATTTTTTATCTACGAATAAAATTATTTATCATAAATTTTTATAATAGATTGCTTTAATGCATTAAGATCTAGTTCAGACAAAAAAAAATACTATTATTTACTTACAAGTGAATAAAATTAAAACTAAATTATCAATATTTGTTTGTTTAATGCCACTTACTTTTAGATGCAGTATAATCAGTTTTTATAAAAATCTGGATCGATCTATAAATTATTATAAAGCCAAAGTTTAACGCAATTTATAGAGAAAATATAAGTTTCTACAATACTTTACTAGATGGCACTACAAAAAACAGTTTCTTTTTAATAATATTGGTTTAGAGAAGGTTGGTATCAACCTTTTCTTGTCAAAATCTCTGTCGTGTATCAATGCCTGACTGTTCTTAAGAGACAGCTGTTTAAAAAAAATCTGATTGGTTGTCTTTGAAATAACTGTTTACGCATGTGAAAGATTAGCAAAACTTTCACTTATTACCAATTTCTTTTTAGTGTAATGGCTGCATAAAGTAGGAAATAATTTATGTATATTTAAAAAATTAAAGTTAAATCATAAAAATTTTTATTAAAAAAATAGAATATTATATGGAATTTAAAATAGGCAAAATCGTAAAGCTTTTTAGTAATAAAAGATTGCTTGATGGGGTTTCTTCATCAAACATTTGTACTTGCGATGTCGTAAAGATTTATTATTTAACTACGGTCAACATGAACTTACCAGGTCACGACAAACTTCGAATTTTTTTTTTTGAAATTCAAATCTTTTTCACCAATGTTTCTTTCGAATTATTTAAAAATTTGTTGTGAAATATCAAATACACTTAGTAAAATGAGAAAATGGTATTTAATGCCTAAATATATTGATTTTATCATTAAAATAAATCTATCTTCACTTCCTACCAACGATTTCCTTGTTTCAAATATAGGATTTAAAAGGATTGATTCCTTATGTATTTTGTGTAAAAAAGATAGTGAAACATTTGATCATATTCTTGTTTTTTGCTCGGGACTAAGAGAAGCAAAATATATAATTCCAAAATTATTTCAATAATCACAATCCAGAACTCTTTGATATCATTCATAATATTAAAATGGGTAATTTCTGCAATATCAGAAGATGCATATTTATTAACCACATAATATGGTTACTTAGATGTCACATAGTTATAACAAATTCTCCATTGGACTTCACAACTTTTTATTAAAAATACATTTAATTCTATTCGAAAAAAAGATAAGCTTCTTGCACCCAAAGAAATCTACCTATCCACATTCAGGAAGTTATTAGTAAAAATGTAAATTTATACTAGATTTTTTTTGTTGTCTAGAGAAATTCATTTGTAACACTTTATATAAAATAAAGTCTATATTCTTTAAAAAAAAAAATCAAATACACTGTACACGAAATTATAATATAAAAAAATAACAAATAATTATATTATAAAAAATAATTTATTAAAATAATATTTATCCTACCAACATTCATAATTACTGTCCATTATAGTTTTCGCTTATATAAACAATAAAATTCGCAAAGCAAATTCCTGTAGGTAGGATTGGAATAAAGTAAAGTGTGAAATGTTTACATTGTCTTGGCGCACTTTTTACAAGTTTTTCAAAGTTGTAAGACGTAACTTTGTAAGAGTTTTTCAGCCCATAAACTGAATGCTGTAAATGATAATATAGTTGTAGTGCCAGAGAATGAAATGTTGCAAATATTCGCGCAGAAAATTGGACTAGGTTGCTGTTGATGGATGAACTTCGAACTCGAAGTTAGCAATGAAGTGGTTAGTAAGGAGGCGCCTGCTTAAGAACAGTGTCCTATGCTAGCATTGCGGCGTGCAGTGTTCTCTGATCAGGTAGCAAGAATGCGGAGATGGTCGCAGGTGGCAATGCAGATTATGTCGCCGCCGTCTATCCATCATAAAAGTTTCTTTTTTTTTAAAGCCATTTGTCTCTAAAGACAATTATGCTTATAACTTATTATTGGTCATCACAGGGTTTTATTGCTCATTATGAATGTTGTTGGTAGGATAAATATGTTGTTATTATTTTAATCAATTATTTTTTATAATATAATTTTTATGCCGCCGTGTATTTGATATTTTACCACAAATTTTTAAATAATTCGACAAGTGCTATGTTCGGACTCTAATTACATACAGCAACTTATTCTGTTTTTGCGAACATGTACTAGCATATATAGTTTTAAAGAAAAGAACTCTCAGAGTGACAGTCAGGTTAAACTATTTAATAACAATTTAGAAAAGGTTACAGAGTATAATTAGTTACAACGAATTATGGTAATCAAAAAGTATACAAAATTTTACATAAGTAATTTTACCGTACTTTTATCTGTGCCATTAGGCTTACTAATAAATAATAATATAGACCGAGTTGGCCTTTAAAGTTGCCTAGATCCCTCCTTTGTACCTTCAGGGGTCCACTGGGTAAGAAAAGCCAGTCCAGGTCCTTCTTCTGATTTAGAGTGTCCGATCTTCAGCACCAGATTCTTTTATAGTTAGTTCCCCTTCCAGACTGTGAGCATAGGATTCTGTGGACATTCTCCCCCATTGGTCATTTATATCCATAACTATTCCTATTGGTTTGCAGTGCTACATGCTCAATCCGGTTTAAAAATCATGCTCGATCTGAGTAAGTCTATACAACTTGTGTGCACGTGATTTGATTAGCGCAGCACACAGCACTATCCCCCACTACTCCTGAGAAAAGCCTGCTTCTCTGGAGTCACACATATTCTTTTAATAGTCTATTTCTTCATTCAATAGTAATTATCAAATTAGTTTTTTGGCTTTCAGTATCACTTAGTAAATTACTATTATTGCTTATTTTACAATGTTCTTTAATAATTAACACAATTCCCATGCGGCCAAAATCCCGTTATTTAATTATTCCGAATTGCATCAGACAAAACGGTTCCGTAATAATAAAATTTATATATATATATAGTCAAATTTTGCATGCGTAGTTCATTTTTAAAATTTAAAACAAATAAAACAAACAAATGCTTACACTAGAAGTTAATTTTAAGCATGCCATTCTACTGCTGGTTTGTTACCATTTATTAACTAGTGACATATATAGTCTTGTAAATAGGCAGATGGGCGATGTTTACGATGGAGTCTGTTTTCTTCATGATCGCCAGTCGCATTCAATCCGGGATGCTGTATCATGGTTTCATCTGGAACTCCCGCTGTTTCATCACCTAACTCTATGAGGTCTTCTGCACTGTTTATTGACGACATTTTGATTTTCGAGTGGATCTTCATCTCGAGTTTCTATATTGTAGTCGAAATTCACTTCTGTCCAGTTTTTCCGGACATGATTTATGTGTCGACGGTAGCTTGCTCCCGAGTTGGTTTTTATTTCAACGATTTGGTCTGAAATAATCCTGGTTATTACACCTTCTGTCCACGTCTTGCGTAGTGTATCGCACATCCATACATTATCTCCGGCAGCATAAGTATTTTTCATGATTGGTGGCGATTTTCCATGATCAGGCATCAGAATGGTCAGCTTGTTACGCAGTTTTCTGCCCATCAATATTTCAGCTGGTGATTTCCCAGTAGATGTGGTGGGCGTAATGTGTTGGTGCAGCATTGCAATGTTTAGCGCCTCGGATAGGTTGGTTTTATTTAATCTATTTAATACTAGTTTCAAATGTTGTACCGCCTTTTCCGCGATTCCATTGGATTCCGATCTACGGAGGAGAACGGATGTGATTTATTCCCCACTCTTCCACAAATGATTTGAATTCATCGGAAGTAAAAGCAGTCCCATTGTCGGAAACCAAGACTTCTGGTGATCCCTGGTGTGCGAATATTTCGCTTAAAATACGAATTGTTTCTGCAGAACTAGTATTTTTGGCAATCTTGTATTCTGCCCATTTTGAGCCAGCATCTATCAACACTAAAATCATTTTGCCATTTATTGGTCCAGCATGGTCTATGTGGACCCGGCTCCAAGGTTTATCTGTTTTGGGCCACGGTGTAAATTTCTTTGGAGGTATGTTTACGGTTGATTGGCAAGATTTACATTTTTTAATGAACATTTCTATGTCCGTACCCATGCCCGGCCAATACACATAACTGCGGACTAGAGCTTTTGCGCCTTCGCGAAGCTCAATTTCCATGGCTGTCGTAGTGATTCGTCCCTGTTCTTCGGTAAACAGTTTAGGGAATTTAAGTTTTATTTCCCTTTCGATGTTAATTTTGTTTACCATACAGATCTTAATGCCTAACGGGGTAAACCATTCCCTACCTAATAAGGGTGCTATATTGCCCTTGACAATATATAGGTTTAGTTTTTTCCGGCGATTGTTTATGGCTACCATAACCTCTACTACTCCGACTATTTGAATAGGATTCCCATTTGCATCATTTGCCTTGAGTTCTGTTTTAGCTACTCTTGGCTGGTTTTTAACGTTTTTATTTATCTCGGACCAATCCCTTTGCGATATGATGGACACCCCAGCTCCGCTGTCTATCTCCATTTCTATAGCTTTGTTACATATCTCTACTGCTAACATTATTTGTTGACAGCTTTTGGTCTCTGCCTTATTTATTTCGGTATAACGTTCCGATTTGGCATATCTGTTTACTGGGGATTTGTCATTCGCTCTAGTTCTATTTTTAGTACGGCAAACTTTCGCCAGGTGTCCAACTCTCCCGCATTTATTACATTTTGCATTTTTCCAGCTGCATTCACGTGCAATGTGTCCAATTTTGCCGCAGCGATAACATTCAATTTTCGAGTTTGGTAACTCTTCTGTTTTGCTTATTGAAGTTTGTTTCGTAGCATCCAGGTTAGCTTGTTGGAATTCTTTGGAGCTGCTTATAACTAGTTCGTGGGACATCCCTCTTTTGATAGCCTCGGAATACGTCAGATCTGGGATGGCCAATAGTTGTTGACGTAATTTGTCATCGCTCATCCCCCATAAAAACTGATCTAATAGTGCTTCTTCTAGGTCTACATAAGCACACTTTCGCGCCAAATCTCTTAAGGCGGTATCAAAATCTCTACACTTTTCTCCCTTTATTTGGTGTCTGTTGCGCAAGTGTAGGCGAGCAATGTGTTTTGACGGTTCTGGGCTAAAATGGTTATTCAGCCGCCCAACTAGATCAGAGTACAATAGTTTTTCCGGTTCTTCGGGTCCGCATAATTGGTTTGCAACTTCAATTACACCTGGTCCACCGAAAAGTAATAGTGTGGCTACTTTCGTTACGTCATCTTTGATTTTGTTAACAATGAAATAATATTCAATTCGTTTTGTATATTGGGGCCACTCGGAAGGACTATTAACATCGAATTCACAAATACCTGGCTGAGTTGTAGCCATCTTCCTTGGTAACTAACTGTTGACACCTTTTCTCTTTTTAGTTTAACCATTTTGTCCTCTTTCAACTGTCAACTGCGCCAATTGTATGCTATGTTCGGACTCTAATTACATACAGCAACTTATTCTGTTTTTGCGAACATGTACTAGCATATATAGTTTTAAAGAAAAGAACTCTCAGAGTGACAGTCAGGTTAAACTATTTAATAACAATTTAGAAAAGGTTACAGAGTATAATTAGTTACAACGAATTATGGTAATCAAAAAGTATACAAAATTTTACATAAGTAATTTTACCGTACTTTTATCTGTGCCATTAGGCTTACTAATAAATAATAATATAGACCGAGTTGGCCTTTAAAGTTGCCTAGATCCCTCCTTTGTACCTTCAGCGGGGATTCACTGGGTAAGAAAAGCCAGTCCAGGTCCTTCTTCTGATTTAGAGTGTCCGATCTTCAGCACCAGATATCTTTTATAGTTAGTTCCCCTTCCAGACTGTGAGCATAGGATTCTGTGGACATTCTCCCCCATTGGTCATTTATCCATAACTATTTCTATTGGTTTGCAGTGCTACATGCTCAATCCGGTTTAAAAATCATGCTCGATCTGAGTAAGTCTATACAACTTGTGTGCACGTGATTTGATTAGCGCAGCACACAGCAACAAGAAACACTGGTGAAAAAGATTTGAACTTAAAAAAAAAATTCTGGTAAGTTCGTGTTTACCTTTATTAGGACTCCTCGTTTTTCGGAGAAAGACAGTTTAATTGAACAGGTATATACTATTAGTTTGTTTAGAAGGGCTTCTCAAGTAAAAGGAAACCTACGTGGCATTTGGTATGTTTTGACGTCCAACTTGATATTTTCTATTCTTGAAATTCCTAGTTGTATCAATGAAAGTTTGAATGATATTATATGGTTAGACTGTCATGAATAGGGAACTTGTATACTACTTTGTAAACATTCATTTGACATGTAGTTCGACTATCATGTTTACTTTATTCAAGAAGAAAATTGTTATAAAAGAACTTGGATGCTCCTTTCTTCAAGATAGTAGCATTTATGGATTATATTAAAAGACTGCCTAGATTGCTGGATAGAACATGGATGGATATGATAGTTACATTAAAAAGTGTTTTCCTTCAAGCATGTTCTTTGCTGTGTCCCGGCTTTCGCCGAGTGATCAGCAATGTTAACATAGTTTAGTAAACAGAGACCAGGTGTGAAATATAATAATTTAATATAAAATAAAATAGCTAACGTACAATATCATATGGAGAACAAACTACCTTAATTTGGGGATGTTAATATACTATAACTCCCGAGTACCAAATTTACATAAAGTTATAAGTAAAGTTTACGCTACCTGCAACAGGTATCTATTTATTATCTGTGAAGAGCCCAGTTGGGCGTTGTAAAATAATAAAAGATCAGTACAATCTGTTTAAGGTCCTAGTCGGCTGGATTACTTACAGGCCCTGATAACCTGAGATATTCTGTTCTCACACACACTCGCCAGCCACTGTAGCAGGACAAAAAGACTCCAAGAGTTTTTTTGTCTTTTGTTTATATACCTGTCGGGTTTTGTTTTCTTTCTTTCTATTTCTGGAGTAGTTGGTAACCTGTATTTGTCAGACATTAGATCTGGGTTCCCTGACTTGTTTTGTTCTATATACGCTAGTTGTTTTAGTTAAGAAATCAGCTTGACAATCTATAAACGTTATCAATTGTTATTACTCTATAACTATATACAACACTTCTCTCCTTACTCCAGAAATGGCTCTTCTCTTTTTTTCTCTCTCTTTTTTTTTTAGACAGCCTCTTAATTTGTGTGGCTTTTGTATTTTCCTTTTTGGTCAGCATACACCTATTATTCCTTCATCTGACTTTCCTGTAGGAATCACGTCTATTTTGTTATTGTCAGGTATTTTCTCTTCTATTTCTGCTTGTTGCTTTATATCCAATTTCTCTTGGTCCTGCAATCTTATTTCACTTGGAATATGTATCAACATTTGCAGTTCTTCTACCACATGATGTCTGAGATGGTTTATGTGTCTTCTATATGTTGTACCATCTTGTAACTGGATGATTACTATGTGCTGGGATAACAGTCTTGTAATTATCTCTTCTATCCATTTTTTCCGTAGCATATCCTGGACCCATACTCTATCTCCCTTTGCAAAAATGTTTGTATAATTTTCACTATCCATTTTTTGGTGGGGTTTGGAAGGAGTAATGATAATTTAATGCGCAATTTCCTGCCCATTAGTAATTCTGCTGGTAACCTTCCCATAGCTGTCAATGGCGTTGGGTGTTGGTGTAGCATTTCATCATTAATAGCACTCTGAAGATCCTGGTTATCTAGTTTTCTGAAGGCTCTCTTTATATTCTGTACCGCCTTTTTGGCCAGTCCATTTGATTCTAGGTGGTAAGCTAGTATCTGTATGTGTTTGATGCAATTCTTCTGGAAATATCCTTCAGTTTCTTTAACCTTAAATGCCGTTCCATTGTCAGACAATTGTTTCTGGCAGTCTGTGGCAGGCAAATACTGAACTTAGTATCTTAATGGTTTCATTACTAATGTCTTTCACTATTCTACATTCTGTCCACTTTGATACTACACTCTGACCACTTTGAATATGCATCGATAATCACCAATAGTATCTTCCCATTTATTGGGCCAGCGTGGTCTATGTGGTCTTTGCCAAGCTGTTGTTGCCTTTGGCCATGAGTTGTAATCTTTCATTGGCATATTCATCTGTCTCTGACATGGTGTGCATTTTTTAATATTTTGCTCAGTCTCGACATTTTTGGCCACCATATGTAGCTACGAGCCAGTGTTTTTGCACATATCATCCCTGGGTGCCCTTCATGCAGTAAACTTGTTGTCTGCCCTCCATAGGAATTACAACCTGATCACCCATTAGTACACAACCATTACAAATGGATAGTTTATTTCTATTTGTCCAAAACCTCGGGTCAAGGTATTCAAGCCTTGAATCTGGCCACCCATTTTTAATCCATTGCTTCAATCTCTGGTAGACCGATCAGCATTTGTTCAATTTGCTACCCTTTTACTATTCAGTATGTCTGAGTTTGACATCTATATAATTTATTTCAACCTCTGTACTAATTTTCTCATTTATCTGGCATTCGTGACAGCGTGTCTGCATGTGCTATTTCTTTGCCTTTTTGATATTGAAATATATAGCCATATCCTGCCAAGATATTTCTCCTGTACATGATTCATGGACTTAAATGTCTGGGTGCTAGTCTATTGTGGCCCAGAATTCCAAGTAGTCATTTGTGATCCGTAAATATTATAAAGTTTCTGCCAAATAGGAATTGATGAAAATTTTTAAGGCCAAAAATAATAGCCAATGCCTCTTGGTCTAATTGACTGTAGTTCCTTTCTGCTTTTGAAAGGGTCCTTGATGCATACACAATGGGACACTCCTCTTTGTAGGACAGATGAGATAGTACTGCTCCTACTCCCTATTCGGATGCATCGGTGGTTAAGCGTACTTCTAAAGTGCTATTACAATGCACTAACAGTTTATCTGATGATAGTAAGGCTTCCATGTCCACTTTTAATTCATCATTAACAAATCATATAAGGGTTTTGCAATCTGAGCTTTGTTCTTTAAGAAAGGCTCAAAAAAATTCATCAATCCCAAAAATGCCTGCAGCTGTTTGACATTGGTTGATGGAGAGGCTTTGATCACTGCTGTTACTTTCTGTGGTGATGTTTTCTTCTCATGTCTGAAGTCAAATGACCTAAAAATGTTAATTGTTTTTTCATCCATACGATCTTTTGTGCATTCAGTTTTACACCTAATTTCTGTATTTCTTGCACATAGTGAGGAGCCTTTCTTGTAACTTGTCTTCTGGATTTGCCATGATGAGTATATCGTCGAAATATGGAATACTCCCTCTAAACCTTGTAATAAGGCATTGATCTTTGCTTGAAAAATATTTGGTGCTATAGAAATGCCAAACGGTAGTATGTTGCATTTATATAAGCCCATGTGGGCTGTAAGTGCTAATTTTTCCACTGATTTATCCATTATGCGAATCTGGTGAAATGCGTAATTTAGATCTAACTTAGCAAAATATGAAGTATTTTGTAGACCCAGTATTTCCCTAACATTTGGGACAGGGTACACTCCCCTGTTTAAATAATTATTGTAACCCGGTAATCCCCATACAATATTGAATTTCAAAAAACACACACTTCACTTTTTAGCAAAAAAACTTTTATTATTGATTACAGTTTCGACTGTACCATGCAGTCTTCATCAGATCTACAAAATTTGAACATATATAAACATACAACCATTAAAATACAGTTGAAACTGTAATGAATATTAAAAGTTTTTTTGCTAAAAAGTGAAGTGTGTGAGTTTTTTGAAATTCAATATTATATATGAAGACAGCAAAAACAGAGGAGGAAGAAAAGAATCCCCATACAACCTAATTTCCCCATTCAATTTGGTTATTACCACTAACAGTGTAGCCCATTCAGAGTTTTCGATGGGTGTTAATACTCCTGATTTGACTAAGGATTTTAGCTTACCCTCAATGTTCACTCTTTGTGCAAGTGGCACTTTTCGCAGTTTGCAAACTACTAGACGCATATTTTCTAGTAATTTTATTTCGACTGGTTTTGTATCGATCAACCCTAATTCTTCATTAAAAAGCTCTGGGTATTTTCTAGTTTTTTCCTATTCTAGAAATCTCTTTTATATTATTAATTTATATTCCTAATTCATGGAACCAATCTCTCCCTATAATGGGGTTAATTTTTGCCTTTATGAT
Source organism: Epiperipatus broadwayi (assembly GCA_028023455.1). NCBI lineage: Eukaryota > Metazoa > Onychophora > Udeonychophora > Euonychophora > Peripatidae > Epiperipatus > Epiperipatus broadwayi. The sequence goes on along the minus strand of JAQFVV010000008.1, from coordinate 12,190,603 downwards.
ATATAACTGTAGATTCTCATTTTTTACTATTATATCTGATTGGCGCTGTAACCTGGCCACAAAATTTAAGCCCATGGCCATTTATGTCTTTCGCTCTAATACTTGTTTTCTCTAGCGAACTCTTCAAATTAGTTGCTGACAAACTCTCCTAATCTGTAAAACACACTATAGAAATTGCTGATCCACTGTCTATTTTCATTTCTATTTCTTTTTCCCGAATTTTAACTTTAATCATGAACTGATGTATCTCTTTCACGTGTAGATTTTTAATCATGTTTTTTTTTTTATCAATTTCCCTCCACTACTTTCTGACATGGGGTTTTCCATTATACCCTCTTTTTTATACACAAGCGCCAAATGCCCCTTTTTACCACATTTGAAACATGAATTTTGTTCCATTTGCACTCTTTCTTTGTATGGCCTAATTTACCACAACAATAACAAGTAATTTTAGTGTTGTTCATGAGGGCTAGATTCTTACTATTTGTCTTGAAAATGCCCATTTTTGTGTTATCTTCCAACCTTGCTTTATAAGCCTGAGCTTGCTCCAAAAATGAGGTCATATGCCATGCCCTTCTTAATGGCAATTTCATATGTTAATTCTGGTTTTACTAACAATTGTTGCCTAAGCCTGTCATGCACTATCCCCCAGAGTAATTGATTCATAAGGATTTCTTCTACAAAATTGCCATACCTACAATCTTTAGCCAGTTCTTTCAAAGCCAAATTATACTCCTTTATTTTCTTGCCCTTTAGTTGCTTCCTATTACGCAGGGTTAATCTTGCAATATGACGAGAGGGATGTGGGCTATAAGGTTTGTTTGATTTTTTAATTACTTCTTCATATTTAATCTTCTCAGGCAATAGTAGTTCAAAATATTTACTTATAACTTTGATTACTCTCTTGCCCACAAAACACATGATTGCTATGAGTTTTTTTTTATTATTTTTATCCCATTCAAGGTAAAAAAAAAATTTCTATCTGGGTTATATACAATGGCTTTTCTGACATGTTAGTTACCTTGAATTCTCCTATGCTATTTTGACCAACTGAATACATTTTTAGTACAAATCTAACCGTTCGATTTTTGCTATTAACCGCTATCTACTTCCAATCCCCCCCCCCCTGTTTACAGTGTTTACTCCTGACTGTGCCACTTTATTTGCTGTGTCCCGGGTTTTGCCGAGTGATCAGCAATGTTAACTTGGTTTAATAAACAGAGACCAGGTGTAACTTCTGAGTACCAAATTTACATAAAATTATAAGTAAAGTTCATGCTACCTGCAACAGGCATCTATTTATTATCTGGGAAAGCCAGTTGAGCATTGTAAAATAATAAAAGATCAGTACGATCTGTTTAAGACCCTAGTTGGCTGGATTACCTACAGGTGCCGATAACCTGGGATATTCTGTCCTCTTGAACACACCTGCAAGCCACTGTAGCAGGATAAAAATACTCTGAGAGTTATTTGTCTTTTGCTTATATACCTGTCATGTCTCGGTCTCATTTTTTTTCTATTTCTGGAGTAGTTGGTAACTCATATCTGTCAGACGTTAGATCCGGGTTCCCTGACTTGTTTTGTTCTATATATGTTAGTTGTTGTAGTTAAGAAAATAAGCTTGACAATCTATAACCATTATCAATTATTATTACTTTATACCTATATATAACATTCTTCATAAACATTCAGGCTTAATTTCTATATCTTTCAAACATTAAAATTGCACATTCAGATTTTCAAGCTTTGTTACGATTCTGATCATGGAATTAACTGTTATGGGAATAGGGTTGATATGAATTTATTAAAAAGAATCCTGACTGATTTTTTCATAATGATTTGATTAGTAATAGCTTAATTAAAATGAAATATTCTCTGCTTGACTGCATAATAAGAATTTTGTAATATAGAAATTAAATTCCAGAAGATTACCTTTTGATGTAAATACTTAGTGACTGATATCTAAAAATGATTTCATAAATGTTTGTGTCACTGCCCTGATTCGTTGAAATTAAATTTTTTTTTGTCTTTTTAAAATTGTGAGAAAACAAAAAAGACTAGTCTCTGCAGCTTGAGTTCCTTTTTAAAATGGACTATGGCATGTTAAAATCAGATGTACTTGTGTTTTTTTAAATTAATATTTCTATTAATAAGTTTATTTATTTATTTTTTCTGCTTAGTTTACTAGATTGCATGAAGAAGACTCAAAACACAATTTTTATATTGGCCAGAGTCCTTAATAAAATGGATTCAAAATGCTTTGATGGTTTTTTAATTTCAAGGTCTTCATTCTGAAAATAAATATAATATAGGTAAGTATTTAAGTTTAATTTTTTTATTACTTGTTTAAAGTATAATTTATTAATGTGTTTATATTAGTGCAGAAAGGAGTTTGCTGTTAACTGAAAGGAGACCCTTTAATTCCTCTTGGAGATCTTAAAGGAACCGATGATGGCAAATTCCTAATGTCGACTCCATACGCTTCTTGTCGTTGCAGCTGTTATTACTATATGATTATTCATATAGTACATGAACATGGATGGGCTGCTCACCAACATGCATTAGCCAGTGTGGTGAGTTTATTAGCTTTTGACCTCCGAGTTTAAGAATATTTTTTCCAATATATACAATGATGACAGACAAAAATAAATCATGGCCCTTATTCCCAGGAGGCTGTAAAGTCATCAACCAAGGCAGCGGTTGGTGGCAAAGGTGGAGGGTGCTAAGAATCCCCTGATTGCAGACTCAGGCTGCAATTTGATGATGACTTTTTTTTTTCAAGTGAAGGAAGATTGCAAGAGTTAGAAGAACTGTCTTATATTAAATGGGACATTATTGGACTTTGTGAAGTTAGAAGAAAAGGTATAGAAACGATTTAAAAAGTGGACATATATTCTACTATAAAGGCACAAATATTGGAAATACAAGTGGAGTAGGATTCATTATAAATAAAAAATGGAACAATAACATTGTGGAGATTGATGGTGTATCGGACAGAGTGGCAAGATTAGTTTTACAACTTAATAGCAGATACCAAATGCAGATAATTCAGGTTTATGCCCCAACAAGTTCTCATATTGGTGAAGTAGTAGAAGATTTTTATATGGATGTATAAAAGGTTTTTGATCAGAGTAAACAACATTTTAAAATTGTTATGGGAGACTTTAATGTCAGAATTGATAAACAAATGAAAGATGAAAATGCTGCAGGTAATTTTGGTTATGGTAATAGAAATGAGAGAGGACATAGACTTGTGGAGTTTGCAGAAAAATAAAAACTTTATATTATGAATTATTTTTTTGAGAAAAATGTTAAAAGGAAATGGACATGGAAGCATCCAAATGAAGGTACAGCAGAATTGGATTATGTTTTGACTAGAAAATATATATTTCAAGATTGTAATGTTCTTAATAAATTTAACACAGGAAGTGATCATCGATTAGTAAGATGTAATATACATGTTAATGCAAAACTAGAGAGACAAAAATTATTAAGAAAAACAATGTTTACAGTTGATATTCCCAATCTTCAAAAATATTCTAATGAATTTAAATTAGAACTTATAAATCGGTTTCAAGCATTAGTAGATGTTGAACATGATTCAGATTTGAATGACATTAATAAGAAAATAACTGATACACTTTTAAAAACTGCAACAAAGATAGCTGGTAGAAAAAAGCAGCAATTTACCAATATAATTTCTACTGAGACTAGAGAATTTATGAAGAAAAGAAGGAATATGAGGATACAACAATGATGCATTAAAAAAGATTGAGTATCTCGAATTTTGTAAAATGGTGCAGAAAAGAGTTGAAAATGATATAAGAAAGTATAATTGTGAACTAGCAAGGAAAGCTGTAGAAGAGAATAAAAGTCTAAAGAGTGTAAAACAACATTTTGGTATTGGTAGGAAATTTATATCTGCAATAAGAAAAAAAGATGGCATTATTACTAAAAAGAAAGATGACATCATGAAATGTGTAGAAGACTTCTATCAAGAATTATATAGTAATAAAGAACAAGTGCCTCCTATACCTATTATATCTTCTGAATTGCCAGAATTTTGAATGAGGAAATGAGACATGCAATTAAATTTATGAAGAAGGGAAAGCTCCAGGTAATGATGGAATCATAATTGATATATTAAAAGAAGCAAGTGAAGAAATAGAAATTTTTTAGCAAAGTTATATACCAAATGTCTAAATGATAAAGATGTACCAGATGATTGGAAAAATGCAGTATTAATATTAATATTTAAAAAAGGTGATAAAGAAGATATTAGAAATTACATACCTATCAGTCTTTAATCAGTTTTATACAAAATTTTTACTAAGATAATTACAACTCGTCTACAAGCTGGATTTAAAAGTGGTTTTAGTACAGTAGATCATATCCAGGTATTGAAAGAAGTTATAAAAAGGACAAATGAATATGAGTTGCCATTATGCTTAGAATTTGTAGATTATGAAAAGGCATTTGATTCTATAAACACATTCTTCAGTGATTAAAGCATTGGATCATCAAGGTGTAGATCCAGGATATTGTCATATTTTAAAGAATATTTATAAAAATGCAACAGCAACAATTAGATTATATAATGATAGTAGGAAAATCAACATTGAAAAGAGTGTAAGACAAGGAGACTCCATATCTCCAAAACTTTTTACAGCAGTGCTGCAAGAAGTATTTTATGGATTAAAATGGAAAGCTAAAGGAGTGAAAGTAAATGGAGATTATTTAAGTCATTTAGGTTTTGCAGATGAGGTAGTTGTTTTTGTAAATAATGCTTTAGAGCTACAGGAAATGTTGCAGGAGTTATCAGATGAAAGTAGGACTAAAGATAAATGTTAAAAAGACTAAAGTAATATTTAATAGATTTTCTCAAAATATGAAAATAAAGCATCACATGATCACATCTCCTATGCTAGCACATTAATAACACAGGTGGCAATACTGTATGGAGAGTTTTGCTTTGTTTATGAAAATAAAGATTGATTATGATGAATTAGAAGAAGTTAATAGTTACAAATACCTTGATAAGATTGTTAATACAGATGGAAACATAATGGATGAAATTAATCATAGGATTAAACTTGGTTGGAGTGCTTTTGGTAGAAATAACTTGATACTAAAAGGAAATATGTCTATGTGTTTAAAAATGAAGGTTTTTAATAAATGTGTTTTGCCAGTTCTTACTTATGGATCTGAGACTTGGACACTTAATAGAAGAGCAATACAGAGGCTTCAGACCACTCAAAGAAGTATAGAGAGATGCATGTTGGGAGTGACAAGAAGAGATCGAAAACACAATGTATGGGTGAGCGAATAAACAGGTGTTACTGACCTCATTGAAAAAATTAAGACTGAAATGGAGTTGGGCTGGACATATTGCTAGAAGGGATGATAATAGATGGACAATTGAAATTTTGAACTGGATTTCAAGAGATTGTAAAAGACTCAGAAAGAGATCACATGTGAGATGGATGGATGAAATAAAAAAGTGTGCAGGGGTGATGTGGAGAAGAGAAGCTAAAGATAGGAAAAGATGGATTGAACTTGGAGAGACCTTCTTCCTGCAGTGGATTGATAATGGTTGATGATAATTAGTGTATCTGTAGTATATAAATTATGTTTGTATTCGAATATGACAGTGGTTTATATACAATGTAATTTTGAGCTCTGACCCAAGATTGAGGCAACCTTATTTTATAGACATAATGGTAAAACTGACATAGTGATCACAACTTTTCATCCTCTATTTTTAAAAAATTGAACTATATTTTATTTGTACTATGTAATTGTAAAGTATATCTAACTATAAATATATTTTCTACATGAAGGTTAATAAAAAAACTAAAAAAAAAACTTACATTTTTATGCGTAGTTTTGAGCTGTGTATATGAGAAAATTCCCAAAAAATGGTGGCATCTTTGTGCATACCCCTAAAAGCAAATTCCTGCAGGTATGATGAAAACAAATCTGCTGGTACCAAATTGGTATTTTAGCTTATGCTTTGTTCTCATCCACATTATTAGGGTGGATAAGTTCGTCATCCGAGTCAACAAAGTTGTCTTTGTGGGTGATGACAGAGTAAAGGTATATAACATTATCTAGATCACTTATATTGCTATATACATACTAGCCATCAGTGATTATATGGGTACCAGATAAAATGTGTTGCTGTATGAGCAATTCCAGAGTGGCAGCTGATTCATCTTCAATTTCTGTTAAAAAAAACTCTTGATCCTCTCTCTATCCCACTGAATACCCAATGGCCTCTCATTGCTTTTCTATGGTGTTTTCGGTGAAAGAAATATGACTCATCGATCTCCACTAACTGTGGTTCACCGTTGACATCAAATCTGCTGACAAGTGCTAGATTTCTGTCTAAATATGTAGTACATTATTCCTGGCAAAAATGACACCAGTCTATGATCACTCATTTGCTAACATCAGTCTCGTGAACAATAAAATGCATTGGCAAATTATTCATCCAATAAAATATTATATGAACAATGAAGTTCTAAGACAGATGGCCTCAGAAAAAAAAACCCACTTTTTATGGATTACATTGGCATATTCTGCATTGCCATCTAATACTATCTAAGCTGTCTGAATATTTCACCCGCAATTATTGAATAATGCATAGCAGACATGGCATACTGTTCTTCAATAAGCGTCTCCTGGCCAGCCATTTCATGGTCAATTCTGGAGTTTGAAATTGTTTCAGCAAGTGACATATTCCAGCTTTCTGCCAGAACAGCCACAACATCTAAAATTTCATTTTGGAGACCCAAAGAAGTGATGGAAATTCTCTCTGACAGTCTTGATATTGCAAAAATTACAACGTGTCAAAAGTAGTTCATAATTTTGATGGCAAGGACAACTTCTTTTGTGACATTTGTTAAGTTTTGCTACATATGAATGTTAATATTTAATAGTTTATAACCTAGCTCAAAATTGCACATAAAAATGTAAGTTTTTTTTTACTTTTTTTTATTAACCTTCATGTAAAGAATACATTTATAGTTAGATATACTTTACAATTACATTGTACGAATAAAATAGAGTTCAATTTTTTAAAAATTGAGGGCGAAAAGTTGTGACTGTCAGTTTTAATGACATAATGATTTTCAAAAGATTTAATAATTTATTAGTGCATTTGTATTTGCATGTCTGTGATTGTATAACAAGTAATGATTTTTGTATATAAAATTATGGTATTATAGAGCAGTGCAATGTAAATTTTTAAAACTGATTATCAGATGTACAGAAAGGTTGCAAATGATAAAGCAATGACAAAATTTACTAGGCATAGTAATGTGAAAATATAAACTCTTAAAACCAATAAAGAGTGGTTTCAAGTGGTGTGTGTGGTGATAGCCACAATAGTTATATACAGGCAAAGAATCAAATCTTGATTCTTGCCTATGCCTTGGTATCCATGTTGTGGAATCAGTAGTTTTGCCACATCTTGCATCACATTATTTTCAAGTCTATAGCTATGGAAATGAGCTATATGCAAATAAATTATTTATGTGGGACAATAAATATAAAAGAAAGCATCATTGATACAGACAGTACCCTTCATTTTTTTAGTTTTGGACAGATAAGAAGCCAATTGCTATGATTACAAATGCATATCCACCTGGAAATGATTTGTTTTGTATCTTTTATTAGGATTAATCTTTTTCTTACAAGTGCCTTGAGTTTTTTTTAACTTTTGGAATACAAGATAAAAATGAATTCTTATGTGACTACTTTTGTAAATACTGAAGCTATGGATTATCTTGGGTAAGCATTATATATGGTTTGAATGAGAATTGTGTAAGGAATTCAAAGAAATTATCAATGAAGATGTAATTTTAAACTTAGTTTTTTTTTTTTCATATGTCAAATATGTTGACTGGGAAGCAAACCTGGGCCAGCTGCTTGGAAGGCAGCTATTATGAACAAACAATAAAGTAATAATTTTTTTGGATATTATTTTTTTTTTTTAATGGTAATCACTATTTGTCTTAGCCTTATTCTTTTTTTAGTTTTTCTATTTTCTGTTAATATCTAGCATTTTGCTCTAACATTATTAAAACTGAAATTATTGTGAAAAATCTTGTGTCAAATCAGTTTTTTTTAAATTCAATATGGTGCCAAATACCCATATAATTAAAAGTTGAAAGGATATACATATTATTTGCTAATGAGTCATTAAATCTTTTTTGTTATTGCATTGAAAATAACATGACTAAAAAATGATATTCTTATGAAGTCAATGGATAGATAGTGTTCCCTTTTTTTTATTTTTTATTTATTTAGCCATTGGAATATTTTGTTCATTTTTTAATTCATTAGCCAACCTATTGGCTGATTTATATTTGTATAGAGATATCAAGTTTGAAATTGAAAATTGAAAGAGTGCAAGTCTTTATGTATACTTTCAGATTTTCAAATTATAGTAGTGCTACGTCAGTTTCAAAATGTTTAATCCATGAAGATACACCAAATCATTTTAACCTCAGTTTTATTTTTCTAATGTTACAGAATAATTACCATAGAATATCAATAATGCTGTACATTTGGCAATTAATAAATATATAGAAGACAGATAATTAAAATGCCAATTAGAATATTAATTGAGCAAATAGAATTATAAAAGTTAGCAATTGAACTTAATAATGAGTTTACTAACAAAAAGGAGAATTGTAATTCAATCAAATTTTGTTTTTTCCTTATTTGTCTATAATTCAATAAATAGTGATGGTGCCCTGCCAGAAAGGTTATAAATTTATTCTTCAAAAATTTACAGCTTAGTGCTGCTTTTGACCATGTCTTATATTCATAGAATTAATATTGTAATGGTCAAGATTTTATAATGAGTCAACAAAACCAAAAGACCAAGCAGGGACTCTCAATCAGCAGACAGAGAGTTATTCCCATTTTCCAAGTTTAAGCCCCTACCTAGGCTTACTAGTCTCAACTACCTAATTAACATCCTTGATGTCAGGCAGCTTCCCTTCATACAGTGCGACATAGCTCAGAGTTCTCCATAACTCATGCCATGCTAGCACTTCTTAAGGATCACAAAGTTTATATTATCCTTGTTTGGTATGATTTGGAACTTTAGTCATTTCTATAATATTACAGATCTAATATTATATCTATAAGATACAAAACCATGGATGTTGTTTGTTTTGCAAATAACTGACTGTAGTGTTCTGTTCTATCAGCCACGTGATGGTAATGATGCTAAGCAAAAACACATAGATATAACATTTCCAGGGCAGCAATTCTATAGAACTATTGACTGTAACAGGGTATATATACATTACATTTAAATTTTAGTACTTAAATTTTTTTTTGTAAATATCTAATAATGAATTAAAAGCACAGATGTTCGAAATGCACAAATAATGAGTTATTAATTTATTAATAAGTTTAATTTAAATATTGAAATAAAATAAGCTTAAAAAAAATTATAGAATCGAAGTAAAGATTCTAATCTTTTAATAAATATAATAAAAACATTTTAATTTTAAAAATAACGAAGAGAGTTTTTAACAAAAATAAAATTACAAACAGATCCTTAGGGCAAAATAACCGTTAAAAAGATTATTACAAAATAGATAAGAGTCGAGAAATAGAAGCAAAAACTTGCTTTTCCCACCAAGATATATACACAGACCACAGAGAAAATATCTACTTAGCTACAAACCCAATGAACCAATGAAATACATATATGAAATATGTCAGATGAATCCGTGCATTCCTAGATAAGACGTTTCAGGACTATAAAAGGAAAAATTCAAAAGAAAGAATTAATTAGAAGATTAGAATTTTGAATTCAATTTGTCGTTGCTGAAAAGTTAAAAGTTATTGTTGCCATTACCAAAAATGTAATTTGTTTTAATCATGCTTCCCTTGGTTCGGCCGGCCAAAGGCAGCTTTCATCTCCATGGATCCCAGGATCGAACCACTGGTACCATCTTCAGAAATCATTATAAATCTTCATAAAGCATCATCGTCCACAAGAAATGGCCCTTGTGTAAATTTAAATCTTCGTCACGAAGGAATGAGCACGGAGAAAGGAAAGTATAAATTATAAATGATAAAAATGAAATATAAACTCTCTTCAATTTAAAATCTCCGAACTTTATTTTTCTTTAAATATGAACTATAGATTTTCTTTCCTGATCAAACCAGAAATTTATTTTTTATAAACTTTGCAATTTTAAAGTCTTAACAAAAGTTTAAACGTAATCTTTTTAAAATATGTATATTTTTTTTTATTTATGCTTAGTATAAGGTCTGTTTGTAATAGGGCAGAAGTTTGCGATTGCAAATGAATTTAAAGATAAAATCAAACACGTATCATTGTTTGTGCATTATTAAATTTTAAAAAATAGGTCAAATATATTATTTGTGGTAAAAATAAGTTGAATATAATGTGATTTTAAAATAAGTTAAAAACCCTAAACTAAAGATTTTTTTTAAACAATTAAATTATTAAATTGGCTTAAATTTAAGTTGAGTGTAGATAGCTGCTTAGCCTCATTTAAGTATATGTTAGTTTAAAGGGGTTTTGATCTCAGACTATTTGTTTCGTAGTTATGTCGATGCTGATGGAAAGATATATGGATGTTTATATCAATGTAATGTGAAGTATGTTAGCATTTAGGGCAACTTGCCCAACTGAATGCATGACCCCAAAGGAGTAGTCGTGGCATTGAAATGGATGTGGAGTACTTCCCATGACTTTGACCCCTTTCAGCTCTATGGATAGGGACTATAAGTCGGCAAGATAGACCACTCTCCCATCCATATGTAGCATTCTCTTTTTATTGTTTTATATGCATGATTCCTTTGCCAGACAGATGTACATTCCTGTACTGGATGAAGGTCATGATCTTCAAATAATATCACGCTGTCAGATGCACATTCCCATCAGCGTGGTTCTGTGCTAACATGTTTACATTGCATTGGTTGCGGATATATACCTGAAAGTGAGAATTAGTGTGGCTGTGGACTTTTAGCCTGGAGTCTAATGTTTTGAAAATCTTTTAAGTGCGCTGTCTAGGTGGCCTATCTATGCTCAACATTCTAAGATTAAAAATTAAAGTTAAAAAATAATAATAATAATAATAATAATAATGAAACCTAAAACAATTATTTTTATAATAATTTTTTTTTAAATTTGTGTGTTGTCATATATATATATGTGAATAAACTCTTTTGTGTTATTAATCCTGACAGTGATCTAGTTTTTTATTTTTAATCTTTATTAAAAATATATTTTAATAAATATGTTTTAAACTTCTGCTACTCCATGAGCTAGTGACTAGTGCTGACGGTCGTGGTAAAATATATATGTAAAAGTTGGATCTTTAACAGCGCATATCTGCCTGCTCTATAAATTTTCCAGGTTCAAATAGCCTGGTAGCACCCTGTAGCACAGATACAGAAAGACCTCTGATCCACCCCAACTGTTATATGACTATATTTGAAATAGGAAATAAAAGTAAATTATATTACGATTTCCATAAAATTAACAAATTCAAACAAAATATAAAAATGTAAGCCGACTTTTTGGAATAGTAATTTATCAGACTGTATTTTTTGTGTGGGTGTCCATAAAAAATTACTTTACTTTTGAATAGCAAATAATGTACATTAGAGACTTTTTTGGACAGTAATTAATTAGAGACTGACTTTTTTGGTTGTGTGTGTGTGGATGTAAAAAGTTATGTTCCTTTTTTAATAGAAAATAAGAGTAAATTTTAGCCTTTTGGGACCTTAATTAATCAGACACTGTTTTTTGAAACAAATTCAAACAAAATTTTACAATGAAAGCCGACTTTGACTTTTTTGGGACAGTAATTAATCAGAGAGTGGCATTTTTGTGTGTGTGTATCCATAAAAAGTTACATTAATTTTTTAATAACAAATAATAGTAAATATAGTGGATACTTTTTTTGGACAGTAATTAATCAGAGATGGGATTCTTTGGGTATGTGTGGTTAGGAAAAGTTACAGTACTTTTTGTAATAAAAAATAAAAGTAAAATTTACCTTTTTTTGGACAGTAATTAATCAGACACTGCATTTTGGGGGGGAAAGTAAATTAGATTGCAATTTACCTACTAATGTTAATAATTATAAACTATTAAAATTAAACCTGACTCCAGTGTCTGGTAATTGCCAATTTAAAGAATTTGAAGCAGCCACCTTCTTGTCTCAGATGATTTCTCATGGATACATTACTTTCATCAGGAACTTCGAAATAGTGCTGTGCCACACCCCAAAATCCAATTTGTGAGGGTCCTGATGAAACAGTGATGACATTGTTAAAACTGTTTAGAAGGTACCAGTAGGTCAGTTCACATGAAAAAAAAGGTTGGAACTGAAAAGTTCAATTATTTAGAGACAATGCAGTCAACACATCATACTGCAGTGAAAATAGACAACCCAGCTTTACAATAAAGTGCATAACACAGGCAAGTATGGCAGCCAATGAAGGCATTTTTCTGTGCTTTTAGCATAGAAAAAAGCCACAGCAGTAGCCAGCAGGTGAGTAAATGGGCCCCATTTTATCATAAAAAGAGGCTATATGCTTGGCTGTGACCACGGAAACTTCATATTTCTAGCAATTTAGCCAGAAATAGTGCCATCAAGCAGCTGGCATGATAGAACATAACACTACCTAACTGATTTATTAAGTTATATAGATAATAACTAATTAATAGTTCCAAGTCGCAGTAAGGATGTACACTTAGTTAACAAGAATAAGAAGTTTTATTATAAATTTAAAATGAGAGAGTAACTTACAAGATATTGTATTGGGGTGATCTGCTGGCTTTACATAGCACTGTAGAAGGTAGTTGCAGCTTATAACAATGATGTAGCCTCTATTTAATCTGTTTAGAAAATTATAATCTACCAGTCCATTTCAGGTTTGAACATACAGATAATGACATTTATTTACTGGGACAACTTGTGTATGGGTTTGAGTTTAGATTACCCAGGGTTGCTGATGAGTGCAGGTGGAGGTTAAAGGCAAATATTACTTAAAAATTGTGGTACTACTTTAAGTTAGTGGGATCAATGGCACATAAAATAAGGATGATCAGCTTAGTGATCTGATAGCATGGTTTACCACTGAAGGATGGATGTTTCTGCATGCAGATGTGTATCTGCTTCTAATCAAGGGCACATACCAGTGGAAAGAGTCTCCTGTGGGACTTAGACTGACACTAATCTATGGATTAGGAAGCTGGCCACATGGTGTCTGGTCTGCCCTCATGCAGTTTGACAATATGGCACATGAACTATACAGAGAATACATGATGAAATTGAAAATAATGATACAGCCATTGCCACACATATATGAAGGTAAGAACACAGTATATGTAGAGGTATAAACAAATTATGAAGCCTTCCGTCTACATGAATAACATTATGAAATTTATTTTATATATAAACCATAAGCTTCCCCAGTTAACCAAGTATGAGTATTTCTAGTAAAAAACCTGACCACATTAAATATTTTAATAATCTCAAATTTGAAAAATCTAACAAAATAATATTTAAGTATTAGTGAGATTAATTACACCTAAATAGACTGATAGCCCAATCCATTATTTCTTACATAGTTTATATATGGATTGCAGTTTCAATTTAGATATTTTATTGCATCGAGAAACAATGCAAGATATACATTTAGAGAACTTTATTAATGCTACTTCTTATATAATAACATCCTGAATTCTAAATATTACTGCATTTACATGAGTTTTCATTACAGAGAATCTTTTTATCAAAAGAATTATTAATTTAGTGGTATGTAAAGGAATTATTTGAAATATATTTTATTATGAACATCTTTAATAAAAATTAGTTTTTAGGACAGTATAGGATTATATGTAGAGAGAGCCACACGATAAACAAATATATAATTTATAAATTAGTTGAATAGAAATCACTGGCCACCCTTCATTAATTCTATACATAATTCTAAGAATTTTGATATATAACCTTTTTTGACATGATGGGGGATATAAGACAAGATACTAAGAAAAAACTATTTATGTAGTGTTATTATTTTTAAATTTTAATAGTTTTAAATTGGCATTTTCTCAGCTTGCTCCATCCCTTGGTATTTTGAAAGCAGAGAAGCATAACACATTTGATGAATTGAAATTTAACTCCATCATTCAAGATAATATACATAAATAAAATTGCAAAATAAATTTTTAATTTGTTGAAATAATTAATTCAATAGATTTAACATTAATATATACAATATAGATAATTTATAACATTAAGACTAGTTAATTAGATATGTTAAATAAAATGGAGTTACAGTTAAAATTTGGATAAACTGAAACATTTTATCAGCAATAAGGTAAGGCTTCGGGACTTCTGCATAGATTTGTAGATGGATTTATGATCTTCAGGCTTGCATTAGGATGGTAGGACATGGATGGATTCTCTACATCTTTGATGGAATTCTTCTGGATGCCAACTTCACTGATGGCCATGGAGAAACTGACTCTTGACTACTCGTTCATAATAGCAGGTACAGTTAACGTGATTCTTCTTAAGCAGGGTGATGAATATGTCTTCTAGATTATATATTTTATTTAATAATAACTATCAGAAGATTCAGAATAATTTTTAGACTAAAATAAATATCATGATACTTTTAATAATTAAAATTTTAGAATAATAATAACATGTCCTTTTTCATTTTATATATATATTGTTTTATGCCTGGGGTTGTATCTCATGAGTTTTTTTAATAGATTTCAATCTAATTTCTCTAACTGCCATTCCATCTTACTTTTGCTTCTGTAGTACTTTGTGCTGCCACATAGATTTCCTTTCTTTTGTCTATTACTGTCATTTAACACCTTAACGTGTCTAAAAATGTTCAACTGTAACTATTACAGGGGATGGTATGTATAGATAGAGAAATATGGCACTTATGTTTTCTTCCCTAATGGCTACCTATCTCCCATTGTATAAAATATTTTAACTTTTTTTCTAAATTGATTCTCCTTTTAACAAGATATACTTTTTTTCTTAAAATAAAATTGCATGATTTAAACAATCAGTCTTTAACTTTAGAAAATGATGCAAGATTGTACATGCACATTCCTAATGTGTGTGGATATTAATAAATTTTATATATATATATATGATAGGAGATAAGTTAGTTCAAGTAAACATGAAGCTAGCATATCTGTGTGCACATATACACTGCTTCAACATGGGTGTATACATTTATAAATTTAAATATACTATTTGCATGGTAATGCAATGCAAGAGACTTTCTTATTTATCATATTAGTTATTTGCAATAAAGTGCACTTCTATATTTTTTTATTATTGCACTTAGCTCAAACGATTTTAATATTAAATTGTGACCATTTAATATTATTTGTGCTAAGTGCAATGATCGAAAAAGAAAATATAAAGAGGCATGGTTTATTTCAAATAACATCAATGTGATAAATAAGAAAGTCTTGAGCACTTAATTATCATACAAATATTATACATAAATTTATAAACTTATAAATTCTATTTTCTATACAGCAATATTAATTCTATGAATATGACCAACATGATCAAAAGCAGTGCTAAGCTGTAAATTTTTAAAGAATAAATTTATAATCTTTCCAGCATAATGTACCATCACTATTTATTGAAAAAATAAGAATTCTTAATATAAGAGCTCTGGATGCAGTTTTAAGTAGTATCTATATTGTGATGATATGATGGTAATCATTATCATCATCTTTAGAAAAGTTTATGTTTAAGTCATGTAGAATATTTTTGGAATTATAGTAATAAACTATATGCATTGATTGACAATTACTTCCCTGATTTACCATATAATATTAATCAAACACAAAGTATAAACAGAATCAAAAAGGGATATATTCAAGCTTGCTAGGGATCTTATATCCTTAATGATTAGCTTATAATAAAATGTTTGTGCTCTTATCTAAAGATTCATTGCAAATTAACCCAGATTAATTTGATGTCTCATTTTAATTTATAAAACACAGCAATTTCATATAAAAATGAATCTCATTTATTATTAATATCAGTTTTGGACTAGTTTTCATAATATAACTGGGTTTAAATTTCAGATGAATGGTAAGAGCTACAAACCAATCTTACATTTATTAAAGAGAATGGAAAGGTGTATCTGATGAAACATCTCATTAATAATACATTAAAAACTGGAGAGATATACTATTTCAAAGTTAAGTAGCTTTGAACTTTTATATATATATTTCTCTCTCTCTGTGTGTGTGTGTTAGCTCTAATGCTTTAATTTATTTTATGCAATGATTAAAAATAAATCTTTAATTAAGAAAAGTTTTTTAATTAAAATATTGTGTAAGATAATCCACAGTGATTATAAAAGTTTAATTTTGATTTATAAAATATAATTTTGAATTTGGATGGCAATATTAATTAAATCAAGGTGCCAGAAAAATCCATGTCAGGTGATAAATAATTTGTTTTAGAGAGAGATTATTGGTGAACCAGAATAAATTGTGCAGTCTGATAGCTAAGAGAAAAGAAATGACAAAGAGAAAAATGAGTGCTTACTGTTAAGATTTAATGGCCATTTAACATTGATCTACTGTTAGTTTAACTGTGCTCAAAATTCTTTTGTGGTTTTGTTTGTGTCTTTTGCCACGTGCTAAAATATTCTAAATTGCTGTCTTACTATTATCTTAGTATGTTTCTAACTAAAAGAAAAATGTAATGATGACGTTTGTTCTTCTAAAAACATTTTGCTCTGACTTTATCTGCTGTTTACAGAGGTATTTTATAAGGAAATATGGTGACACATATCTAAATATTCTACATTTTAAATGAAAACCCTAAAACAATCAAAACTATGCTTGTGTTTAAAGAAGATTCCAAAATCAAAGATGTTATCGAGGCTCAATAAATATCTGTAAACTTACAGATTATCACATAATCAGCAGTGAAGTATATAAATAAATGAATCTTACAATTGTAACTATTTGTTTTTATAATAATTATATTAAATATTTGAAAACCAGGCACTCTTCACAAACATGGAGCTTAATTGTAAGTATTAGGAATTTGAAGTCAGATTTTCAAGCACCCTTCAACTATTCACACTATCTCGTACAACTGATACACATGACCACACACATGTAGAAAAAATAAATAATCACCAATATATGTATTTCATGCTAAACTAGCACTCATCAGTTGGTCCAGATTATCATCTCTCACACATATATATAATCAGTGCTCAGTTTATATTAAGACAGCAAATCTTCATACTTTAGTGGACATGCTTCAATCTACTCCAACTTTTCAGCCATCCATATCATTGAATATCTGAGTTTAAATCCCTAATACTTACAATTAAGTTCCAGGTTTGTGAAGAATGCCTTATTTTCAAACATATCAAGCTTATATCCTGTCCATCCCTCTTCTATGTATTTAAATGGATACGGTTCTATACATGAGGGATCAGAGTGACTTGAGGTCAACATGGGCATGGCAATAATATTGCCATCAGCATGGGATTTGGGTTTTCATCATCAGATTTTCAATGATATGGATGGCTGAAAAGTTGGAGTAAATTGAAGCCTGTCCATTAAGGTATGAACATTTGCTATCTTAATATAAACTGAGCACTGATTATATATATTTGTGGGAGATTATAATCTGGACCAACTGATGAGTGCTGGTTTAGCATGAAATACGTATATTGGTGATTATTTATCTTTTTTACATGTGTATTGTCATGTGTGACAGTTGTATGAGATAGTGTGAATAGTTTAAAGGGTGCTTGAAAATTTGTGTTCAAATTCCTAATACTTATAATAATTATATTAGTATAACATGTATCTCGGATGAATTATACAATTGTCAATCATTGATATCCCCCCATTTATAAATTTGTTTATTATATTATTTATATATTGTATCAGTCACTCCTTCACTTCTTTTGATCACTGAGGGCGCCACTGTCAACCTAAAAAATTTAATTTATGATGATCTAGACCCAGGAAAAGAAAGATCTTTAAAGTTCAGACAATTGAGGAACAGGACTAAGTCACAAACATCAGCCAAAAATAATTATAAATAATTTCATTAAATTCTAAAATAAACATTAGTCAAACAAAATATAAAAGTTTGACTCTAATTCTTTCATTTGGTTTATCAGAGAGCATACGTGAGGATTATTGCATTAAACACTTCAGCAGATAAGTTCATTTTCTCACTTAATGATTCAAGGGATTTATGATTTCTTCCTGTCAGCAATTTTTCTAAACAAATTCCACTTTCCTTTATTTAGAGATTTCAAAAAAAGAGAAATAATCTTATATGGAAGTCAATGAACAGCATAGAGTGAGTTTTCCCTAAAACCTGGCAAACATCAGGGTATAATAGAGATGTCATATACCTGCAAACACTCATAAGAAATCAAACAATGCAACTTTTAAGGTTAATTCCAACAAGCAAAGATAAAAGTTTACAATTTTCCATAATCTGAAATAGAAAAAATCTCTACAGTTTAAGAAACAATATAACTGGTAAATCATTAACCAAAAGATTTATGGCCTGCAGTAAATGCAAACACATGTTAACTAATCTAATTTCAACTGAAATAGGGAACAGGTGAGTTAAAAAGAAAACAAATAGTATCTGCCAAAGCTTTGAACATCAATTCATAATAATAACAAAGAAATAAACTGAGTGTAAAACATAAACATACAATACATTTGGACAAATCTAAAATATAAAATTTTAAACTAAAACTCCAATACATATAAAAATATTTCTAAAGTAATTGATGATATTTAAATGATTTTACATAATTTATTGTAGGTGCACATTTCTTTTTATATTAAGTTGAGACTTAAGCAAAGAAATTTGAACTAAGATTTTAAGCCCTGGTTATAATATAAAAATGTTTGTTTACCTTTGAGACATGTTCTGTATGGCTGATTTCTTCCAATGGAGTGCACACCATTCAGGTCTATCAAGAGTTCATTATGATGGTTTTTGATTTTTATTTATCTGGTCAGGAGTATGAAGACAATCTTTAGAATAAGTTTGGGACTAGGATTTTAGATCATGTTCATGATGTTACAATTATAGAGTTCCAGAGTTCATCTTTGGATTGGTTTAGCACTACATACTTTTAGGGTTTCCTGTAGCATGTAATTTTGGCATGGTAAATAGTAATCAGTAATTTTTCATTTGCAAAAATATAATAGCATTTGTAATATAAAATGCAGGCAGCAATTGTCAAAATATAAGGCATTCATCATCCATGATTATAAAATATAAAAGTTAGAATCCTCAATCAAAAACACGGAATTTTTATATAAAATTGTTATCTCCTGCCTAACCTTGATTAAAAATATTTGACCAGGGTAAACCTTTCTCCTGCTTAATCTTAATTAAACATAAAATACATCCAGGGCTTTTATCTACTTTTAAACATGAATTAAATTTAAGTAAATGAGGAAATAAGCCTCACAATCAAAACTCTTAAATTAAAATGTTTTTACAATTTTTATCTATAATAGAGTACATATATTATGGGAAATAAATAAAATACAAAATTTTTAAATACAATTTTCTCTTTTCTTTTAAAATCTTTAAAAATATATCTTTTGATTTCACAATTGTTGCTTTTGAAATGGATAAATCATCTAGTTCAATATATATGTATTTCACGGGAAAGAAATGCTAATGATTTTATTTTTATTTTAATTCTTTATTAATTGTTAAATATTTTTTATTAAGATAGTACAAACATTTAGTTATTTGATGTTCTCTGTCTCATTCAAATATATCAGCATTATGTGTACTGTGTAAGAATTGATTCTTTAAAATAAAAGCATTTAGTTATTTGATGTTTTCTGTTTCATTCAAATATATCATCAGCATTATCTGTACTGTGGATGAATCCATTCTTTAAATTGTGCTATTTCTGGAATATTAACAGGGATGTTAGGATTGTAGAGCTGAGCTTTGTCTATGCTCATTAGTAGTAGTTCTTCTGGAATAAAAAATGATATGAGTCCTGGTTTTACCATGAGTCTAAGTTACTAATATTGAGCAATCTTGGACTCCATCATCAGAAAGCTTATTGACAGAAAATGATGATGATCAGGAAATATGGCCTCTGTTTAAATTGAAATTATAAAGAGAATAGACCCTTGCTTGATTATCATCAATCCTAAATATAGCCATTTGGGAAATACCAATGATAAATGAGATTATTTCATTCTTGTAATTTTGATACAATATGGTACTTTATCAATTGGCTGCTTCCCAATACATTGTATTTGTAGAAATAATTTGTAACAAATTTAAATAATAAAAATACATCTACTTTAATAAAAATATAGATAAATAAATCTTAATAATATTTAATAGAAATCAAAGACAGATCAATCATTTTATTGAAGATGTTAATAAAATATATAAAAACATTTACAATAAAAAGAGAACAATGAAATAAAATAGTTTATTTAAATATTTTTATTTATAAAAAATTTTTAAATGGACAAACTGTTGTAGAAACAATAATATATATAAAAAACTAATAGTAAAAACAATATTGCAGATTGTTTTCAAATATAGAATTAGCAGTATATGTTTTAGAATGCATAAATATAAAAATTATTGTTCTAATAAAGAATATTCAAAAGAAATATCAAAATAGTAGTAAAAAATAAGAAAGTTACTATGAAAAATAACAAATATTTTGAAATAAAGATTAACAATAAAATATCAAAATGTGTAAATAAAATTAAAGAAATATGAGTAATTGGATAGATATTTTTAAAAAATCAATAGTTTTTTAGAAAATAAATGAACAAGTTATAATAAAGATATTTAAAATTATATTAGGAGTTTATAAAATAAACTGCAAAGAATGTTACCTAGCAAAAATAAATATGGAAAAATATAGTTTTTTTATACATACTAAAGGATTCTGCTGTAAAAATTTTATTCATTAAAAATTTAATATGGTTATATTACACATATTAAATGTTATTAATTTTATATTAAAAAATAGAATTTTTTTTTTTTGATAAAAAGTATTCAAAGAGATTTGGATAAATTGTATTAAAAAATAGGTTAATAAAAATACAAATTATGGAAATAGATTACAATTTTTTTTTAGTTCAGTAGAAAGGATTAGAAATTTTATTTATTTATTTTTTTGCATAATTTAAATATTATAGTGTAGATATATATAATGTTATGAGTTAGATAATATTAAAAAAAGTTAATGAAAGATAAAATAGTATTTTAAAAGTAATATTATTTTAAAATAATATATAAATATAAAAGCTAAAAAATACAAATTATAAAGCATTTGAAATCAGTTAAATTTAATATTAAACAAAGTTAAAATTATGTATTTATACATATTGAACTGGGTTTCACTATGTTTCCCCCAATCATACAAGGTTTTAACATATTTATCAAACTGCATATTTATCTTCACACATATAATGTATATATTTATTTTATATACATATATAGTTAATAAATTTAGAATAACCAAATCATGGCCTCATATAAATACATTAATGAATTACTAGGAAACCATGACTATCATCTGTTTGGCCAAATCCGGGGTATTAATATTACTTATTCCAGAAGAATTATTAGTGCATGGTTTAATATCAAACTTTTAAGGTGCCAGCATCAGTGAATTGTTTCACTAATACACTGTCTCAGTATTAGTTAACTAATTTACTCTTTATATTTGGTAAATCTCCCCCCAAGCAAAGTATCGAAAGATAATTAAGGATATCAACATTCACTCTTTAAGTAAAAGAATTACGAAGATTGTTGAATTCTATTTTAAAATTTAAAAATAAAGTAATACAATTCATAGCCTATTCATTTCCGAATACCCTTTTTAAAAACTCAACACACACATATATATATAAGATACAATCACTAGTATGAATTAGTAAGAATAATACATGAATATAACATCAAATTATTAAATTACATTATAGAAAGTAATAATTAAAGTTCTTTACAAGAGTTCATTAATAAATTTCTGTTTAATTCATTTTAAGTTTGGATATTTTAACAAAAGGAAGTAAATAAAAAGAAGGCTTTTATAGTTTTTTTTCAAATTTTATACGGATTTTTATATAGTTGCTTTGTAATGTAGTCATGGGTTTTAAGATTGTACTTTTTCTGTTCTTTTGTCTACAATTTATTTCAGAAATTCATTCATCTATTGGATTATTTGGGTACTAGGCATTATACAGATACAGCAATTTGGTTTAAAGCATCATTTCAACAATAGGGTTGAGAAGAAGACATTGACAGAAGCATATATTCGATTTAATCACACATCTAGATTATTTGTCTGGTATGTGTAGGAGCATTCGTATTGTTAACCATGTCAGTCTTAATTAGCATGGTAACTGAAGTCTCAGCAATTGGAACATAAATTGACCTTTAACAGCATTCTGTGTTGGTGTCAAGTCTGAGGATCACTTTATGTACACTCCTGCCGTCCCCCACACATATTTTTATCACACCGTTTCTTTATTTCTGTAGGTATTCAATCCTACACAATTATTATTATATATATTTATTTTCAAATAAAATATTGCTGGCTGCAAAATAAAATATTTTTAATGGCATAATAAAATGTGTACTTTACAAAAAAATAATGTATTTTTATTACCCTATTAAACTTTTTTTTTTTTTTTACTATTATTTAATATTCCTATCAGTCATCTTTAATATATACATATAACTCTTTATAGATAAGACTTTCATTTTAATGATTATAGGTAATTAAGTTTTAATATCTGTCTTTTAATTACTCATTTTCTGGATGTTCAAAAAGAATAGATTTAATAATTACTAAAATATAATATTGAATGGCAAATACATTCGCTTTCTATTACTTTATTTTTTTTTTCTTTTCGACAATCACTAACTTTCTCTCTTTGAATGTATTTTATATCACTGAAGAGTATTTGTATTGTGTTTGTTTACCATTCTGGTGGACATATTTTGGAGAGATTATAATATGCCCATTGCCACCTAACAAAATTTGATAATATTCTTATAGAACATATTCAAAAATAACATTGAGAAGTAACCATGGTATTAGATGCAGGAAGTCACCAATGCAAATATGAGCAATTGTTCCTAATATCATAAAATAAAATTTAAAACTGAACTAGTGCAAGAACTGAACTCATTATTATGTATATATTGTGATAATTATAATAATTTAAAAATAAGAAATATTTATTTAATAACTAATATGTATACATGAAAAATAAATGTTTAGTAAAAATTACTTTTAATGAGAACCTTGTGCTTGATGTTGGTTAACTAAATAGTTGATGTTCGTTTTTAGTTTTGTCAAAAATAATCGAAGGTCTGGCTTTTCTTGTACATCTAAGCAGTTTTCTTTATCAAAAATTTGTTCACAATATTGAACCCTGCTTCCACTAAATATGAAGTTGGAAAAGCTATCAGGAATGAAAATATTCCATAAATTTGGATACAACTCTGGGAATTTTTTTATTATGCTGTAATTGTGGGTATCCTCCTTCATTGAAATTTATTTTACTCTGTGTCATATTTTAGTTGTAATAATCTCTTCTTGCAAGCTAATTTCAACTTAGGTTATATTCACATTAAATGAGGACTCCACCCATGTATCCACTTCCAGGTCTATGATATCTTGAAAATGGATTTCCAAGTCAAATTTGAAGATAGGAAGGTGACTAATATCATTAATTTTAAAATATGAATTTTTTTTCTTCTCCACTACAGGCTTTTTCGTATCTTCACTTATATATGTAATATATAGGTGGGTTTGAACTCAGACTTTCACATGATCCTCAACCATCCATGCAATCTCATACTACTGATACACTTGATCACACACAGGTCAACATGGGTAGGATGAGAAAGTTGGCACTAAGGTGGGCTTTGAGCTTTCCATCATCAGATTTTCAAAAGTTGTGGGCTGGAGTGATTTTAAGCCTGTCCATTAAAGTATGAAGATTGGCTATCTTAATATAAGCTGATCTTTGATTGTATATATGTGTGGAGATGAAAATCTAAACCCACTGACAATTGCTGGTTTAGAATAAAATAAGTATATTAGTGATTATTTATATTTTCGACATATGTGTGATCAAGTGTATCAGCAGTATGAGATGACATGGATGGTTGAAGATCGTGTGAAAGGGTAATTTCAAATCATTAATTGTAAGATCACCTTTGATTGAAACAACTTAGGAAACTGATTCAATTCCTTATCATATTTTGTCTGAACAATTTTAATTTATTAATAAATAGGCAAAATACTTTTTTTATTCAATGAGTCATATTTTTTTCTTGGAAATGTAAATTAAGTTTATTTAATTTGGTAAATATATCAGATAAATAAAAAAAAAAATTGTGTGTTTTTAATTTCTGGCACATATTGATTATTCCACAAAATGTGACAGTATCACGTTGATAACCATTGCACTTCTGGAGGAGAATTAATTGGACATGATTCATCACAATCCTTACAAAACTACCTGAATAGTCAATCATTTTTTCCATTAGATTTAATCTTAAATATACGTCTATGACTTATAATAATCAAAAGTCGGCTAAGCACACATTGTTTTTCTTTTAAAAAAAAAACAGACTTTATTAAAGCTTTTCTCTACATGATATTCGTGTATTTATGACTACATTAGTCAGAGTTAAAGTATACACTTTTATAATAAGATTTCATCTTGTTAATTGCATTTGTGACAATTGTTAAAGATAAATGTAAACTGGGGCTAATATGCTTTACAGCAATATATTGCCTGTGAATAATGCAATAGATATATATGTTGGAAACTTCTTGTTTTAAATGTGCTAAAAACCATTGATAGCAGCCAACCATTGCTGATATTGCATCTATATTTGTTAATGGCATGTTGTTGTTTTTTTTCAAATAGGATTGAATTGTACTATAAATGGATATATCTTTTATATTCATCATAAGGTTACTGGCAAACAGCATTTCTTCTTGCAGCAAATTATTTTCATCAAAATAATTAACATAGTCATAGATAGACATTATTACCAACAACTGTTGACTTACCTACTTGCAGAGCATTTTGACAACAACCACTTCATCAATCTGTTGTTTAATTGGCCAATTTTTCAAAAAAATCAGTTGGATCCTGCTGCACCATTGTCAATAAAAGGACTTTGAAACATGGTTTTAATAACTTTTCTCCAATAGTATTGGCTCCCCCATTTTTAGCAATAACTTTGTGTTTAGTATGAAGATTTCTTGCAATCAAGATGGTTTATTGCTTCATTGGAAAATGATTTTTGAAACAATAAGCACATTAGCATGGTTTATTTATTAATGATTCAATAAAACTATATACCAAATATACAGTAATGAGTACACTTTTTAGAAGGCATAATGTCAACTTGGGTACACTTGAAAAATACACAATTTTAAACAAAATTATTCTGCAAACAAACAAATAAATAACTGCTGCATGATAGGATATAAAAGTATTCTAAAAAAATCAGATATTTGACAACTGATTTAGATATTAGTTTCAGTTTTTTTTTTTAATTTTATTTATGTAATAGTGATCTGGGAAACAGTTTATAGACAGTTTCATCAAAAAGTATAGGTTTCTCTCTAAAGTTTTAACTTGAATCAATAAAAACAAATAATTTCATCTTCTTGTCTTCTAACTTTACAGCATGCTGATAATTTTTGCTATTCTTCCCTATTCAATAATCTTTAGAGCATTGATATTGCTTTGAGTAAAACAGAAAGACTTGGATTTGGTAATTAATATTTAAAAAATTCAGCTGAAAGAAAAACTATCTTTTACTTTGGATGCATATTAGCTCAGTAGTTGTTGTCTTTTTTAGATAGAGATCTTGGATTTTGAAGTACAACACAAACATGTGCACTGTTGCATTTAAGATTTACTATTCTATTAAATTTATTATAGTGAATTGAGAGCTAAGCCCTCATAATATAATGAAAGCTATTAATTTTTTTTAAGTATGATCCAGTTTATTCTAAAGTTATGATAGTAAAATCGTATAATTAATATTTTATAATCTTTAACTTTCTAGAAGTATTGTAGGGAGCTTTATTAGACTGGTTATATGAAATAAATAATTAATAATATACTTTTATAGAAAAAAATTTCTAGAATGAATTTGAACATGATTTTTGTGAAAAATGCAGACTTTACATCATAAACATTGTCTCACGTTCACTCTAAAGGTGCATTATTGATTGCTTTTATTGGGAGAATGTAGAAAATGATAGATCATAATGGTGGGCTACAGTTAGGCAAGGCAGTGGAAATCTATTACCCAGAAAACTCAAATAGAGTAAAGAACCAATTAAATGATACATGTAGATATATTTCAGATTGATCAGTTATCTAGTGAACAATGGCAGTTATGTTGTTTGTTATGTTACTTAAATACTAAAATAATTTTTTTTTTATTTCTTGTAATTCCTGCATTATCTTGCTTTTTCCACTTCATCTGTGTGTGTATATATATATATTCCATCACCTGATACTGAAGGAAAGATGACGGCTATGATTTACTCTCTCAAACCACCAATGGTTTGAATATATGTGTAATAGGATAGATGACTTTATTTTTTAATAATAAAAGCAAACAGATTACCTACTTTTCCATCATAATGTACAGAGAAATCAGTCCAGTGTTACTTTTTTATAATTAAATCCTCATTATTTTTACCTTATTGAGATCACTTTGTGATTGAATAATTTAGTTCTGTTACAGACACAATATTTTAAAGATCTTAGGGAACAGCAATATTATAGGAATATATATCATCCTCTTGAATATGATGAAATCAATAATATATTTAACACAATTCAATATTTTAATTACGAATTCTGCTTTCCAGCTGGTCTTCCATTATTATATATTAGTTTTAAAAAAATTAAAACAGGCAAAACTCTCTATACGTATTGTCACTCAGTGCAAGCCAGATTAATCAATGGATGCCAGAAGGCTTGTGTATAAAATCCCCCATCTAGTGCCTACTCATCCAATATCCCCAGACTGGTTTCTGGCTTGTAGCCTTCATCAGTGAGGAGCCTTGGATCTGAAAGCACTGCACCTAGATCTTAGGATCTAAGGCAACCCTCCAGCAGCCACCTTTTGTCTTTACTTAACTACTAAACTATGAGACAAATTGAAAACACAATAATTTCAATCCAAACTCATCAGCCTATATAGTCATATAGGTCTGAACTCAGTTAAGTACCTATACATTTTGGTGTCTTTGGTTTTTTAATGACCATATCCCCCACTATCCTATTAGGCAGGATTGGTTTTAAGCCAATAAACACACGATCACTATTTCTTAAGCTTGCTCTTAACTGTTATTAAAACAGGCAAAACTCTCTACACGTATTGCTACTCAGTGCAAGCCAGATTAACAATGGATGTCAGAAGTCTTGTGCATAAATCCCCATCTAGTGCCTACTCATCCAATATCCCCAGACTAGTTTCTAGCTTGTGGCCTTCATCAATGAGGAGCCTATATGATTATATGGGTTGATGAGTTTGGATTGAAACTATTATGGTGTTTTCAATTTAAGTCTCATGGTTTAGTAGTTAAGTGTCTTTGGTTTTTTAATGACCATAGCCACCACTATCCTATTAGGCAGGATTGGTTTTAAGCCAATAAACACATGATCACCATTTCTTATGCTTGCTCTTAACTGTTATTAAAACAGCAAACTCTCTACACGTATTGCCACTCAGTGCAAGCCAGATTAATCAATGGATAACCAGAAGGCTTGTGCATAAATCCCCATCTGGTGCCTACTCATCCAATATCCCCAGACTAGTTTTCTGGCTTATGGCCTTCATCAATGAGGAGCTTATATGACTATATGGAGAGATGAGATTGGATTGAAAATATTATGGTCTTTTCAATTTAAGTCTCATAGTTTAGTAGTTAAGTAGAGATAAAAGATGGCTACATGAGAGTTGCCTTATATCCTAAGATCTAGGTGCAGTGCTCTCAGATTCATGGTTCCTCACTTACATATAGAGTTTTGTTTGTTTTAATAACAGTTAAGAAAAAGCATAAGAAATGGTCATCATGTGATGTTTATTGGCTTAAAACCAATCCTGCCTAATAGGATAGTGGTAGTTATGGTTATTAAAGAGCCAGACACGAAAATGTATAGGTACTGAATTGAGTTCAGACCTATATGACTATATGGGCTGATGAGCTTGGATTGAAAATATTATGGTGTTTTCAATTTGTCTCATAATTTAGTAGTTAAGTAGAGATAAAAGGTGGCTGCTGGAGGGTTGCCTTAGATACTAAGATCTAGGTGTGCAGTGCTCTCAGATCCAAGGCTCTTCACTAATGAAGGTCCAAGCCAGAAACTAGTCTGGAGATATTGGATGAGTAGACACTAGATAGGGATTTTATGCACAATCCTTCTGGCATTTATTGATTAATCTGGTTTGCACTGAGTGGCAATACATATAGAGAGTTTTGCCTGTTTTAATAACAGCTAAGAGCAAGCATAAGAAATGGTGATCATGTGATACTTATTGGCTTTATATATTAGTTGTGAGAAAGCCTTAAGTTTAAGGAATTCAACTTAAAATCAATATTGATTTTTTTCATTGCATGCCTAAGATATCAAACAAATGAACGTCTTAAAAATTAAAAGGAGTATACTAGTAATATTTAGGAAAGATTAATTTTCTTACCGACAATTTGTTGCAATTGATTTGTTATATCCTTTGAGGGGTAGTTTTTGGTTAGATGTTTAGCCTATTCAAGTTCTTAACCGTGAATGGTTATCTTAGTTGTTTTTTTGTTTGTTTTTTTTGATATTATATTAGCTATGATTTTGTTTATATCTTTGGTTTTATTAACATTGTCGCCGAAGCTTGTTATCACATTACTGGTAGATAAAGTCATTTTAACATTATTTAAATGGATTTATTGATTTAATGATCTTCTTACAATAATCCTTAAAAAAAGTAATCCTTTATAAAAAATCCTGATAAATATAATTCTTTTAAAAAAATTTAGTCCACTATAATAGGGTTTCAAAATGAAAGCATATTTTTGGTAATTTTAGATATCCAAATATTTTTTCAGAAATCACCTTTTTTTGAAGCTAATTATTTAGTGACTGCCAAACAAAGAGAACCATTGCAAACAATAATTTGGATGCACAGACTCAGATGCTAATCCATCACAATACATATAACAAATCAAATAATTGATATTTCAGATTATTAAATTGTAATATCATATTTTGCCATTATAGAAAAATTATTTTCGGTACAACCACAATAGCAACTCAAGAAGAGTTAATTACAATCTTAATCAAAGATTTACGCTTTGAAAGAAAATCCAAGAGTTAAAACAAAAGTTACTTTTTGGCAAATTAAAGATGTAATAATTTTCCATGGATTTTCATCTAGATTAAAGACCAGTGATTTATAAAGGATGTAATATTTAAAATAACAATTACGAAGTTAATTATTAATGCAACAGCAATTGTAATAATTTAAAATATTGATTGAAAAATAATTAAATGTGTTTGCATATTAGCACTTAGATTTTAACTGACACAATTCTTGATTGCTTTTTCAATTTGAGACATTATTAAAATAAATGCTTTAGTTACTTTGATATTTTCCTGTATATGATTAACAAGTATATATGTTGTATTTAAGTGAGTTGAAGATTGATTGTTATTAGTCATAATCAGAATATTAAAAAAATCTTAATTTATGACTTTAAGATACACACTGATTGTATAGAAAAATTATAATTTAATTAAGTTTAGATATAGAAATAGAATAATTAATTTCACAACTACAAAGTATCAGAAGCTTCCAACAACAATCTTCTCTATATCACTCTACACTACAATGGACATCAGGTGATAGACCCAAAATAGTTTCTATTGACTTTTATATTGCTTCTTGGGGGACTTTAAAGTAATATAGATTATTGCTGTTAATTAAATAAAGAGTTAATGAACTCTCATATATGAATATAAAATTAAAGACAATAGAGATGTTGAAGCAAAAAATGATTTTCATAAAAATAAAAGCTATTGAAATGAGATTCCAAATGTCTTATTTAAAATACATAGAAAAAAGGAGAACTCTATTAAAATTAAAATAGTGGTGAGATCAGTGATCTTTGTGAGAATAAGTTTGTGAGACAACACCAAAATGGCTCCTATAAACTGTAACGGTCAGAATCATCTATAGCGCTAAAACACTGCAGAATTCAAACCCCAAACATGAAACTGAACATTCTAGGAGGGGTTGCCTTCTACATATACTAAGTTCGAATCTAAAGTCCAAATTTCACAGCGCCACCTATGTGATAACGCATCTGATGCTACTACTAGTATAACCTTTTACGGGTGCCTGGTGGTCAGGGAGAAACAAAAAGACTCTATACTAAGATAAGTTTGGGTTGCTAATTAACGTCTATGGATGTACAAAAGAAATGTAAAATAGGAATCAATAAAATAAAAGATCAAAATTAATTTTAAATGATTTCAAAGATTTATTTATATAGAAATATATATATATAATGTCACTGTCTGCTTATATGAGACAGGGACGCTTACTAAATAATTGTTGGCAGTACATTCCATTAAATGACAAAAAGGTTTTTAAGAAAATACATTCTATCCCTCGGGCTAATATAATATTATAATAATGTGCTTAACAGAGATGGGAACATGTGCGAGGTGCTTTGAGTAATTATAAAAGTTTAATAAAACATTTAAAATTAAGGGTTATAGAATATTTATTGATTTCGAGAATAGCACAGACAAAAGCTTACTAAGCGACAAAGTGGGATTTGATCAAGGCATTTATTTTATAATTATAATTAATTTATATAGGAGGTTGGTATTGCTAATACTGAATTTATTAAAGGATGGAGGGTGCGACACATTTAAGTCACGGATGCTTTGTATATATAAAATAATGGGAAATATTTAAAATGACTATGGAGGGCATCTCACCGCTGACCCATAGGAAAGTGTTGTCACAAACAGCTGAAACTTAGTGACTGGGTGATGACTGCATCTAATTCCCAGGTGTGACATTTGAGTACACACTCTGCCTGGGAACCGCAGGAAGCGAAAAGGGAACGGACTTGGCCGTTTAAAATCCTTGGAGAAAACAAAGTGGTTTCAACAACCAATTCATTTACCAGCAATACTAGACTAATGTATATAAGACATACAAGATGGATTCACTTAGATTGGGAAGAATGCCCAATCAAATTTCCAGAAATTCATTAAAAGGGTCCGCACATTCTCGATATCAAATACGAAACAAAATGCTTGCTTGCAGGTTTGAAAAGAAAGTAGAGATTGATTTACGCAATCATGCATTTGTGGCACATTTTAATCGTTGACCTCGCACATACTCTCATGTTAGGTTAAAATCAATAAAATGTAGATTTTAAACTATTTGATTATAATATATATTAATGAAGATTAGAATAGCCCTCAAACGAGTGATTTGCAAGATAATAAAATTGGGAATTATTTATAAATTTAAAATATGCCTTAATATCGGCATCTTACTTTCAAAAAAGGGAATAATGCAATCGGTCAAAGACTATTCTGACACATTATCATAATAAAATAAAAGAAAGATTAATAAATAGAAAATATTAACCCAAGGATAGAGAGCAAAACTGTTGATTATATTAGAACACGTTAAATAAATACATTAATAAAGTCAAGTGAAATACAAGAAAACAATTTAAAATAGCTATAGCATGTTAGTTAGGAATCACAAGAGCTCTTGGGTTAATTTGGGGTTACCTCTGGAGAAGCATTTGCAGGTAGATTGATGGTCGGCAGGTTTTATAATTCAGCAGCAAAATCTGGAATTGTTCATATTTTTGGCAGCATCAGAAGTTCCAGGGTTCTTTAGGTGATAGCTTTCGATGGTCTAGAGCAGTGGCTGGCCATTCCCGAGAGAAAAATAGCCTTCTTGCCGGTTCTACTCCGTCATTTCAAGGTTAGCAATTTTGAAGGTTGGGTGATTCATAAGTGAAACTGTAAATATGGTCAATTAATTTGGACACAAAAACTCGGCTTCAAATTTAAGTTCGCAGGCACATAGCTAAAAATTTCAGGAAAATATATTTTTGAAATCTTGTTCAAAAAATATTTTACTAGAATATTTTCACTAGAATAATTTCTCTAGAATCATTTCATTAGCAAATCACTAGAAATATTTGCTGAAATATCACTAGAATATTTCACTAGAATCATTTCATTAGCAAATCACTAGAATGGAGAACAAAAGAAAACCCTCCTTTTTATAGTGGAATTAAACAATACAACTGCCCTGGAGCATTACAAAAATATATCAGACTTTGCTTACTTATCAGCTGTAATTAATTCTATCCAAATGTCGAAAGGAATTCAACAAAATTTTAATTAATTTCTATTGTTAATTTCCTTGTAGACATTCGAATTACAAACTTGATTTAATTAAAATTACTTTTATTAATTGAAAGAAAACCTTAAGTGGACATCTGCTGTATTTTTAGATAATAATTAAAACTATTTTGTTCATACCAGCCCCCATTTATTCTAACAGACAATATATGACGTGATTTTAAATTCAAAAGAAAATTATTTTACTTTTTAAATTTCAATATTTGAATCTATTTATTAAACAAATGTGAATTTTATTTTAAATCAAAAATATATTACGACGGTAATATATTTTTGTAAATAGATTCAAACAAAATAATTTTAACTAACAATTTATAATTTTGACATAAGTTTTAAAATGCATATCATAGTGTGTGTGCAATTACAACCTATATAACCTACTTTTAAATAAATCTAAATTATGTAAACATACACATAATCCATAACATTTTATTGATTTGGGAATGAGTTATACTTATATATAACATGAGCGTTGTACTCGTGGTTTAAAATTGGCGGGATTTTCTATATATAAGCGCATTGCAGACACACTACGATAGATTAAGGTTCAAACTAAGGTATGAGGGTAGGAAAGAGGTGAGAAAAGGTGAAACGAAGATCTGCAAAGCAGATCTTACTGTTTCAAAACTAAATACAGAGAAGAGTAACAGAAATTTATCAAATCAAATATTAGCATGATTAATGAACTTCAGGAGAAGATCATTTGAAATATTTGATTTTATATATATTGTACCCTTTTTATTATATCTAAATAGGTTTTAAAAATCAATTTCTTAAAAAAATTTAAATTAAAAGAAATTTAATATCTGTAGGTGCGATAATAATGTTAAAATGTTTTTAAAACTTTGTTAAGATAAAGTTAAAAATTATAAATATTTAAAAGCTATGATAAAATGCTAAAATTACAAAGTAAAAGTTAAATATTATAATTGTGTATGGTTGGAAGAACTGGCCATAGTGATAATAATAAAAATTATGTATTAAGTCTTATTAAAGTGTTGAAAACTAATTTTTACATAATGATTAAAAATTAAATAAGTTGTTAAATGTATTTTAATAAAAGGAGATTTAGACTTATATTTTAAAAATTTTAGTATTTTGTGGGATATACAAGTGTATTCAATTTTCTTTATTGTTTAAATAATGTCAAAATTATTCCAAATTCTATCATAAATATTTTATTAATTTTTTATAATGTAATATTTTGTAATTAAATATTTTATTAATCCTATTTTCAGACAGTGAATATAAAAAAAATGCAATATTCTGTTTGGGTGTTTTGGGGTCATGTGACTAGCAAATACACACACTTTGTGTGCTTGCAAGGTTTTTAAAAGTTTCAAAATTACTTTCAGAATTGTTTTAAAAAATTGAAAACATTTGAATATCATAAAAATAAATATAAAAAGTTATTTAATTAGTTGTTGAACCATATATATTATTTATTAATTATTTAGAGCTAGTTGAATGGTAGAAATCATTATAGGATATCTATTTATTATATCAAGATTATAAGTATTTTATCTGAAGCATTATTATTTATTTGAGC
This sequence comes from Epiperipatus broadwayi, assembly GCA_028023455.1. Lineage (NCBI taxonomy): Eukaryota > Metazoa > Onychophora > Udeonychophora > Euonychophora > Peripatidae > Epiperipatus > Epiperipatus broadwayi. The sequence continues at coordinate 12,156,470 of JAQFVV010000008.1, read as the reverse complement.
TGAACTGAAGGTGAGGTACAATATATACAGGGCGCCATCTAGGCATTTGAACCTAGAAAAATTTATAAAGTAGGCAGATACGTAAGTAAAAAAAAAAATTATTATTTTTTTCTTGAGTCCGGTCGTTAGCCCAAGTCACTAGCTCAGTGAGTAGCAGAGATAATAAAATATAAATTTTATATCTTAAATATAAGAGAATAAAAGCCACTGCCAGAAATTAACACATAAAAAATATTTATTTACGCACATATAAAATCATTCTAAATTCGAGGAATAGATTTAACATTTTTTAGATTTTTAGATTACTCTTTAATTGTACATTTACATAAATTTCAATGAGTTTAATATTTTATTTAGATGGTCAAATATGAATAGACTACATAGATTTGCATCTGAAAATAAAACATTCTATCCCTATTTAACCTTAGGCTAAAATTCGCAGTCAAACGGGCATCAATCCATCTGATACATTTATGTATTCAATGTAGCATGAAAATACAACAGCACAAATATACTATACTGTCAGGAATGGACATCTGAACAGTATAGTTAGAGAAAACATTGACTCTGGACCAATACAGGAATATGACGTCTGTATAGCAAGAAGAACAATAAAATAAAAACTCCATAGGAAGGGACCGCGATCCTTTTTGCCAACTTACAATCCCATCCATAGGCAAAGGGTTGGTGCGGTGTATACAGCGATTCTGCACGTAGTGAAACTCATACTACATCTACTAATTACACAAATATATCCAATCCATTGACCCAATTAAACAACGACACAAATAACCTAAGATTACTCTCCCCTAATATAACTTTACAAATCTATATAGCCATTCACGCCCGACTTAAATTTAACATTTAAATACGTTCGCACAAATGAATTTTATAAAATTGTTTTAAAATGTTGAGTACAGATCAGCTGCACAGATTCCACGGTTAAAAACATTCCAAATTAAACACAACCAATCAAAATACAAAGTCATCGATAAACGTCACTTGCATAGGGAATATACAAATCCCATTAGCATTTATCGTAAGATGCTTGCAGTGATATCGTTGACATATATTCTAATCGAATGTGAAAACCACAACATTATCAACCGCTAACGAATCTATGCAACGTCTATACCCAACCTTAAATTTCCTCATTTAAATTTTGAACAATAAATATTAATACAAATAATAATAAATGGAAATGATTTTTTTATCAAACGCAAACATATATAAAATTACACATTATCAATTGAGTTGACACATAAGTCAGAGAAAAGTTCTTTTTATAAAATTTAAATTAACTTATCAATCTTTAAAGTTCTTAATTAATATTATGATTTTAACAATTGTTCAGTTCTATTGCTTATGGTAGAAGAGTCCCTGTTCCCGTTGGCAATTCCCACGGAGACTTTCCTGGAAGACCGGTCTGATATTTTGGAGGTAGCATTAGCTGGTTCTGTTCTGGTATCACAGTCTTTGCATTTTTAAAATAAGTAAGTGAGGATGACAAGTGCGTCTTGTCGCTCGACTCACCAAAATCAAATTGGAAAAAACTGACTGGAACTCAATATTTTTTCTTTTTATAGTCCTCCTATGGATTCCATGAACAAAAACGTCACTGTTCTGTTTTTTCGTTATGGTCCGGGCCTTTATTTGCTTCCATTGGTCAAGCTAAAATCTCTTCCTTCTCTTATCTAACTTTTCATCTGACTTTTTAATTAAACAGCTTTTAGATAATTAATAAACAATCATTTCCATTTATAGATTACAGGAATTAATTAATACCTGTTTTTATTTTAACTTACGTTATTTTTTTTTTTAAATATTTTTATATTTCAATCTTGTATTTTTTTATTAAAAAAAATACGTTCAAATACTTTCTTTTTTTTTGTTTATGAAAAAAATATTTTTAAAGTTTAGCATCTGTGCGAATTGTTATACATTTAACAAACATTTTAATTTTAGCGTTTAGTTTTTTTTCTTTTATTTGCGAACTTTTAAGTTTTTATTTTAAATTAATGTAACGACATATTTATATATCGTTACATATCAGTAAACTTCCTCAAAAAACAAAAACATTAAAAAAAAAAAAAAGAATTTACTTAGTGTTAGTAATTACGTTACACAAATTTGTTATATATGAAATTTCAAAAGGACAAAACTTTTTTTTTAAAAGACAAAACAGTAATTACAAATATAATGATAAAAAAAAGTTGACTTTTTTTTTTTTGTTTATGAAAAAAATATTTTTAAAGTTTAGCATCTGTGCGAATTGTTATACATTTAACAAACATTTTCATTTTAGCGTTTAGTTTTTTTTCTTTTATTTGCGAACTTTTAAGTTTTTATTTTAAATTAATGTAACGACATATTTATATATCATTACATATCAGTAAACTTCCTCAAAAAACAAAAACATTAAAAAAAAAAAAAAAGAATTTACTTAGTGTTAGTAATTACGTTACACAAATTTGTTATATATGAAATTTCAAAGGGACAAAACTTTTTTTTTAAAAGACAAAACAGTAATTACAAATATAATGATAAGAAAAAAGTTGACTTTTTTTTTTTTTGTTTATGAAAAAAATATTTTTAAAGTTTAGCATCTGTGCGAATTGTTATACATTTAACAAACATTTTAATTTTAGCGTTTAGTTTTTTTTCTTTTATTTGCGAACTTTTAAGTTTTTATTTTAAATTAATGTAACGACATATTTATATATTGTTACATATCAGTAAACTTCCTCAAAAAACAAAAACATTAAAAAAAAAAAAAAAAGAATTTACTTAGTGTTAGTAATTACATTACACAAATTTGTTATATATGAAATTTCAAAAGGACAAAACTTTTTTTTTAAAAGACAAAACAGTAATTACAAATATAATGATAAAAAAAAGTTGACTTTTTTTTTTTTTGTTTATGAAAAAAATATTTTTAAAGTTTAGCATCTGTGCGAATTGTTATACATTTAACAAACATTTTCATTTTAGCGTTTAGTTTTTTTTCTTTTATTTGCGAACTTTTAAGTTTTTATTTTAAATTAATGTAACGACATATTTATATATCATTACATATCAGTAAACTTCCTCAAAAAACAAAAACATTAAAAAAAAAAAAAAAGAATTTACTTAGTGTTAGTAATTACGTTACACAAATTTGTTATATATGAAATTTCAAAGGGACAAAACTTTTTTTTTTAAAAGACAAAACAGTAATTACAAATATAATGATAAGAAAAAAGTTGACTTTTTTTTTTTTTGTTTATGAAAAAAATATTTTTAAAGTTTAGCATCTGTGCGAATTGTTATACATTTAACAAACATTTTAATTTTAGCGTTTAGTTTTTTTTCTTTTATTTGCGAACTTTTAAGTTTTTATTTTAAATTAATGTAACGACATATTTATATATCGTTACATATCAGTAAACTTCCTCAAAAAACAAAAACATTAAAAAAAAAAAAAAAAGAATTTACTTAGTGTTAGTAATTACGTTACACAAATTTGTTATATATGAAATTTCAAAAGGACAAAACTTTTTTTTTAAAAGACAAAACAGTAATTACAAATATAATGATAAAAAAAAGTTGACTGATGATTCCTTACTACCAGCTAAATTTCTGCCCCCTCCCATCCAAATTTCTTTTCTTCAACTTTTAAGTATTATTTAGGCAAGTTAAACGATTAGATTTTAAACAAGACTTTTTTTTTTAAAAAAAAATTTATGATTTATATTTATTAATTACGTTTTATTTATTACTTTTTATTCCTCGTATTTCTCTTTACATATGCACAATTTTTCTTACTGGCAGTACCTTTAAGACAAAATTTCAAACTATAACTCCACGTCAATACAACAAATATATTTATACAATTTTCAGAAAAAATTTACGGGCATGATTCACTTTTAAAATTCTCAGGGCACTCGTGTTTATTAAAGATCGGCCCAAGTTGGGTAGCCAGTTATAACAATCCGGAGCAGGTAGACTTACGTAAACTGCACTACAGGGCGCCATCTAGGCATTTGAACCTAGAAAAATTTATAAAGTAGGCAGATACGTAAGTAAAAAAAAAATATTTTTTTTTCTTGATTCCGGTCGTTAGCCCAAGTCACTAGCTCAGTGAGTAGCAGAGATAATAAAATATAAATTTTATATCTTAAATATAAGAGAATAAAAGCCACTGCCAGAAATTAACACATAAAAAATATTTATTTACGCACATATAAAATCATTCTAAATTCGAGGAATAGGTTTAACATTTTTTTAGATTTTTAGATTACTCTTTAATTGTACATTTACATAAATTTCAATGAGTTTAATATTTTATTTAGATGGTCAAGTATGAATAGACTACATAGATTTGCATCTGAAAATAAAACATTCTATCCCTATTTAACCTTAGGCTAAAATTCGCAGTCAAACTGGCATCAATCCATCTGATACATTTATGTATTCAATGTAGCATGAAAATACAACAGCACAAATATACTATACTGTCAGGAATGGACATCTGAACAGTATAGTTAGAGAAAACATTGACTCTTGTCCAATACAGGAATATGACGTCTGTATAGCAAGAAGAACAATAAAATAAAAACTCCATAGGAAGGGACCGCGATCCTTTTTGCCGACTTACAATCCCATCCATAGGCAAAGGGTTGGTGCGGTGTATACAGCGATTCTGCACGTAGTGAAACTCATACTACATCTACTAATTACACAAATATATCCAATCCATTGACCCAATTCAACAACGACACAAATAACCTAAGATTACCCTCCCCTAATATAACTTTACAAATCTATATAGCCATTCACGCCCGACTTAAATTTAACATTTAAATACGTTCGCACAAATGAATTTTATAAAATTTGTTTTAAAATGTTGAGTACAGATCAGCTGCACAGATTCCACGGTCAAAAACATTCCAAATTAAACACAACCGATCAAAATACAAAGTCATCGATAAACGTCACTTGCATAGGGAATATACAAATCCCATTAGCATTCATCGTAAGATGCTTGCAGTGATATCGTTGACATATATTCTAATCGAATGTGAAAACCACAACATTATCAACCGCTAACGAATCTATGCAACGTCTATACCCAACCTTAAATTTCCTCATTTAAAATTTAAACAATAAATATTAATACAAATAAATAATAAATGGAAATGATTTTTTTATCAAACGCAAACATATATAAAATTACACATTATCAATTGAGTTGACACATAAGTCAGAGAAAAGTTCTTTTTATAAAATTTAAATTAACTTATCAATCTTTAAAGTTCTTAATTAATATTATGATTTTAACAATTGTTCAGTTCTATTGCTTACGGTAGAAGAGTCCCTGTTCCCGTTGGCAATTCCCACGGAGACTTTCCTGGAAGACCGGTCTGATATTTTGGAGGTAGCATTAGCTGGTTCTGTTCTGGTATCACAGTCTTTGCATTTTTAAAATAAGTGAGTGAGGACGACAAGTGCGTCTTGTCGCTCGACTCACCAAAATCAAGTTGGAAAAAACTGACTGGAACTCAATATTTTTTCTTTTTATAGTCCTCCTATGGATTCCATGAACAAAAACGTCACTGTTCTGTTTTTTCGTTATGGTCCGGGCCTTTATTTGCTTTCATTGGTCAAGCTAAAATCTCTTCCTTCTCTTATCTAACTTTTCATCTGACTTTTTAATTAAACAGCTTTTAGATAATTAATAAACAATCATTTCCATTTATAGATTACAGGAATTAATTAATACCTGTTTTTATTTTAACTTACGTTATTTTTTTATTAAAATATTTTTATATTTCAATCTTGTATTTTTTTATTAAAAAAAATACGTTCAAATACTTTTTTTTTTTTGTTTATGAAAAAAATATTTTTAAAGTTTAGCATCTGTGCGAATATATATACATTTAACAAACATTTTAATTTTAGCGTTTAGTTTTTTTTCTTTTATTTGCGAACTTTTAAGTTTTTATTTTAAATTAATGTAACAACATATTTATATATCGTTACAATATATATATATAAGCAGTAAAGCATTAGAAATAACATTGAAGTTTTTTTAAAACTAGAAAGTAAAATTTCACTTTGAAACTTTAAACATTAATGTTGTAAAGAAATATGAAAAAATTTAATTAGTTTATAAATTTTAAAAGCCTACATTTTTCAGAAAACATGGATTTTTTTTATATAAGTGCATGCCATTTAGTTTTTTAAGAGTAAATTTTTATGCATACATGTATAAAATCTTTTATTTTGAATGGAAATCAAAAGTATGTTTTTTTTTGTTCTATTAAATCAAACATTTTAATAAATAGAAAATAAAATTAATGTTTATATGGAAATTAAGATGACCCCCTCCTAATATGCAGTCAAGGAAATTTCCCACTGATAATGTTGACTATATAAAAAGATGACTGAAATAACAAAATAGCATTGACATAGCTGTGTAAAAGTTATTAGCTTGGTTAATGGGAGACCAAAGTAGATAGTTGCTTTAAGGGAATCTACTTCCAAGACAAAAGTTATATTTTGTCTACAAATTTAAGCTTTTGAATAAGTTGAATTAATTTAGTTTTGTCAAATGAGAGACCGGTCATAGAGATTCTGTATATATTTCAGACATAAGAAAAGAAAAAAAAACAAGGAGCCCAAAACATCAAGTCATTTAAGCTTTAATATATACTAAATCCATGATCCACTGCTTTTCAAAAACTAGAGAAAATGAAATAAAAATTAGTTGCCTATTTAAAATTATAGATAAACAATTATTATTCATTAAAATATGGTATATGTAAACTATAATTTATAATTATTCATTTTAAGTGCAATTTATATATAATAAAACATTCTACATGTAATACTTGCAAAGTGTGTAAATATAGTATACATATATAATGTTAATATCAGTGATTATATAGTTTTTATTTATTTTTTTAAAGTGTTAATTATAATGTATCAAATATATTTTTTAATAAATCTTATAATAAAAATAAATAAAGCTATATGCTTTGAGCAAATGTTATGCTTCAATTGACTTTTAAAAACACTTAAGAATTTACTTTTAAGATTTTTAAAAAATAATGGTAATTGTTTCATCTTTTTAAAGAATTAATAGCAAAATGAAAGAAAAAAAGATTAGGAGTAAAATTAATCACTTCTAATGTAAATATAAAAAAGATAAAAGAAATAATTATATTTGAACTACTACTATATAAGAATGAAACTTTTTTTAATAATAAAATAAAAATGTAATTTCAAATTTAACAATTCATATGGAGAAATACTGCATCAAAACAATAATTTGCCAATAACAGATATGAAAAAACAAAAAGTATTTTATGATGCTGATTTTGGAAACAAAAAAGCAAACAGATGCAGAGAAAAATACAAAGCATGTGATGGATCAAGCATTCAATGTATTTGAAAAATTAACAGCCTATTTTTTTTTTGTGATTTACTAACAAATTTTTAATAATTTAATGTAATGAGATAGCACATATAAGTTAATCAAAAATATTTTTATAGATTTGTTTTAAAAGTTATCAATGTATTAAGACATATATAGTGATTAATATATTAAAAATATATAAAAATAGCTTACTTCGTGATACTGAATAAACTGAGAAAATTATAGGCTATTGCTAGTAAAATCAAACTGGAAATAATCACAATTTTTATTGAATAGTAAGTAATGTAATACATAGTGCTTTATAGAAGAAAAAATGCCTGAATTTGTTAACCTATAATTATTAAAAGTTTGTGATATATCAATAAGAAAGTGTATGCATATATATGATAAAATGTTATTGACAGCTTTATAATATTTGGGATGAGTCAAGAAAACTAGATTAGAGTTAGATAAGACCAATTATAGGTTTATCCAGACAATTTGTGTAATGAAATAAGAATCCATAAAAAAAAGTTGCATCACTCAAAGATTGCACAATATAAAAATGGGATCAATTATTACTATAAATATTAAATTGAAATTAAGAAATATATAAGGTTTTAAATAGTAATTTACTATATCAATTTAAAGTTTTGTTTGAAAAATGATGAATAGAATAATGTAGAGCTCAATTTGTTGACTGAAGTTGTAAATTTATGTAATTATATTAATATAATCATGAAGATTCGATTGGTAATATATAGATAATTATTGATTGCCTCTAATTTTTGAAAAAGATAGTAAATCATCAGTCATTGCAAATAGAAGATCACAACTTTAAATCTTAATCATGGTTTCTAATAAATCTTAACCAACCATGACTATAAACTGCTTGCAAATTGCAATATTAAGCAAATAGCCTTAGAAGATATAGCAGATTAACTATTCTTTAGTTATTTATGATCTTACAAAAATAAAAAACCAGAACTAATCTGAAAAAAATATCAATAGATTCTATAATTACATAAATTGTATTTCCTGGCAAACCAATACATATTCTATTTGTCCTTGCCCCAAGAACTAGCATGCTTGAAGGAAATTTCAACTGCAGTTTAATTTTCCATATTGAATTGACTTAGCTCATGCTATTGCTGAATTAAACCTTTTTTTTTTTAAATTTTAATTACAATTTGTCTTATTACTATTTGCAATTCTATTATTAAAATAATAATTTGAATTTAAACATTTTAACAAATATCAGTTGTTCATTGTTAGACTAGTATCCAGTATCACTGAGTAGCATTTCATTTTATAGTGCAAGATACTATTCAGAATTAAATCCATCAATTAATTGAAGTTCAATCAAAACAATGACTTAAAAGTGTACTTTAAAAAAATATGCATTTTGATTTGATACTTAATTTTTTCTGATTTAGTACTATGTATAGGCTACTGATTTGTTAATTCCCAAAGTAACAGTTGGGAAATTCCTAGATATGGGCCTATTATTTGGGAATCCCCCTAGTTTGGGGTCTACATCCTTATTTCTTGAAATTTTATTTGAATGAGCTGAAGGAATGCAGAGATGAATGAAAAGACCACTCTTTTGATGAGTGCACAAAATGTGGAGCTAATCAAGAAATGTGGGATTATGTTGAAAGCAGCAATAAGTAGAAATTTTATATACTTATCTGTGAAAGTCCTCTTGATTTCCATTTTTTTCTTAAAAACAAAATTAATGAGTTTTTCAAATATGAATTATCATTGGGTTTTTGCCATAGTTATGTGAGCAACTTCATTAAACTTTCTTTTGCAGTCTGTTATTTCAGATTTTTTTTTTCCTCTTTAATTATTCCTTTGGTTTTTTAAAAAATCATTTTTCAATGGGGCAGCTGGTTTAGCTATAACCTTCCATGTAGGTTTTGTAGCATGCTATGATCTTGGAAAATTGTTTTAATATATTGATTAGTTTGCTGTCTCTAGTTTATATAAATATACCAAGATTTTTTTTCTTTTTATTGTTTTCTTAATGATAGTTGAATAACCATTTTTTATGAGTTTATTCTATCTAGAATTTTTCAAATTACATGTTTTTTAACAAACTTCTTTTGCTCTATTACAGTGATAGTATAATTCGACTTATTATTTCTGATAAAACATATCTGTGAAAAACAACTAATTCTGAAAAATGAATAAAAAACAAACTAATGATTAGAGGGAAAATATGTATCTAAAGTAGATCTTGCATGCACCATTAAAGTAAAAAAAAATTGAAACTGCTCACAACAATGGCAAGTTGTTTCAAAAAATCACTCTTGCTAATAGAGAAATTACGATCTTCATAAATATATAAAATTTCTGACAATTGCCTTTGACAGAATGACCTAATTGTTTAGGGCAGCCATACTCAATCTTTTTTTTCTCATGCCACAAATTTTTTGCATGTAAAAAGTAAATCTAAATATGTCCAAATGCTTATTTAAAAATTAATGTTATTTTTGATGCAGAAACAAAATTTTGATTTATAATTGCTACACTTAATAGATTCTTTGCATATTTCACTTTAAAATTCTGATTTGATTGATGCAAACATGAGCATTTGGTAGTTTTGTAATTTTCAGGTACTCAAAAATTTGGTATATATTTTCCCCTTTAAAAAAAAAATCTCCAGATTCATATAATTTTTGAGCTCAATGAACGTCAAATAACTTTGCATAATCATACTCCAAAGCAGCTAGTTGTATATTAATTGCTATTTCCAAATATCAGGAAATTTTCTTCAAATAAACCATTTTTAATATTTCTTAAATCCTGAATTCTGCTATTAAATCCCTTTTATAAGGCAGCTAAATAATTTGAAATGTTTTCTGAAGAAATGTCAATACCATCTTTAGCTTTTATAGTTGGTGCTATGTATATGTTCAAAACATCTATACCATATATTGTATATATTGTAACGGAATATAATATCCCGTCACATTATTTTAAAATTAAAATAAAAGACCATAAATAAAAATTGATTTATTAAAAAGAAAAAAAAAACTTAATTTAAAAACTGTTTAACGTATATATAGATCGCATGATGGACAAGTTTAAAAACTTTTAAAAAATAAAAATATTTGAAAGTAATTTTTTTTTGTAAAAAGTAAAGATATAAAGATTGATATTTTAAAAATAGAAATAATGTTGATTTCTATAGTCTTAGAAAATGGAAATGTCTTATTAATTAAATGATTGTTCAAAAGCAAACTACCTTGTGAGGCATGTAAAATAAATTAAATGGTCAGATAAGAGAATACAAAGGAATTAAATGACCAATCCAAACACGAAAATGACAGCACGGACCATAACTGAAACACGAATGGATTAGTGACGTCTTGCTCGTTGAATCTCAAGATCTAATGATAAGAGACTAATAAAAATATAAAAGCCAAATTATTATTATAATTGTTATCTTAGAGCTGACTATGAATAGATCATTATAACTAGCTATATTGCAGATTTTCACGATGTGGAAGTCTGCAATAAATTTAATTTTCCGGACAACCAGCTGAGGCCTCTGGATGACAGTTCCTGACCAAATGCATGGCAAGTCGGTTTTATTTCAAAGAAAGACAAAATCTACGAAAGTGATCACGAAGATGGACTTTTCAATCTATTAAATCCGTAAAGTATGAACTATTGTATCTATCTAATAACTTTCCTAAAATTGCAAGTAATTAATAACTGAAAATAAGAACTCTTATCTGACTTAAAGAATGCAAATTCAATTATTGATATTTTTTTATGTAGATGTTTAAGCAATCATTTCCAGTTCATTTTTTTTTTGTGTGTGTATTATGTTTTAACTAAAATGTATTAAATTTAAAGTTGGGTGTAGATAGCTGCATGGATAAAGATTAATAACTATGTTTAAATTCGTTTATGTTTAATTTAACAGATTTTAATTTCAGGCTATTTGTTTTGTGGTTGTGTCAGTGCTAGTGGAGATATATAGAGACGTTTATATTAATGTAATGTGAAGCGTGTTTAGCATACAGGGCAACGTTCCCAACTGAATGCATGACCCCAAAGAGGCAGTCATATCATTGAAAATGGTCGCAGATGTATTTCCTGCACCATTGACCCCTCCTAGCTCTATGGACAGGGATTTATAAGACGGCAGAAAGACCGCTTTCCCCCATACGTAGCACTCTTTAAAATAAAAAAAAATTATATACATGATTCCTTAGTCTAACAGATGCCCTTTCCTGATCTAGACACTGATCATTTCCTTCAAATAATATCACGCCGTCAGATGCCCATTCCTGTCGGCGTGGATTTATGCTAGCTTCTTCATATTGCATTAGTTGCAAATATATATCTGGAAGCTGACATTGGGTTGGCTACAAACTTTTAGTCTGAGACTGAATGAATGTTTTGATAAGTTTTAAGTGAAAAAAAATCTGTAGACTATCTATGCTCGTCATGCTAAAGTAAAATATAATTTAAATATCCATCTGTGCGATCTATTTAAAATAGTAATTTAAATTAAAAAAAAATATATTAATGTTAAAATCTAAAATAAAATTTATTCCTCAATTTTAAATGTGCGTTAATAAAAATCTATTTGTGTGTTAATTACTGGCAGTGGCTTTTATTTTATTGTTATAAATATTTAATATATACTTAGAGAGAATAGAAATCTATTGAAACTTATAAATGTTTAAAATCTCTGCTACTCTATGAGCTAGTGACCTTGGGCAAATGATCGGAATCCAAATATATAAATTAAAATAAAAAAAATTTTTTTTAAACTTAACGTACCTGCCTACTATATAAATTTTCTAGGTTCAAATGCCTAGTGGCGCCCTGTAGTGCAGATTACATGAAGTCTCCTCCCCCGATCGTTAAAATATATTACGAGTAAAGTTAATAATAATAAAGATCTATTTTGTTTAATAAAATATATTTTTATTAATCTTACATTTTGAACATGGATATAGGAGTTGGAAAATTATGCAGTTGGTTTTACATTTTCTCATAATGGCTAGTTTCTTATTAGTTAGATATAATGGCCCATTTCCTATATCTATTTTTGCCTCAAAAATGTATGCAGTACAAACATGTCTATGTACACTGCACTCATTAAAATCAAACTTTGCGATGTGAAATTATTTTATTTTTAGCTTATAAATCTATTATTATAAAGCTCCATGCACTTGCCCGTTAAGAGTTTAATTTCAAAACTTTCATCACTTTATATTTACATTTATAAGCCTAATCTGAGGTGGTTAAAAATGAGTCTCCTGTGATAGGTTAACTAAATTTGTACAATTCAATATTTGATTAGAACATCAGACATGCAATAGACTCAAGCCCTGATTTAAACATGGTCAGCGAACATTGATGATATACAAATGCGCTCTCAAGTGATTCACTTAAGTTTTTCAAACTCTTACTGGTGGGCGAGTGTATAGAGATTTATATTTAAGAAATAAAGCATTATCAGAGGTTGGCCTTGGTTTGAATAATTTCACCCTATAAATAATTGAACTTGCAAAATTCTTCCATAAAATCACAAATTTTCAAGTTCTCTGCTTTTTGTTAACATAATTTTGTCACAAAGAAAAATACCAATCTATAACTTTTCTTCTACTTAGTCATCACAAGGTTATGTAAAATAATGTTGCTAAAATTAGTTTATTTTCACATCTTAGATATACATCCTTAAATAATGTTTCATGGTATGAGAACAATGTTATATATATTTTAATATAACATTTTCATGACAAATTAAGCAAGTTACTGAAGTGTTTTTCTATTTTGAAAATTCAAAACATTCAGAAGTTTGCTGTTGCAATCGACATTTGAAATTATAAGAAAAACTGCCACACATCAGCATAATTAAGCAACTTAAAATAAACACATCATAAGTGTAGTTTCTGATTGAAGGGGTGGGTATTTGCTGCACATCTCAAGATCTTAAAAACCAGCTACATATAAAAACTCAAGCCGCAGATTGAATGTGGTTGATTTTGAGTATTATTGGATTCAATATTTGTGAATCTCCAATTCTCATAGTATGTATTGTTATTAATAATTGAATGCATTTGAAGTTTTCTTGAAGTTTAACAATTATTTCTAAATGATGGAAATTATCCAACATATAATTAGAAATGTTTTTACACTGATTGTATTTGCACTAAAGCCATTACTTTAATGCTAATTTTCATTGTATTTAAAATATTGACCTGTTCTACGATTTCCTAAATTTCCCTTTTTTTTAACTTTTATAAATATTATCTTTCCCTTTTTTTAAATACTATGACAAATACTTTTGTAGCATAGGTTTTTCAAACCCCTTCCCTCTTTAATTTGGCTTCTTTCACAATTAAATCTGCAATCCATTCAATTGTTGGACATAATTTTTCAATAATCTCTGCAAATTTTTGCAGTGGCTTATCTAGTTATGAAGACAGTACAGTATACAAGTATCCACATTTTAGTTTATTACTTTGATATACAAAATCAAAGTGTACCTTCAATTTGACACACGCCATAGATATTAAATGAATGGATACATTAAAAAATTACTATTTTATTAAATTTATGGAATCAATAAAATTGTTTAAAATAATAAATATATTTTTAAGTTAGCTTTTTATTGTTTAATTATTGAGTCGTTGTATGTGTATAGGAATTACAATCAATTTAAAAAGTTATTAACTTGAATACAAAGGCACAAATTAAGAGATTTTTTTTTTTTATTAACGAAAAAAAATGCAGGTGACTGATAAAGGATTTGGCAATTCAAAGACTCATGAATCAATGAAGACTAGGGTTATTGATTGTGGTATGATCTAAAGATCTCTTTAGACAAATGTATTTACATCACGTAGCGGGTGATAAGAGATTTATTATAGTGGAAAAATGCACCGTGAAGATTGTTGGAATCAGTATATACCAAATTCAAATAATTTAGATTTCTACCCCAATATATACACAATTATTTTGATCAGATCAAAGATTTTAAAATTATAAAACTAATACTCATAAATGATTGAAAGGTGAGTGCTCTAGGTAAATTTGATTATGGTGATAGAAATTAGGAGTTTTCAGAAAAAAGTGGAATATTATTTTTTTAAGAAAAATGCTAAACAGAAATGAATATTGAAGCATCTAAACGAAGGTATATTTTGAATAATAAAAATTATGTATTTCAAGATTGTAATGTTTTTAATAGATTCATCATAGAAATTGATCATCGATTAACGAGATATAAGATATATGTTAATGCAAAACTAGAGCAAGAAAACTTAAGAAAAACAGTATTCACTGTTGATATTTCTAACCTTCAGAAACATTTAAATGAATTTAAATTAGAGCTTGCAAATCATTTTAAAATGTTAAGAGTTTTGAAATTGGTTCAGATTGAATGAAATCAATAGGAATGTAACTGATACTTTATTAAAAACTACAGCAGAGATAACAGGTAATATATATATTGAGCCGGATTGATTTCCGATTCAATTGTTTTATTACTAAAATTAAAAAGGGAAAACAACTTCATTTTCATTAAATGTCTAATGCTCAATTTTTTATTATTATTTAAAACACATACGCATTTATATTTTAAAATAGATTATTTAATGTTTATAAAATTGATTGTAAAATAGTTTACTTTCACCGTCTGTTTTAATCAATTTGATTAAAAACAGGCAAGCTTGCTAATTATATATTCCTGTTGCTTTTATTGTAATTATTTTTAAAGTTAATTCTAAAAAAAAAAAAAAGCGGAGATTTAGTTTTGTATTTGTCGTTTTTGTTTCAATTATCCCTGGTTGGAAGTCTTAAATTAGATTGAGCGGGAAATTAATATTTGCCCTGCCTGGAATATAGAATGGACACTAATGAAAGTTTTGCGCGGGAAATGTAGCAAGGCAAGGATAGCCCGCCAATTTTTGGAGAGAGAAGAGATTCATTATTAGATACACATTTGGGTTATTGACTGCTAAGAGTCAGATGGTTTTGAGTAGCTATTCGGACGTTTAATTGCCTGCTAAAAACTTAAATAATTATTGACAAACTCTTGCTAATTTAAACAAAGGACGGACCCACGACTACCAGCTCTCCTTCAGTCATGCCATGAGCCTCTAAGATAAACACTGCCTCTACCTTGCCGCTGTCAAAGTACCTGAAAGATGAATTATTATCAAAAGTGCGCACTCGTCACTAAATCACTAGAACTCTGCCTTACCGTAAGCTAAACTTTTTCATATTCTAGCCAGGGTAAATAAATTGCGTTTAATTAAATCTCCGCTCAATCTAATGATAAATATGTTTTAAAATGGTATTAATTGTTTTTAATTATTTATTATCTGAATGTACTTTTTCTAGTATTTAGTTTTAAGATTCCAAGTTTGTTTGCAATTTTCGTTTATCAGAGGGTGCATTAGAAGATTGTATTTTATATGTTTAATATATACCTGATTATTTCGTTAACTATTACAAAACGCATTGGCAGTTTTCATAGTCTATTTATTCACCTGCCCTTAGTTGTAAAATAAGGAATCTTTAAACATGTTTCGTTTGCGCGTTTTGTGCAAACAACAAAATCTTTTTGCTGGGTATTTGTTAAGTTATTTCTTCGGGTTGTCTGAAAGTAGTCATTTCTTTCTGGATTACGTAAGATCGTAATCAAATATCTTTTGCTGTCTTTTTTTTTTTCATATGTCATAGCATCTGCCGGGACGCGAACCCATACCCGTCTGCAACCAACTACTTGCTTGCATGGCGGCTGCGATACCTCTCGGCTAACAACGCAAGACAAATATCTTTTGCTGTCTTGTAAGTGAGATCAACCACGTTTACTTTGAATGTAGTATTAGGCGCAGCAGTCCTGCGGCGTTTTAACGACAGTAATTAGAATATTACTGCTCGGACGTTCGCGCTGGTTACGTTGATTTCCGACGGGACAGTAACTGTTTTATTATCCCTGATTCAGGAAGCTAAAGTTGTTGTTTGTTTTGTAATTTTGCAACTGGCCAGCAAGAAGATATTTTCTTAACCATTTCTTCTATTTTAAGTGAGATAATTTTGCTGCCAAAATGTTTTATGCCTTTATGTTTGTCGTACTCTTGTGCACTCTCTGGTAAATATGCGTATGTTAACATAAGTCACTTTTATATTCGTGGCTAGATGTCTTCACTCTATTGCACAACTTTTAATAAAATTAATAAATTGTTTAAACTTAATTTGGCTGATGTTTGTCTTTGTGCTTTGATTTCTCAACTGTCTAAATAATGTTTAAGATATCTTGTTCCTCCCTGAGTGTAGTTCGGTGCCTTTTGATTCGCATGTCCTGTCCACCCTAAAATAAATGTCTAGTGCCTGTTTTCGGACTAGTGGCGCCCCCTGAGTCAGTATATGCGAATCTCAAAGATCTTTCTCCCGTTACAATATATATATATATAATGCTTTAAGAATATCTAGTTTTGAAAATGGTACAAGAGTTAATGATATAAAAATATAATTGTGAATTAATAATGAAAGCTATAGAAAGAATCCAAATATCAAAAGTGTAAAAACATTTTATTTCTATAAGACTGAACTATTACTAAAAAGAATAATGACATCCCGAAATTTACCAAAAAGCAATATATTTACTATAGTTATTATATCTGAAGTGCCCAGCATTTTAAATGCAGTGAGATCCAAATTAAAACTATGAAGAGAAAAGCTTGAGGAAATTATAATCTATATCTTAAAAGTAGCAGGTAAAGGGGTAGGATTTATTGGCAATATTACATACCAAATTTCTAAATGTTAAAGATGTATCAGATGTTTGGAAGATGCAGTAATACTGATATTATAAAAAGTTGATATTAAAAATTGCAGTTATTAGATCTATACAACTCATCTAAAATGAATTTTGGAATTTAACCAAGCAAAGCATAATTGATCATATCCAAGTATTGAGAAGTTACAGAAAGAATCAATGAATATGATGTACCATTAAGCTTAAGATTTATAGATAATAAAGACATTGATTTTCCTAGTAATTAAAACATTGACTCAAAATATAAACTGAAGATATATTCTGAAGGATGCATAGCAAGGTGATTCCATATCTACAATACTTTTTACAGTTTTACTAGTATTTTGTTTAAAATGGAAAGCTAAAGAAGTAAATTTATATCATATAGATCTTGCAGATGTGGTCGTTTTTATAAAGCAAGAATTATCAGATAAAAGTGGACCTAAAATGTTAAAAAAAAAAAAACTAGTTTAATGGATTTTTTCAGATGAAAATAGATTGATAATGATGAATTATACATTAACAATTATAAATACCTTGGTTAAGTGGAGTGCTTTTTGTAGAAATAACTTAATATTAAAAGGATATATACTTAAGTGTTCGAAAAGGAAGTTTTTAAATAAATGTATTTTACCAATTCTTTCTTATGGATCTAAGACTTGGATACTTAAAAGAAGAGTAATATATACTTCAGACCCCTCAACAAAATATGGAGGAATGTATATTAGAAGTAACAAGGAATCAAAAACAAAATACATGGGTGAGAGAACAAATAAATATCAGAAATTACTGAAAGAATTAACACTAATGGAGCAAAGCTAAATGTATTGCTATGAATTAAAAGATGGATAGTTGAATTCTTAAACTAGATCCCCAAAAATTGTAAGATCACTGTGAGATGGATGGATGAAATAAGAATGTTTGCTGATATGGAGAGGCTAGAGGTCAAAAAAACTGGATTAAACTTGAAGACCTTTCTGCAGTGGAGATTGAAAATGATGATGAAACTATGCAAATTCAAAATCTTTTTATATTTTGCAAGTCAATAAATTCTTAATAAAAGAAATTAATATTTTGTTATAATCATTCAAATTATCCTAAGATATAAATATATAAGCATATTCTATGGATAGTTTTTTTTCTTGACACTCACTTAGAAACAGCAAATTGATAAGCATGAAATCTTACTAGAGCTTCCTTTAAGCAAAAAATTATCAAGACTTTGTTGTGAAAATTATATTTAAATTGAGAATCATTATTTACAAATAGCTTAATTTTCCCTATGTTACACATATTGCAGAATTTAAGCTATTGTATATCATGGTTATAATCACCAAATAAAAATTAACGGGTCTTTACTGGATACTGTTTTCAAGGGAAAAAAACAAGTGTTCTGTCTTTAAAAAAATAAAATTGTGAAGAGATTAATGGATAGACAAAAGTAACATGCATAATAACTGCAACTGAGAATAGTTATTTGGTAGATATTGTGAATACATCAGGAAATCCATAAATTCAAAAACTTGGCAGAAATAGCATTAACAAATTACAAAGAAAAGTTTAATGCTTGTGCATTCAATTATGATAGAGAATACATTTAATGAATGCTTAACTTGCTAGAAAATCATCAAGATATGAATTAATCAACATGTTTTCCAAACCTGAAAGAATATTCTCAATGTTGTTAAATATTTTTGCAACAATCAGTTTACAGATATTCCTAACATACATAATTCAGTTATTCCAACTGATCATACTAGCTGAAACTCATTACAAAAGTTTAGAGAATGTTTATATTAAAGACTGACATCTAAAATCCACAAAGATAATTTGAGTTTTATGCTAGCAAAAGTTATTAACGTTATGCTTAAGAGGAATGACCAAGTTGTGATTTGCATTTTGAAGCCTATTATTGAGGGATAAAAAATAAGAATATTTAAAAAAATATATAAACAGATATAACAGCTTGAACACCAGCTCATGTTCTTGCTTACAAAACAATAACACGGAAACTCAAATGAGCAAAGATGGAAAAAAAATTAGACCTGAATTTGCAAGTTCAAAATATGAATCATGTTTTCTACTACCATTTACATTGAAGCTCCCAGCACAATCAATTCCATTTCAAAAATTACTTTTCAATGAAACTATAGAATTGCAAATATCAACTTAAGAATAGTGGAAGAAGCAAAAAAGTGCAATAGAAAATGTTAATTTATTTTTCATAATTGAGCAATATTCAATTGCTCAAGCATCTACAGCTAGTGTAGTTTTTTTGTCTATTGATTTAGTTTACCCAGTTTCAAAACAGACTGGAAATGAAATGTTCCTTTAAACTAGTGTTTTTATCTAAAGTATTTGATGTCAATACAAATGCTTAATTTTTGTTTATCTTGTCTGAAAAATGATTTTGCATTTTGTAAATAACATTTAATCATATTTAATTATAGGTAATAAGAACTAATGCTTAGCATTAACTTGTTCATATTTTCAATTTCATTTACTTGATATACTGTTTGTTTATAATTTGCATATACTGTATTCAAATTTAGAAAGAACTAGTCAAGCGTTGGTAGCCGAGAGGTTAGCGCAGCCACCCTGCAAGCAAGCAATTGCTTGCAGACAGTTGTCGCAGGTTCGCTTCTTGGCTGATGCTTTAACATATGGGGAAAAATTTTTTTTAGAAAGAACTATAAGCAATAAAAAATGTTTTATTGAAAGAAATCGTATAAAGCCTAATAACTTTGTATTGTTAATATTAGAACGCATTAAAATGTTATTGATATAAGTAGGATTCAATTTTATCTTTAAAAGATTAACAGAAAAAAAAAAAAAACTAGTTTAAACTACTTAAATCAAAATACTCCCATCCCCAATCATGTATACTATTAATATAGATATTTACATTGGAGATTTTTGTTAATAGATATTTTTTCACTCTTAAAGCTGTTAATAAAACTAGTGTTAAACTTCGTGTCCTTTTTAAATCAAACCTGCAGCCAGATCACAATATTAACTACATAAATATATTTACTGTTTTCTTTTTCAATAGACTGTTCTTGATAAATATTTTTCTAAACAGATTAAGAATATCCATTACTTATTGACGGCCATTTGCTTAGAATATGTAAAAAAAGTAAAATAATACAATTCATCTTTCTTAAAATACAATAAAATCAAAATGATTTGCACTACATCCAGTCAAGATAGCAAAAACCCTGTGAATTTTTTTTTTATAAAAAAAGAAATCTCTACGTAAAGCAAAGAATTTAAAAGGGATTGATGATTATTTTTAAGGTAAAGATATTGTTACACTTTTATTTACAACTGTCAAACTCACTCCACTCACAACTTTGACACTATCCCAGTCAGATAAATAAACTAGAGATTATCTCTGATAGAGAAGTTGTGAGTGGAGTGAGTTAAGTTGTGAGTGGAGTGAGTTTGACAGTTGTAAATAAAAATGTAACAATTTACTATAAATAAATACTCTTTATATAATAGATATATGTGAGACATAGTGTCTTGGGCCAACTGATGAGTGCTAGTTCAATATGAAAGCATCTTTGGGGTCATTTGTCTTTTATTATATTTTTATTTATATGAATTTAACAAGAATGAGGAAGTATGGAGGTTGTTTAATATATCTATAAAGATATTGTATTTTTTAAATTTACATTATAATTAAATTTCTCAATAAATTATTTTTTCTTTTAAAAATAAAATTATTTATTTATTATATATAAATTTAATGTTTTAGCAGTTTATGGAAGTAATTGCGTATTTTTTTTCCATAGCAGTATGTCTGTATATATTGAAACGGAAACCTCCAATCCCTTTCACTATCAACCTAATGACCTACTCGTCTGAACTAGTTTCGAATCTATCTTAAATGTAGAAATGTCATATGTAAAAATGTTATATATAAGTTGAGCGGGAAAACTTTGCTACAATGGCCGCTTGAATGGCATCATCCATTTACTTACGAAAACACGCTATAATTAGACAGGTTTGATAAAATTATAGCGGAGAAATGCTCATAAATTATTATAAAATGTTTTATAAATTTTCAGTCAATTTTTAATTATATTCACTATAATATTCGTATGTGGATGGATAATTTAAACCTTGGAATAGCGGCAAAATGATTTATATATATATATTTAAGTTAAAATAAAAAAGATATACTATAATGTAAAATGTTTTCTTTAAAATATATTTAACGGCTTTCTGATTTAATGTTTTACATATATAATTGAAACTAAAGTATTTTCTTTAAATTTGCCTTTTTTTAAACAAATAATTTGGTAAAAACAAATATGTTAAAAGTTATTTATTTCAGTAAAATAAAAATCCGTTTATAATTAAAAATGAGAATTTTGTGTAAACAAGAAATCAATTAGTGACGCCCCCGGGTAAAAAGTAAAATCTAGTTTACTGATTGATTTTTGTTTGCAACAAAGGACTTTATCATTAAATCAGAATACCGTTCCTTCTGCTAAGCTTTAACATTCTTTAACACCTAAAAAGGAATTTAATTAATGAAACTGAATCAAATTATATAATTTATATATTTTAATAATTTTAAGTAATTAAATGTAACACCTCGGAGACGTTATCTGTTGCAGAAATTGGATTATATTATTTTATTTAATTAAAAGTCAATTGGTCCCGAGGCAAACGAAATTCCAAAAAGGTGTTAAGGTTTAGTGGAAATGGATAAATAGGCCTTATTTTAAGCGGGAAGATAGACTCCATCTTGCTGTTGAATAGCTGTTAATACCAGAAGTCAAAATTGTTTAATTTTACCATGTCTGGCTAAAGTCAGGCAAGAATTGCTGCAATTCCCGTGATGGAACGCCGAGTTCAATCCATCAAATGCCGAAGCAACAACCACACCAAATAAAAGATGTCATAAGCTGCTAAAAGAACTTGCCTTCATTCCAACGCCATTTTAAATCGTCTCGCAACTGAATAAGAACATGCCATAAGCCGCCAAAGAACTCACCTGCGTTCCAGCTCGAATATCTCCAGTTCAGCTATAGGAGAACTGTTTTAATATTATTTAAAATCGCAGAGCTCTGTGTGAATTTCAACAACAATCATTATTTCTTCAAAATCAGGTTAGCTAACCATATTATTGTAATTTCTTTCTAAATTATTTTCCAAATAATATTGTAAATTCTCTAAAATGAAATACTTTTGCAAATTTCTTTATTAATTCAATATTGTAAACTCTGTCTAAATCGTATTTGAAATCTATAAATGAAATATTTTTGCTAAATTTCTTTGTTAATTAATATTTTGCTATATAATTTAATCACTGCAGTTATATTTTGCTTTTCTTTTGCTTATTTTTAATTATGCCTTTGTTTCGAAACAGCGTGCATTTAATTACCAATATGTTTTTTTAAAAAAGATATCATTTAAAATCTCCGTATTATTATTTATATAGCGTCATTTCGTGCGCTGTTTCGAAACCCAAATTCATATTTTTGTCATTTAGTAAATTAATTAATATAAATATAAAATGTGGCTTTTCAACCTTTATTTATTATGTTACTAAAGATTAAACTAGCCTGGAGTGCAATCATAAGTATATTTTTTTAGTTAAGTATTCGTAAGTCCCCTATTAAATATACTTTCCCCCCTTTTAAAAGTTTAGTAGTTATAGATAACTAAAGAGATTGAACGGGATAAAGTAAAGTTTGTATCTATATATTCCTGTCAGTAGCATATCGTATTTCTCATGCTACAGAAGAGTTGGCTCTTTTGATCAAGCTGATGATCTAGTGTTCATTTAATATATGATCTTTAATTTATAATATCCTTCGGCTTGGCGGATGTGGGATTTATTAATATTTTCTCGTTGTGCTGTTCTCTTTGATATATATATAAGATGGAGCCACGGTAAGTCCAGCCCATCTTCTCTTATGGGTAGTGCAGTAGCGAAGTCTGAGCTACGGGCCAGATTAGCACGTAAGTCCCCCGCCTCTGAACCAAATAAAGGTTCCCCATTAGCAGCATGACGACCGGTTATTGGGTAAACCGTTGTTTGTCACAAAAACCCTAAAACTATGCTTCCATCCGCAGAGCCACTTTATTATTATACTTTACTTGTGCCTAGCATATTAGTAAAATCGTTATAGCCAACTCTTTCCTCCCTAATATGCAATCTTCGGCATTGAACCGAAGCATTCTTGAAAACCCGTTCGATCTTAAGCTATCTGGGATGCTTTATAAGCCCATAGTTAATATATAAATTGATTAGTCAGATGTATTAAGTTTCACTCCAGACCTGGTTTGATTTTACGTAAAAGAGCCACTCGAACTGATTATAAAAGGACATAACAAATAAGTTAATGTAGTGATTAGTTGGATAGCAGGATATTTGGCTCCATTAAATCATAGCCACAAACCTATTTGCCAACATCAATTATTGTTCAAATAGTCTAGAGAATGTTACTTTATAAATGAAATGCCTGTGTGCATTTGCCAACAACAATTGTCAATAAATATATTTTAATTCATCATATATCAGTTTCTGTCTCATTATTAAATCAATCCAATTCACTAATTGCCCATAAGTATTCATTAGTAAAGCCCCTATTATTTAAATATGTTAGATTTTATCTGTGGAATGTCTAGTATTTACGTTGTTTATATATATGTTTAAGTCCATGAGTCTTATTGTTTTCTCCGATTTGCTAGTGGGCCGGATGAAGAATTAAATCTCGTGTGCTACCATTGTTATGTTATCCATTGGGTGTTAGATCTGGTGCTTGGAGAGTGGGTTCGAATCCAGGCTGGTCCCTGACCTAAATCTCGGGCTTGACTGGGTTTGAAGTACATTTTGTGAGTTCCAGCTCGTGTTAGATGGATAAGCATGTTTTGACTGGCACATAGGTTTTTTTTTTCCGCGTTTGGACGCCCAAATCGTGGGGCTTGTAACTCATTTCCACCCCTGAAGAGATTATGGAGTATATATATAATTCTTTTGGTCAAAATTAATGATTTTGAGTCAAATTTTTTTTGAATAATGTATATATGTAAGATTTTTGTTCCGCGTTTGGACGACCAAGTGAGGCTTCGATGTAAACACCTACATACTCTGAGTTATGGACTTTTGTGTGTATATAGCAAAAAAATTTATTAAATTTATTTTGTGTCTTTCCTGTTCACTAGTGACTGGCGCCCGAGGATGATTGATCAAGTTATAAGTCACCCTCTTATAAATTTGGCATTAGGGAGCACAGAAAAGAAATTTAGATTAAAAGAAAAGGGGGGTCTCGTTTTATCAAAGTATTTTTATGAATTGGAGTGGTTTAAAATGAGTAAGAAATATATATATAAAAGTAACGTCAAATTAACCAAAAGTAAAAAGGTTTGAAATTGGTGCAGACGGGTCAAACGGAATTAGGTCATAAAACTATTTAAGTATATATATGGATATATAAAAAAAAAAAACAGCTGGAAGAAGAGAGCGGGGTGAGTTAAATTTTTATTAAGTCATCTTTAATATTAAAATATGTGTTATACTTTAGATATATAGACGAAAAAAAAAAAAGATTTTTTTTTAAATTTTTCGTATATTTTATTAAAGCTAGAAAAAAAGAAGGGATTTTTTTTAAATAAAAAAAGAATTTCGTATATTTTATAAAATAAAAAGTAGGGACACGAATTTTTTTTTTTAATTGATTATATGTTGGACGGGCATCAAAATGGTGTGGGCTTATAGATATATTAGTGAGTTAGGCATAGAGTTGGGATGGAAGTGAACGAGTCGTTCTTGAAGGGGGAGAGCAGCAAACAGCCGTATTAAAAGTATAAAAGTTTTAAAAATCAAATATTTAGTAGGCGTAATAATAATAACTTTGAAAGGAATATATAGTATACAGAATGAACAAAGAAACAGAAGCAATGAGCAGTGGGGAAGAGATAGAAGTAGGATTGGAGATGAAAGGTGGAGGTATCATGTTGAGATCAGGAAGAGAGATTAATGAGTACAACAGCAGTACGGAAGAAATAGAAAGGGAAGATGGTATGAGCCAGGATAGAGATGAGGGTGCACAGAAAACTATAGCTATGCCAGAGAATTTAGTTACAGAAATATCGGAACAGATACCGATAAAGGAGATTAAACAGGAAGGTTGGGACTTGAATTGGTTGCTGAGACAGCTTAGACAGGATGCAGAGAAAATGGATCAGAAAATGGAGGAAAGAGATCAGAAAATGTCACAAAGATTTGAAAACCTTAGCAGAGATATTAGACAAGAGATGGCAGACAGAGATAAAAGGCTGGAAGAAATGTTGTGCCAAGGTCTACAGGAATTGTCAACCAGCTGCCAGCAGAAATCTGAAGAAATGAGGGGAGAATTTAAAGAAATGTTACATAAAAACCAAGAAGAAAATAGAAAGGAATTTGTTGTAATTAAAGAAGTTAAGACCTTAGTAGAGAAGATAGAATGTCAAGAAAAGAATTTGATAGATAAGGTTTATAACGTTGGTGCAGAATTAGGCAACAAATTTCAAGAGTATGAAGAGACCCAAAAGGAGATCAGAGAGGAAATATATGAAATAAAAGAAAACCTGCTACAAAGAAGTCAAGTAACTGACCGAGAAGAAAACATTATCACAGCATGTATTCCAGAATTGAGAGATGTAGCAGAAATGAAAGAAGAGACAGAAAAGGAAAGTAAGGAAAGCAACTTTGCTAGTGATTACCAAGATAAAAGACTTAATAGACATGAGATAGTGCAAGTTATTGGCCAGACTGAAGATGATACTGAAAATGATTTTAGAGAGGGGGAAGCCAAAGTCGATCAGCAAAGCATCAAAATCAAAGGAAACGACTTTTTAAGCGAGCATAAGTGCCAGCTTAATTATGAAAATAACACGTTTTCTCCGTATGAAGAACAAATTGGGTTGGAAAAGAACAAATCCCAAGTGACGCAAAGTCAAAGCAAGGAATGGGGAAAAGCACTTACGGAAGAAAAGAATGTCGAGCTGCATAACGAGATACCGTATGAAGGCAGCGAATTCGCACGAAGTCTGACAATGCACCCTAAGCGATCTCCTGTGAGGTTGAAAGACAAAAATGAAAGCTATGAATGGATAACCGATGATGATGAAGACGGTTGGACATCTGATGAAGATGATCTATTGGGATGTTGTTTCAACCCCGGCGTGGAGTTACTCCTTAAACAACCCCCAGATCCTATTTAAATTGTTAGTTATTTTTGTGAGTGATTTGATCACTCTATATATATTATACACTCTATATTTTATTTATATACCTTATATATATATTATACACTTTATATTTATTTACATACCCTTTATATTGTTATTATACACATTACATTTTATTATTATTATATACTTTATATTTTATCCATATATTATCTATATACCCTTTTAAAAAAAAAAAACCTATGTGCCAGTCAAAACATGCTTATCCATCTAACACGAGCTGGAACTCACAAAATGTACTTCAAACCCAGTCAAGCCTGAGATTTAGGTCAGGGACCAGCCTGGATTCGAACCCACTCTCCAAGCACCAGATCTAACACCCAATGGATAACATAACAATGGTAGCACACGAGATTTAATTCTTCATCCGGCCCACTAGCAAATCGGAGAAAACAATAAGACTCATGGACTTAAACATATATATAAACAACGTAAATACTAGACATTCCACAGATAAAATCTAACATATTTAAATAATAGGGGCTTTACTAATGAATACTTATGGGCAATTAGTGAATTGGATTGATTTAATAATGAGACAGAAACTGATATATGATGAATTAAAATATATTTATTGACAATTGTTGTTGGCAAATGCACACAGGCATTTCATTTATAAAGTAACATTCTCTAGACTATTTGAACAATAATTGATGTTGGCAAATAGGTTTGTGGCTATGATTTAATGGAGCCAAATATCCTGCTATACAACTAATCACTACATTAACTTATTTGTTATGTCCTTTTATAATCAGTTCGAGTGGCTCTTTTACGTAAAATCAAACCAAGTCTGGAGTGAAACTTAATACATCTGACTATAATCAATTTATATATTAACTATGGGCTTATAAAGCATCCCAGATAGCTTAAGATCGAACGGGTTTTCAAGAATGCTTCGGTTCAATGCCGAAGATTGCATATTAGGGAGGAAAGAGTTGGCTATAACGATTTTACTAATATGCTAGGCACAAGTAAAGTATAATAATAAAGTGGCTCTGCGGATGGAAGAATAGTTTTAGGGTTTTTGTGACAAACAACGGTTTACCCAATAACCGGTCGTCATGCTGCTAATGGGGAACCTTTATTTGGTTCAGAGGCGGGGGACTTACGTGCTAATCTGGCCCGTAGCTCAGACTTCGCTACTGCACTACCCATAAGAGAAGATGGGCTGGACTTACCGTGGCTCCATCTTATATATATATCAAAAAGAACAGCACAACGAGAAAATATTAATAAATCCCACATCCGCCAAGCCGAAGGATATTATAAATTAAAGATCATATATTAAATGAACACTAGATCATCAGCTTGATCAAAAGAGCCAACTCTTCTGTAGCATGAGAAATACGATATGCTACTGACAGGAATATATAGATACAAACTTTACTTTATCCCGTTCAATCTCTTTAGTTATCTATAACTACTAAACTTTTAAAAGGGGAAAAGTATATTTAATAGGGGACTTACGAATACTTAACTAAAAAAATATACTTATGATTGCACTCCAGGCTAGTTTAATCTTTAGTAACATAATAAATAAAGGTTGAAAAGCCACATTTTATATTTATATTAATTAATTTACTAAATGACAAAAATATGAATTTGGGTTTCGAAACAGCGCACGAAATGACGCTATATAAATAATAATACGGAGATTTTAAATATCTTTTTAAAAAAACATATTGGTAATTAAATGCACGCTGTTTCGAAACATAGGCATAATTAACAATAATTAAAAATAAGCAAAAGAAAAGCAAAATATAACTGCAGTGATTAAATTATATAGCAAAATATTAATTAACAAAGAAATTTAGCAAAAATATTTCATTTATAGATTTCAAATACGATTTAGACAGAGTTTACAATATTGAATTAATAAAGAAATTTGCAAAAGTACTTCATTTTAGAGAATTTACAATATTATTTGGAAAATAATTTAGAAAGAAATTACAATAATATGGTTAGCTAACCTGATTTTGAAGAAATCATGATTGTTGTTGAAATTCACACAGAGCTCTGCGATTTTAAATAATATTAAAACAGTTCTCCTATAGCTGAACTGGAGATATTCGAGCTGGAACGAAGGTGAGTTCTTTGGCGGCTTATGGCATGTTCTTATTCAGTTGCGAGACGATTTAAAATGGTGTTGGAACGAAGGCAAGTTCTTTTAGCGGCTTATGACATCTTTTATTTGGTGTGGTTGTTGCTTCGGTATTTGATGGATTGAACTCGGCGTTCCATCACAGGAATTGCAGCAATTCTTGCCTGACTTTAGGCAGACATGGTAAAATTAAACAATTTTGACTTCTGATATTAACAGCTATTCAACAGCAAGATGGAGTCTATCTTCCCGCTTAAAATAAGGCCTATTTATCCATTTCCACTAAACCTTAACACCTTTTTGGAATTTCGTTTGCCTCGGGACCAATTGACTTTTAATTAAATAAAATAATATAATCCAATTTCTGCAACAGATAACGTCTCCGAGGTGTTACATTTAATTACTTAAAATTATTAAAATATATAAATTATATAATTTGATTCAGTTTCATTAATTAAATTCCTTTTTAGGTGTTAAAGAATGTTAAAGCTTAGCAGAAGGAACGGTATTCTGATTTAATGATAAAGTCTTTTGTTGCAAACAAAAATCAATCAGTAAACTAGATTTTACTTTTTACCCGGGGGCGTCACTAATTGATTTCTTGTTTACACAAAATTCTCATTTTTAATTATAAACGGATTTTTATTTTACTGAAATAAATAACTTTTAACATATTTGTTTTTACCAAATTATTTGTTTAAAAAAAAGCAAATTTAAAGAAAATACTTTAGTTTCAATTATATATGTAAAACATTAAATCAGAAAGCCGTTAAATATATTTTAAAGAAAACATTTTACATTATAGTATATCTTTTTTATTTTAACTTAAATATATATATAAATCATTTTGCCGCTATTCCAAGGTTTAAATTATCCATCCACATACGAATATTATAGCGAATATAATTAAAAATTGACTGAAAATTTATAAAACATTTTATAATAATTTATGAGCATTTCTCCGCTATAATTTTATCAAACCTGTCTAATTATAGCGTGTTTTCGTAAGTAAATGGATGATGCCATTCAAGCGGCCATTGTAGCAAAGTTTTCCCGCTCGACTTATATATAACATTTTTACATATGACATTTCTACATTTAAGATAGATTCGAAACTAGTTCAGACGAGTAGGTCATTAGGTTGATGGTGAAACGGAAAGGGATTGGAGGTTTCCGTTTCAATATATATATATGCTAATTTATACCCACACTAATGTATATTTCCATTTCCAATTTATAATTTAACAAATTAATATTTGAAAATAAATTATTATTTACTTCATTTTTTTTTTTTTAAAAAAAAAAAAGGATTTCGTCTTATACTCCTCCCCCACATAGTTTTTAATTTAGGAGTCTACAATTAAAACTAAAATTGAAAAAAATAAACTTTTCAAAATAGCAAAAAAAAAAAATGATCACTGAGTATTTTTATATATCACTTTAATCAAAATTTTATCAAAACTTCTCTATAAACTATTAACAAATCTATTTTAAAACATATATCAAAATTAACAATTTATGAATAAATTCAAACTAAATAACTAAAAATATTTAAATTCTTTATTTTTATGATAATGATTATATTTTCTTCGCTTTATTGTTTTTTATGCTATATTATTTTGAGGTACATGCAATATTTTAATATTATGTAAACTGTGAAAATTATATCTTCAACTAAATGAAAAAATATTTAATATGATAAATGTAGCAAGTCAACAAGTTAAACGCCTTAATCATATTTAATTTGGAATTGTACTGATTGAGTGATCTAAACCTCTTAGAATGTTCCATTATCTTGTTGATACAGTTTCAATTATTCCTTTTCACATTTTTGTTTCTATTAATTCTACATACAAAATAAATTTTACATAAAAATGGAAAAATTACTTATATTTACATTGAACAAAATAATGAAAAAATCCATATTTGAATGAAATATGAGCAATACTTTTTAATTGTATCAATTTTATTTGTTGATTAAACAACCATAAATTTAATCTGTAAAAGATTTGCAAATTATTTTATATCTAAACTATCAATATGAATTTTGAAGAATTTTTGTAGTAAAGTAATTGTATTTGCTATAGTATTTTTTCTTTTTTTACACCATTCTACTTACATAAGTAATCATTTATATAATAGTATGTTCTATATTTGTCTAGAAACATTTATTAGCATAAAAGATTTGAGTCACAAATTAACAGAAAAACAATTCATCATTGTCAACCATTATCAATTCACTATAAACAATTATCAAGATATTGTAATTATATTTGCACAAGCTCAGATTTTTTTGAAACTGTGTTGAAATTATATTTGCACTTATAACGTCAGTGATGAAATATAAGATATATCACATTTTGTACAAATTTCAATATCATAAAAGACTGGGGGGGGGGGGGGATAACAAGTGAAAATTAATAATACATATTATTTCTTGCCAATATGGTGAATTTACACTTTGAAATGATTAAATCAAATGATATTTTGATTTTAAAACATGACTGACATTTCACTTTCAGATTTGTAATAACTAATTTCAAAAATAAAAATCATAATGCATTTATTTTATTTTGTATTAGTATATATAAAAAGGTTGAAAAAATTAAAAATAAACTAAATGGATTCATTTTAAGCGATAAAAAGAAAAATTCTTTATAAAAATATTGGATACATAAATCACTGCAGAATTTTTTTTTTTTCTTGATTTGTCATTGAGATACATGTGTACATAAAAATTTCCCAACATTATACATATTTTAAACTATTTTATTCCCATTTCTGCAAGTTCCATTTTCACTCTCTTCAGATAAGTTGGATCTGGATAACCATAACTAAAACAAATAAATATAGTATTTATTAAAAGATTAATTTTTAAAAATAGAAATGTCATTTAAAAATAAACATTTTTAATTTTATTTGAAAATAAACAAAATATATCTTTGCACTGATTTCAAAACCAGGTTTAGAGAGAGAGGTTAGGATTATTGTTCAAGTAATTATTTAAATTCATTATGAAAAATCACATTTATTATAATTAAATAAAGTTCTAATTATGAAGACAAATTTCACTTGTAAAAACATGTTTCTGGAAAAGATTTAATTTAATTCATAAAAAAAAAAAACAACAACCCTATACTAGTATTTATATTCACATAATATACATATTTATTAAATTTCAGAAACTAAATAGTTATATATTTTTAAAGAGGAAATTAATAAAGGAACAAGCCATGTAAACAAAACTGTATTGAAACTATCTTAAAAAAGGAAATTTCACATTTTT
Source organism: Epiperipatus broadwayi (assembly GCA_028023455.1). Taxonomy (NCBI): domain Eukaryota; kingdom Metazoa; phylum Onychophora; class Udeonychophora; order Euonychophora; family Peripatidae; genus Epiperipatus; species Epiperipatus broadwayi. Next base: position 12,124,633 of record JAQFVV010000008.1, on the reverse strand, counting down.
ACCCTGCACGCAATAAATGTACATAATTCATACATACTTAATTATATACTAAAAACTCAAATTTTGATATAATTCTGAGAATTGTTAATTTGCTAATATATACTGAAATAAACAATCTATTATTCATTTTCATAAAAAAATTTTTTTTTTTTTTCTGAGCAAAAAAAAAAAAAGACACTAAGTTTTGGATATAAAAAAATTAGTTTTTCTTTTTCTTTTAATCAGAAGGGAATACTAATTCATTCAAATCCCAGGATTTTACCACACCTCAATAAAAATGAACACTACTAACAGTTACGTCTAATCTGGAATGCTTTTGAATTGTATTTTGGATAACTCACTGAAATGAAATAGGTTTGTTTAAAAGACAGCTAGAAATTACAATAAGATTATATTAAATATCGCTGTAAACAAACTTTTAATATTTATCAGAAAAGAAGTAAATGACAATTATTTTGTTTTGGTGAGTCTTATTTAAAGAGTGATTTGTACTTTATTTTAAGGCTTATTATCCAGGTATTATTTTTAAAAAGTATCATTTAAAAAAAAAAGGTAATAAATATGTAATAACTTCGCTTAGTTATTAAAATTATTTTTAAAAAAAATAAATTATTATATATCACATATGTATTCGAGCGTATTAATTTTATATAAGTTATTAATAAGAAATAAAAAAAAATGATAATCATGTAAATGCAATGCACAAATATAAACTGGCTAATTCTCAACCGTAGTTAATATATAATTATTTCCATTAGCCTCATTCATTCGTAGTTAAACTTATAGGTACTTTAACCCGACCTGCTATGTAGTCGCTAGAGACGCTGTTTCTGTGTTTACACACAGAACATACAGGGTAGGGGCCTCGAAAGCAGACTATGCTTTTTCCTGCCGCTAGGTGGCGCTGTTCACCGTGCATACGCATAGGAACCTTCCCACAAGCTAGCTGGCAGCTTACATCGTCTGCTACCAAGAACCTAAGTGGCGCTGATTGCCGTAAACACATCTAGCTTATGTGTCGTCTGCTATCAGAACCTACCAAGATTCTAGCCCACTACGTGGCGCTGTTTCTCCACGTTACACACGGTAAAAACAGCAACCTCTAAATGCCTCATTGCTAACGTTTATGAACATAGTACTTAAAACATTCAGGGCCTATAGTGTACAGGGGTGAATAATTTATAAAGTCATAACTATTTAAATATACGGTCAAATGTAATAATTTTACATTCTATTTCATCATTTCATGAATCAGTGTATTTTTAAAGTATGACTTTGTAAAAAGCGATCTGTTTTTTTAATTATTTACTCTAAAAGTGGTTTTTTTTTTTTTGTAAATAAAACAAAACGTAATTTTTTATTTTTTTTAAAAAAAAAGCTATTTTTTTTTCTTACAACAGTATATCGTTCAAAAATGTATTATTTTAAAAGATTATTGTTTGTAAAACTTTTTTTTTTACACTTTCAATTAATATTTTCAATAAATTTTAAAGTAATATAAATTATATTTCGGTTTATAGATTACTATTTCGAAAAATAAAGTGTTATTTGCGTGCTGGGTATACTGTGTGCTTGTTATTCGCAAGTAATAATTCGAAGATCTGTTTATCAAAACTTTCTCTCACAATAATATTAAAGGCATAAATATTTATTGAAATTGTATTTAAAATTTTGGAATCATTTTAATAACTAAAAATGTCATATACTCACAAGGAAATTTTAAAACAATAGGTTTAATAAATACCGTATGAGAAAAGTAAGATATTATGCAGAGTCAGAAAAAAAAAAAAGATTTAAAGCAAAATATATATACATTTAATATCTTTATTGGTGGTTGGAATTTAAAAAGTTTCTTTCAAAACTGATGCTCGTGTTAGGCTTGTATACTGTTAAAATTAAAACTATTAGTCCTCATAAATAATTTGGAAGACATTGCCTGTCAAAATTGGATGATCCTTGAAAATTATATATGATCTTAATAGCCTAAAATTCAGAAGCATGATAGTACTGTCTTTGCCAGTGCACTGTTTCTTTCTTTCATTATTGATACATAAGTAAGAACAGGTAAAACACATTTATTAAAAATCTTCCTTTACAGACACGTAGATATATTTTCTTTTAGTATCAAGTTATTTCTACCAAAAGCACTCCAACCAAGTTTAATTCTATGATTAATTTCATTCATTATGTTTCCATCTGTATTATAATCTGACCAAGGTATTTGTAACTGTTAACTTCTTCTAATTCATCATAATCAATCTTTATTTTCATATTTTGAGCAAATCCATTAAACATTACTTTAGTCTTTTTAACATTTATCTTTAGTCCTACTTTCATCTGATAACTTCTGCAACATTTCCTGCAGCTCTGAAGCATAAGTTGCAAAAACAACTACATCATCTGCAAAATCTAAATGACTTAAATAATCTCCATTTACTTTCACTTGTTTAGCTTCCCATTTTAATCCACAAAATATTTCTTGCAGCAGTTGTAAAAAGTTTTGGAGATATGGAGTCACCTTGTCTTACACCCTTCTCAATGTTGACTTTAATAATCTTTGTTAAAAAATAAATTTACTGATAAAGATTTCATAAGAGTTTTCCAATCAGCTTCTAAAAGCTTATAACTAAATCCTCTAATTCATTCCCAGACAGAATTATTTAGACTGCAAGTGAGACTTTGTTAAGAGAAAGTAAAATTACACTGGAAAATGAGACCAACAATACAAATCTAATATCACTTATGTTGAGAGAAAAATCTATTAAATCTTAAACTAGACAAATCTAGAAGCATTCTTCCTGCTAGCAAGAGCAATGTAACATTTGTAAATGGATAATAGTAATTATGATACAATAAGAGCTTCTCCCAACAGACTAAAAGTCCCATACCAGCTATGAATCACAACTGTAAATATTATTCAGAAAGCATCCCTGATCACAGCTATTTCAATGATTCAGAAAAAATTAGATTGACATATTTTGGCAAAAATTCCACATCTTTGTGATCATCTAAAATCAATAAAGGCCAGGTTCCATTAAGATCTATTGTTAATTCTGAAAACTCACTATATCAAAAATTCTAATGTTCTTAATCCTTTGGCATACAAGAGACAGTTCTGTGTTAGAGATTCTAAGAAAATTGTAGAATTAATCAACATGAAAAGTGAAAGAACTAACATATTGGTAAATTTTGATGTGAAAAACTTATCACAAAAGTACTCTGTGATGAAGCATTATCTAATGTAAAAAAAAGATTAAATAACAATAGTAGTGTACAAACCAGAATAATTCTTCCAATTGATAGTTTATTACACTTAACATTCTGCACAGCATACTATTATTATATACTATAGAATTCTTCCAACAAAATCAAAAGATGCTTTTTGATTCCTTATTGCTATCTCTGATCAGCAATATTTACATGGAAGAACTTGAAACTACAACCGTAAATAAAATTCTATCTACAATTAAAGTCTGGCTTTTCTATGGCCATATGGTAAAGCATTACTACAAACATTCTGGATACTATCAATAATTATGTTTTTTTAATTAAATTCACAATAGAATTAAAACAAGAACAGACACTACAGTTCTTAATTTTCTTTTGACAAGATTCCTTCATAGCAAAATCAAAATTACAATCAACAGAAAACTCACACACTCTAATCAGAATAAAAATTCTTATTCAGAAACCAATAATTTGGAAAAAGAAAAATCATATAGCATAAACTCTCATGAAAAATACTTATCCATCAGATATCATTATGAAATAGCCAACTAAAAGAAACACCATAAGAAAAAACAATTATAGGTATTAAAGCGTATCCATAAATATTAGTAATTGCAGCTAAACTAAAGAAAATCTGTGATCAGTATATTAAGATTCCTTTCCAAAGTCATAAGTGCCCTATGAAAAAGTCTAACTTCTATAAAACACACTGCAAATATTGAAACACAAAAACTGCATCTATGAAATACCATGTGAATATGGAAGAACATATATGGCTGAAATCATCCGACTCTATTCAAAATACGTAATTAAAAGAGCAAAAAGTAATGATTAAAAAGAAAAACCAAATGCACCTAAAATACATTGGACAAGAAAAATAACGGGCAGAAAGTAAAATTTGTATAAACCATTCACATTTATAGTAGATAACTTTATAAATCAGTCTAATGTAAATAATTCATATTTCAAAACTACTCATTAACCTTGCCCTTAAAAAAACTGGAGAAACCAAAAGAATCTTCATAGATAAATATATAAAATTTCTAGTGACTTGATTTTTCAGAATAGCCTGATTAGTAAGAGCAAGCATTATCTTAAATTCACAAAACTAAAAATCGAAGGCTCAATTTCCATGCTAGTACTGTCACTAGTAAGGCCAGCAACATTTGAAGAAGAGATGAGAAAAAAACAGCACTCAAAATGTTGTAATAAATTAATCTGTATGCTTTGCTAACAGTTGAATGTATTTAAAAGTTTAAATAAAGTTTGATATCTTTTAAAAATATTTCATAATTAATAACAGATGATGGAAATAGTTGAATATATAATTACAGGTAAAATCCCTATCATCACAAATTTTCAGATAAACATTTCCTGTTTTCAAGTCAATATGTATAATGCTTGGGACTGTTTTTGTTTCTCCAGAATAGTCTAAAGACTTATTTGAATTGAAACACCTATTGTAGTAAGGAATTTGACTGCAATGGTATGTTGACTAGATATTTTGAGGTTTTATTAATCAACTATCTGGCTGGGGGATTTAACTATTAATGGGATGTTGTTTATACACGTATATCATATTTTGAAATTCTGAAAAAGCTAAAATCAGTAACTTTTCCTAAATTTATTTATTTTTGTTTTTATAGAATATTTGCTTATCAATAGTTGTTGTTCTTTATTAAAATTAAAACTGCAAAATTTTTATATGTTCATTCATCACCTGTGTTATTCACCTCCAAATCATAAGTCTTTGACTTAGTAAATGAGACTTATGCAAAGCATTACAATCAGAATGACATTGCTTTGGTTGAGATGAAAATCTATCAGAAGATAAGTCTGTTTTATAGCAGTCAAGATAACTTCAGGTCTAATGATGTATATTAAAATCACTGTTATTAAAAAGCTAGTAATTGTATTTGAGTTGACCGAATGCCAGACCATTGATTCTCCCTCCCCCAACACACACACAAACATTAATTTCTAGAATATTTAGCACTGCACATCGTGCTCTTGATTGAATGCCTCCAGTAGTTAAGTGACCAAATTTATACTTAAATAAAATTGGAGTGAATAAGGCATGGGCATTCACTATTTCATCCTAGCTCAGATTAATAAAAAATGGTCAAAGATTTTCTTTGTCTGTTTTCTTTTTTTCTCCTGAAAATTTTTTAAAATTATTTGTTCCCTAATTGTTTTTAATTAAGATATGAGCATTGAAAGTCAGAAATCCAATGAGCACAGTAATTGTTTTTACTATAAAGTGCTATTAAAATGGTTTAGTATCTTTGGACTTCTCCATAGAATTTCATTTATAACTTGTACTGCAGCTACACCTTAATTTTGTGATTGGGCAATTATGTAGCCTACAACTATTGTAACTATCCAATTTTTGTATTCTTGAACCTAAATATTTAAATTATTTGACTAATCTCATAAAAATAAAAATTACAAACATTCTCAAATTGCATTAGGGAAGGGGGAAGCATAATTTGTGATTCATTTTAAAGATAATAATATATAAAATAAAACTCTAATTTCATTCATATCTAATTATGTACCAATAAAAGCTAAATACCTAAACATTTAATAACCTCTTAATTCTTATGATATTTAAGATAATTTAGAGTTGAACCTAACAATATGAAAAATTAGGTAAAAATATTATTCATTAGTAACTCTTTTGTCTTACTTTCAAATAATTCAAATTAATGATATGAAAAAAGATATAGAAAGTATCTTTCATATTAGGAACAAAGAAATTATAATTCTTTAACATACCACTCAAAAGAAAATTACTTTTTATATTTATTTATATTCATTAATTATAAAATTGTTAATTATAAAGCACCCATTACATTAAATATTAGAAATATACTTCAAATAATATATATAAACATGCTTTACAAAAATGTTTTCTATTTAATAATTCAAGGAAATTACTTTAATATGTTGACTTTCCCAGTATCATTATCTAATCTAATTGTTGCTGTTGCATTTTTATAAATATTCTTTAAAATATAACAATATCTTGGATCTATACCTGAATGATATCTCTAGAATTGTCATTATGATGTATTATAGCATTTTCCGGTAGATTTCAACAATTATTAACTTATGGCGTTGTGATCAAACAGAAAACAGTGGCAAACTTAAAGGAGATAATAAATATACTTTAATTTATTTACTGGTTAGAATCTCTACAGATTTTCTAATATAATGTTTGTGAGTAGTTAGGTGGTTTAATGAATCTATAAATGAATTTCTAAATAGACAAATTTTAATATATATCACCCAACAGAGACAAATATTTACCAATTTCACAATATCAACTAATAAACTATAATTTACTTTGATTAATCATTAAGATTTGATTTAATGCAAGAAATTGTCTTCACTCAGGAGGTTACAAATTTCTTGTCATCCTATTAATTGAAAGGAAACCCTTTCATTCCTCTTGGAGGCCTTAAAGAAACTGAGCAAGGCAAATTCTTAATGTCCACTCCATACGTTCTTGTCATTGCAGCTGTTATTACTATGTGATTATTCATATAGTATATAAACATGGATGGGCTGCTCACCAACACGCATTAGCTAGCACAACGAGGTTATTGGATTTTTACCTCTGAGTTTAAGATCAAAAAACACCATGGACTTTCTTCTCAGTTGCCTGATAAGGCAGAATAAATGCTTGTGTAAATGATAATATTTTTCCAATATATATATATATACAATTATGACAGACAAAAAAAAATCATGGCCCTTATTCCCAGGAGACTGTAAAGTCACCAACCAAGCAGCAGTTGGTGGCCGAAGGCAGAAGCTGCTCAGAACCCCTGATTGTGGACACAGGCTGCCATTTGATGATGCCTTTTTTTATTTAGGTACTTACAACAGCAGATCACTTTCAAGTGACGAAAGATTGCAAGAGTTAGAAGAAAAACTGTCTTATATTAAATGGGATATTATTGGACTTTGTGAAGTTTGAAGAAAAGGCGAAGAGACAATTGTTTTAAAAAGTGAACATGTACTCTATTATAAAGGCACAAATACTGGAAATACAAGGGGAATAGTATTCATTATAAATAAAAAGTGAAAGAACAACATTGTGGAGATTGATGGTGTATCGGACAGAGTGGCAAGACTAGTTATACAACTTAATAGCAGATACCAAATGCAGATAATTCAGGTTTATGCCCCAACAAGTTCTCAAAGTGATGAAGTAGTAGAAGATTTTTATATGGATGCACAAAAGGCTTTTGATCAGAGTTAACAACATTTTAAAATTGTTATGGGAGACTTTAATGCTAGAATTGGTAAACAAATGAAAGATGAAAGTGCTGGCAGTAATTTTGGTTATGGTAATAGAAATGAGAGAGGACAGAGACTTGTGGAGTTTGCAGGTAAAGGAAAACTTTATATTATGAATTATTTTGAGAAAAATGTTAAAAGGAAATAGACATGGAAGCATCCAAATGAAAGTACAGCAGAATTGGATTATATTTTGACTAACAGAAAATACATATTTCAAGATTGTAATGTTCTTAATAAATTTAACAGAGGAAGTGATCATCGGTTAGTAAGATGTGACATACATGTTAATGCAAAACTAGAGAGACAAAAATTATTAAGAAAAACAATATTTACAGTTGATATTCCTAATTTTCAGAAACATTCTAATGAATTTAAAATAGAACTTACAAATAGGTTTCAAGTATTAGTAGATTTTGAACATGATTCAGATTTGAATGAAATTAATATGAAAACAATTGATATACTTTTAAAAACTGCAACAGCACTTGATCAATAAAATTTCTACTGAGACTAGAGAATTTATGAAGAAAAGAAGGAATATGAAGATATAGAAAAATGATGCGTTAAAAAGAATTGAATATCTCAAATTTTGTAAAATGATGCAGAAAAGATTTGAAAATGATATAAGAAATGTATAACTGTGAACTAGCAAGGAAAGCAGCAGAAGGGAATAAAAGTCTCAAAAGTGTAAAACAACATTTTGGTATTGGTAAGAAATTCATATCTGCAATAAAAAAAAGCTGGAATTATTACTAAAAAGAGAGATGACATCATGAAATGGATAGAAGACTTTTATAAAGAATTATATAGTAATAAAGAACAAATACCTCCTATATCTACGACATCTTCTGAATTACCTAGAATTTTAAATGAAGAAGTGAGACATGCAATTAAATATATGAAGAAGAAAAAGATTCCAGGTAATAGTAGAATTATAATTGATATATTTAAAGAAGCAGGGGAAAAAATAGAATTTTTTTTAGCAATGTTATATGCCAAATGTCTAAATGATAAAGATGTACCAGATGATTGGAAGGATGCAGTATTAATATTAATATTTAAAAAAGGTGATAAAGAGGATATTAGAAATTACAGACCTATCAGCCTTTTATCAGTTACATACAAATATTTTTACCAAGATAGTTACAACTCATCTACAGAGAACATTGGATTTCCCCCAACCAAGAGAACAAGCTGGATTTAAAAGTGGTTTTAATACAGGAGATCATATCCAGGTGTTGAGAGAAGTTATAGAAAGGACAAATGAATATGAGTTGCCATTATGTTTTGGATTTGTAGACTATGAAAAGGCATTTGAATCTATAAACTTTTCTTCAGTGATTAAAGCATTGGATCATCAAGGTATAGACCCAAGATATTGTCAAATTTTAAAGAATATTTATAAAAATGCAACAGCAACAATTAGATTAGATAATGATACTGGGAAAGTCAACATTGAGAAGAGTGTAAGACAGGGTTGACTCCATATCTCCAAAACTTTTTACAGCAGTGCTGCAAGAAATATTTTGTGGATTAAAATGGGAAGCTAAATGAGTGAAAGTAAATGGAGATTATTTAAGTCATTTAGATTTTGCAGATGATGTAGTTGTTTTTGCAACTTATGCTTCAGAGCTGCAGGAAATGTTGCAGAAGTTATCAGATGAAAGTAGGACTAAAGATAAATGTTAAAAGACTAAAGTAATGTTTAATGGATTTTCTCAAAATATGAAAATAAAGATTGATTATGATGAGTTAGAAGAAGTTAACAGTTACAAATACCTTGGTCAGATTATTAATACAGATGGAAACATAATGGATGAAATTAATCATAGAATTAAACTTGGTTGGAGTGCTTTTGGTAGAAATAACTTGATACTAAAAGGAAATATATCTACGTGTCTGTAAAGGAAGATTTTTAATAAATGTGTTTTACCTGTTCTTACTTATGTATCAATAATGAAAGAAAGAAACAGTGCACTGGCAAAGACTACTATCAGGCTTCTGAATTTTAGGCTATTAAGATCATATATAATTTTCAATGACCATCCAATTTTGACAGGCAATGTCTTCCAAATTATTTATGAGGACTAATAGTTTTAATTTTAACAGTATACAAACCTAACAGGAGCATCAGTTTTGAAAGAAACTTTTTAAATTCCAACCATCAATAAAGATATTAAATGTATATATATTTTGCTCTAAATCTTTTTTTTTTTTTTCTGATTGTATAATATCTTACTTTCCTCATATGGTACTTATTAAACCTATTATTTTGAAATTTCCTTGTGAGTATATGACATTTTTAGTTATTAAAATGATTCCAAAATTTTAAATATAATTTCAATAAATATTTATGACTTTAATATTATTGTGAGAGGTTTTGATAAACAGATCTTCGAATTATTGCTTGCGAGTAATAAGCACACAGTATACCCAGCACGCAAATAACACTTTATTTTTCGAAATAGTAATCTATAAACCGAAATATAATTTATATTACTTTAAAATTTATTGAAAATATTAATTGAAAGTGTAAAAAAAAAGTTTTACAAACAATAATCTTTTAAAATAATACATTTTTGAATGATATATTGCCGTAGGAAAAAAAATTAACTTTTTTTAAAAAAAAAAAAACACTTTTAGAGTAAATAATTAAAAAAACAGATCGCTTTTTACAAAGTCATACTTTAAAATACATCAATTCATGAAATGGTGAAATAGAATGTAAAATTATTACGTTTGTCCGTATATTTAAATAGTTATGACTTTATAAATTATTCACCCCTGTACATTATAGGCCCTGAATGTTTTAAGTACTATGTTCATAAACGTTAGCAATGAGGTATTTAGAGGTTACTGTTTTTACCGTGTGTAACGTGGAGAAACAGCGCCACGTAGTGGGCTAGAATCTTGGTAGGTTCTGATAGCAGACGACAAATAAGTTAGATGTGCTTACGATAATCAGCGCCACCTAGGTTCTTGGTAGCAGACGATATAAGCTGCCAGCTAGCTTGTGGGAAGGTTCCTGTGCGTACGCATGGTGAACAGTTGCCACCTAGCGGCAGGAAAAAGCGTCGCCTGCTTTCGAGGCCCCTACCCTCTATGTTCTGTGTGAAAACACAGAAACAGCGCCTCTAGCAACCACATAGCAGGTCGGGTTAAAATACCAACTTATATTTGATTACTGAAAATTGGATTTTATGTAGATGAATTTATATATGTGCAGTTGTTTGTTCAATGTTTAATAATTTACAAATGTTAACATTCATATGAGAGAATACAGTTTAATGAATTAGGGATCGATCTCGCAAAGATGAATTTATATATGTGCAGTTGTTTGTTCAATGTTTAATAATTTACAAATGTTAACATTCATATGAGAGAATACAGTTTAATGAATTAGGGATCGATCTCACAACGAGTCATCCCTGTATAAATTGTAATTGTATTAAATTAGGTTTAGGAAGATCAGCCCTTATAATTATTGCATAGAAAGTTTATTCAATTAGGGTTAGGATCAAAATGGCCATCCCTTTATAGTTATTATTATATAAGCAGTTATGTTTAAGAATAGAATCTAAAAAAAGACCATTCCTTATTGTAATAGATAGCATACCATATAGAACACATGTATAAGTACTAGAAGATATGTGAGTCACAGAAACGTTATACACCTGGGTCTCGTTTTATGCGATTTATGTTTCTTCGGAAGTCAAACTCTGATAATGCGCTATTACTTTAAATAATAAATTTTGCGCACTTACGTCATATTGAAAGTAATAGCACATTATTGGAATTCGACTTTCATCTTAGTAATTTCAATATTTTCAGTGCATTATAATAGTAAGATTTTATGCAATAATGAAATTAAAATCATGATTTCCACATTTTATATATACCCACATTAAATTTTACAAAATTATAATGTAAATTTGTTCAAACATTGTGCGTGTTAATTTTGCATTTTAAATCACATTGTGTTTTTGCTTTTTAAAAAAGAACGTAATCAATTATTAATCATTTAGTGTCCACAAGTTTATTTTTAAAAGGTGAGTAATAGCAGTGGGCACAATTAAATTTGAAATTAAAAATTAAAATCTGATTTTTAATTGTAACAATTTAAAAATTACTTAAGGCGACCTGAAATTAATGTGATGTGAAACGAAATTTGATTTTTAAACGGAATTGAAAATTAAAAAATTAAAGACAAAAATAAGAATTTAATTTTTAGTTGTTAGATTAATTACTAATTATGTTGTCACCAGAAAACCATTAACACAACATGAGAGTGAAGTTGGCGCTAGTTGTATTTCCTCTTGTGAAGAATCTGATTTTTTACCAGTTTGCAAACGAACCTGTTTATCGGGAAATAGCGATAATAATTAAAACGTGTATTAAAAAAATGTAAATTACTGTAAATTATGCATAAAAATATATTGTTTTGAATAAAATTAAATATTATAGTTAAAAAAAGTTTGTCTTGTATCAATTTTTTTCAAATTTAAAATTTTTTATTAGTCATATTTTATTTCCTTATTTTTTTTTGCGCGAATTTTAAAGTAATTTTACGTTGGTGCTTTGCTTTTATGCGATTTTTGAAAAATCACAGTCCGTATCCCCCCTTTTTCAAGGTAAGTTACGTCTATTTTTGTGCAATTTCTTTTGCACGTGTTTTCTGTGGAACCTATCTATCGCGTAAAATGAGACCTAGGTGTATTTATGAATTCATACATGTATAGAATTATATTTAATTTTATTGAAGATAGAGTTAAAAGTACAGCAAATGTGACATTAACTATGAATATACTTTGTAAATAAATTATTGTTATATATGTTAATTTTATTATACAAAATAAGTTGTACATCAATTAATAAGTACACTTGTAAATAAATTATTATTGCATGATTTGTTACTTTATTTATCTAAGATTGTTTGATCTACCATCTTTCATCAGGAGTAACTTACTTGACTCAGCATTACGAATGGGACTAAGTAATGGTTATATTAATATATTGAATAAAATATTATTTTAGATATAGATGTGTTAGTTTATTTCCTAGTGCTTAAAATCATGTGATACCCTGTGTAATTTATGTAAATAAATAAATAAAATTGTAAAATATGCTAGTTTATTTCATTTGTAAAAATGTTTGTCTCTGGAAAAGATTTAATAAAATTCATCAAAACAAAAAACACTAACATTTATATATTATATTTATTAAATTTCAGAAACCAAATAATTATATATGTTTAAAGAGGAAATTAATAAAGGAACAAAGTTATCATCATTAAGCTCTGTAAACAAAACTGTATTGAAACTATCTAAAACATTAAACAATAAAAAAATACATTTCACATTTTTATCCTCCATGCAATAGAATGTATATAATTCATGCATACTTAATTATATACTAGAAACTCAAATTTTGACACAATTTTGAGAATTATTAAAATAATTTGCTAATATATACATAAATTCCAATTCAACAACATTAATTCACCTTTTATGATATACTTTTGTTTCTTGTTTAAATATTATATATTAATTTCCAATATAAAGACAGGCTTTCTAATGACATACATGAAACTTTTATTCTGTAAATCATTTTCAATTTTGAAATTCACGACATTATATATTCTTTAAAAGCACGTATATACAAAATATATTAATGTTGATATTTCACTTATAAATTAAAACACTTCTTGACAATTATTCAATTGATTCAAGTTCACAGTAGACATTTTTAAAAATATTTTATCAAGAAATTTGCCACTAATTCAAAAATATACTCTAGAATCAATAATAAAAGACATTTATATTAGATACAAACTGAATCTAATTTCAGCAAAAGAATTATTAAATTGAATATTATGGAACAAATTCTAATGTAAAACTGAAATTATATTCACAGACAACACTCTCCATATAGTATAGTGATCATGTGGTTTGATGCTGAAATTATACTAATAGTAAGAATTCTTTTTTAATCATATAGCAAATTAAGATAAATTATCTATTAACAGAGAAGTATTAATGCAAGATCAAACCTGGATAAGACATTATTTTATTGTTTTTCCTCCAATTAAAGCAACAACTTTTATCTCAATATTCAATTATATCATAAAAATGATAAAAGTTACTTTAAATATCACAAGACGTATTCAATGTGCATTAAATAAATTTATAATTACAACTTTAAATTATCGTAATAACTTTCTAACTATAAGATTGTTCCATTGACTCATTGTAAATCGAAAGATTTCGCGAGTACTAATGTATAATAAAAATTGTGGACTTAATTAGTGAAGTATTGAATAGCTTCACGCTCTCAGATCTAACTGCTTCAGCTTCACCTATTTATATAGAAAGTAGGTTGAAGTAAAGAAAGGTTCCCCTCTTTTCTTCCATAGCGTAAGCTTGTGGTTAAGGCCTGTAGAGGTCCCTACCTTCGCATTTTCAAGCGCACATCCTTGAGGTTTATTGCCTTAATAAATATTAATACCTAATGATGCAAACTGGCAGCAGAGTATTTCACTAAGCATAAACAATTTAAAACCTTTTTTAAAATTCTCTCATAAAATTAAGGGAAAAAATAAAATAGTAACAATCAAAGTATTAAACTACACAAATAAAAAAAAAGTGATTAATTAATCTAATATCAATGAAAATATTTTATTGTTAAAGATCACATTGAAACATAAATGATAAATACGTTATAAATATAATTTTTACTCATTGCTAACACCAGTTAAAACAACTTTAATATTTCAGTGTTATAAATATTTTAATCATTACATATATCCTTATAAGAACTTTACATTTTAATAATAGTTTAAAAAAAAAAAAATATAGAAGTTTAACAAAAAATGTATAACTTTGAAACAATAAAAAATATTAACTTACTGAACCATATATCAAATTTTATAATTGAAAATTTTCTCCGACTACAAAAAAAACTTCAATAATTGCAATACAAAAATAATAATTTTTAATAAAAAAAACATTAAATGTAGTCAGTAGTAAAAAATCTTTAATAGATAATCCTATTGTATGGATATAATTTTATAGTGTTATGTTTATCAAATAAAAGCAGCCTCTATGACTTTCCTATATCATTTTAATTAAAATCACGTTCTATAAAATCTACAAGTGACAATTTATATTCTAAATCCTGCTATTTTTAAATAAGATTTAGAATGAAAACTATCAGAATACATTCAAATTTATAATATATATATATACATAACCATTAAGGGAAATAAGCAGAGCAAATTCCTAATGTTTGCAACATACATTCTTAATGTTGCAACTATCATTATGTAATAATTCATATGATAAATAAACATGGAAGGGATGTTCTCTAACACATCAGTCTGAATTCAATAGTTTTTTTCACCTTTGAATCATGGTAATTATTTGCCCAACAATTTTTTGAAGGTAGGGTAAATGTGTGTGTGAATGATCTTTTCACGAAATATTTATAATCATGAAAAACAAAACTAAATTATGGTCTTTATTTTCAAAAGGCTATAAGGCCATCAGTCAAAGGACCAGTTGGTGGCAGTAGGCAGAGTACTAAGAATCTCCTAATTGCTTACTTAGGCTGCCATTTGGTAATGATTTTTTATTTAGGTAACTAAAACACCAAACATTTAAAATGAAGAAATATTGGAAGAATTATCTAATATTAAATGACACATATAGGACTTTGTGAAATTAGAAAAAATTATGATGACTTAAAAAATATGCACGTACTTTACTATAAAGGCACAAATATTAGCAGTACAAATGAAAATGAGATTCATTATATAAATGGAAAAAGAACATTATGGAAATTGATGATATATCACAAGAGTTCCCAAAGTGGTTGATATCAACGACAGCAAAAATAGACACCCTTACTATTCTTATTTGTTTGTTACTTGAAAATATCTATGATTCCAATAGGTACCTAATTAAGAAGTAAAATAATTCAAAAAACTTTTTTTGATTAAAAACACATTACATACCAAACTTGCGAATAAAAAAATAAATATGTGATTAAAAGAGTCAAACGTAAAAATGCATGAAAATACATGTAGCCACAAACATGTCTGTGCATTGTCTTTTCGGATGTATCAAAGCAGGTGCGGACATGAAAAACCGTGGCATGTCTGCACTTTCTCATGGTGGGATAAGACTATTTAATATTAGCAGAATCTAGCAGTCTTGTACAGTCATGCTTTCATAAAACCTATAAATTGTTTTGTGTGATGTGACATGTATTTATTTGTGATTTGAACTTAGAATGTAATTATTTACTGAGGAGCAGTATTATGAAAAAGAAAATCAGAGGACAGTTTATTTATTTGAATTTGAACAAAAGTCTTCTGTTTCAATAAATATATACTTTATTGTTTCTTATTTTAATGGGGATGTCGAAATTGTTTGTTAATAAAGTTTTCATTTCTTACAATAATAATATGAAGCTGAATCAAAAAAGAAATGCAGACAGTACAGCTTGGACTATTTAAAGGTAGGATTT
Organism: Epiperipatus broadwayi; assembly: GCA_028023455.1. Classification (NCBI taxonomy): domain Eukaryota; kingdom Metazoa; phylum Onychophora; class Udeonychophora; order Euonychophora; family Peripatidae; genus Epiperipatus; species Epiperipatus broadwayi. Next base: position 12,108,568 of record JAQFVV010000008.1, on the reverse strand, counting down.
GTCCTGTCATTATCAAACAAACATTTACCAATAATGCCTCATATGTGAAAAAGCCTTTAGCAATGATACTATGAAACCATCAAAACTAGCAAATCATTTGAACAGAATTCACCCTGACAAAAAAAGAAAAAGATTTGTCATACTTTCAATCACTTAAAAATAAAATTATGATAGATAATGTTTGTTTCATCATCTAAGCAAAATGATGATGGATTATGGGCATCGTACAACTTTTCTCTACTCATTGCAAAGTCTGGGGAGCTGCACATCATAGGGGAAAAATTGATACTGCCGGCCGTCGTGGAGGTATTAAACACTGTATTTCACAAACCTGCACAAGATGTTATAAAAAGGATTCCTTTGAGCAATAACACAGTTCAAACACATATCGACAAAATGATTCATGATGTGGAAAACTGTGTAATCATTTGCAAAAAATGTTTTTCCCTCCAATTGGATAAGTCAACATTACATGGTAATGAACTTTTATTGCTGGCATACGTTCGCTTTATTCAAGATCAGGAAGTGTATGAAGTGTTGCTTTTTGCTAGAACTATAGAAACGGACACCAGAAGCAAATCACTTTTTAATTTAATGGAGCTATTTTTCAGGGGAAAAGCGATTCCATTGACAAATATAATATCTGTTGTGACAGATAGAACACCAGCTATGGTTGGTTGTTATTGCAGTTTCATAAGTTACCTGAAACAACACATACATGAAGTGCTTGCAGTTTACTGCATAATCTATAGGCAACATTTAATAGCCAAGAATCTTAGCGACAAATTGTGTAAATCGCTTGTTTGTTATAACAGCTGTGAACAAAATTTGAAGTAACGTTTTGAACACTATACTGATCGCTTGATTATGAGAGGAAAGTGATGATTTTTTTCAATTGGTTCTCCATACCGAAGTTCGCTGGCTTTCAAAAGGTTTATGTTTGGTGAGATTTTTTGCACTTTTCAATCTTTTAGAGTTTTTGGAAGATGAGGATTCTAGTTTGAAAGAAAATTTATTTAAGAGTAAAACAAATATTTCTTATTTAATTGACTTATTTGGCAAATTTAATGATGTTAATTTACAACTGCAAGGAGACAATTTGAATCTCATCAAAGCAAATTGGTCATATCAGCTTTTGTTGCCAGATTGTTTTTTAAGCAAAATATTGCAAGATCTGAGCTTACCCAGTTCCCCTAGATACAATCCAAAAAGAAAACATCTTGCGGTACATCAACCATTTGAAGGCTCTTCACTTAGATTTCATAACTAGGTTCAAAGATATTCTATTGTTGGAAATATTGGATTGGATAATAAACCCATACACTTTTTGCAAGATGAACTCATAACCATCAGTACGAATGAGGATCTGAATGTGCAATTCTAACGGGAGTATCAAAAGTTTTGGTTGCAACAAGACATTCCACTTTCATTGTCGTATCTGGTAGAGAGGCTTCATTGTAGTTTTAAACCTGCTTCAGAACAGACATCAATTGCTTATTACTGAATGTGGAAATTTAAGAATGCAACTCACTAATTTAAAATTGGACATAGATAAACTGTTGACAAATCACAAGGTGCACCCATCTCATTAAATTCAGTTTTCCAAGCTAATTTATTTTGTATTCTTATTTTTATAATTCTGATTAAAATCTTTCCTTGTTGTAATTTTGTTGATGTTTAATTCTGTTTGAATACTCGATTTTTTTCACTTCATTTTTATATTTATGAAGTGATTTCAATATTTATACTTATTTTGAATTTACATATTTATTTCATAATTGTTAAAAATTAAGAAAACTCTGCTCGTATTTTTTTGCTTTAATTTTTATTAGTGCAGTTTCGATAATATATGTTTCACAAGATAATGCTATATTCCATAGTCCTTTTACCTTTTTCTATCTTTAATTACAAGTGATTAAAATGAAAAGATTGATATCTAGTGAAATATTTAATATAGAGTACTGTATACATTTATTAATTTGAGTAACTAAAATAAATGACTAGGGGTCGACTGTTTTAAAAGTTTTTAGTAAATGGGTCTGCGGTTGAAAAAAGTTTGGGAACTCTTGGTATATCAGATACAGTGGCAAAATTAGTTATTCAAATAAATAGAAAATATCAATCACAGATAATTCAGATTAAAGCCTTTACAAGTTCTCACTGTAATAAAGTAGAGGATTTTTATATGGATGCATAAAATGTTTTTGATCAAACCAAATAACATTTTAATATTATTTTGGGGACTTTAATACTAGAAATTATAAATGAATGAAAGATGGCAGTGCTGTGGATAAATTTGGCTATAGGACAGAAATGAGAGAGAATTGTATATTATAAATTCTTTCTTTCAAAAAAAAAAAAAACTAAAAGAAATGGAAGCATCCAAATGAAGGTGCAGCAGAATTGGATTATATTTTAACAGCAAATATATATTTGAAGATAATTATTAAAATAGAAAGATATATGTTCATATAAAATTAGAGAGAAAAAAATAAAAGTTAATATTCCTATTCTTCAGAAACACTCCAATTAATTTAAAATTAGAACAGACTGAAGATAATACAATAAAGATAGCTGGTAAAAAATAAGAAACAATTTACCAATAAATTTTCTATTCAGATAAAACAATGTATGAAGAAAAGAAAGATGTGAAAACTATCTTTCTTTATTACTGTAACAATGCTCATTTTATTTTATATTTGATCAATCTGATAGTTTCGACTTAACAACAGTCTTCTTCAGAGCTAAAATATATAAATATGTATGAATACACAAATAGTTTATCATATAAATAATACAAAATAAATACTATATCCCATTATAAGTTGAATTCCTTTTTTATATCCTATTATATTGAAGCGGTACATATCTACAAGTAAATATGCTTGTTTCATGTTAGTTAAGTTTAAATCTATCTCCCAATGTATAAATGATTTATTTAATAAATAAACCCACACATATTAGAAATAAGCGCATGTGTGTGTGCAATTGTGGGATAGAAAGGGTTATTAGTTTAGTCATTAATCAGATTAAATAATCTTAAATAAAGGAAAAAATATTTCATTGCTAAAAATATGAGAAATGGAAATAATAGTAAAGAATTTAATGAAAAAAAAAATGTTAAAAGGGAATAAACAATGGGAGAGTGGTTATAAGGAATTTAGAAAAGTAAAACAATTGCTGTGTCCCTCTAGCTGTATGAAAATAGTTGCAGTTTCATACATATACATCCTGTGCATAGTAAATACATTGTTAAAGGAAATAAGAAACAATGTACAGAAAAATAGATTGGCGATAGTGAAGCACATTGGAATGTAAGCACTAATGGAACATACTGAGATCAAAATTTACCATTCATTTTGGAAAACCCACTTCAGTCAAAGTACGAGATATAAAAGAGTATTAATGAAAAAAAGAAGATTAATATTTTTATGTTATAGTGATTACACCCACTGTATGCCCATCTCAAGCAATAAAGATGCTCATCAGTCAAGAAAGAAGCTCGAAAGAATGCTGGTAAAATTGTATAATATTCATTCATAAATAATTGTAACTAATCTAAACAAAATACGATTACTTAGTCTTGGCCTATATAACCTCTATATAATCTGTATACATTCTTTCTAATTATTAAGTCAGTTTTGCTAGTCTAGAGTTATATTCCATATAAAATGTATTTATTATTTACTTTAATATTTTTTTTATTATCACCTTGAATAATGAAGGTAATTAAGAGTTAAATTATAAATGTTGTTTAAGCTTCTCTTTCCTCTCCAAACCCCTGGATGTGGCCGAGTCAAGAAGACACCAAAGTTATTATTATATAAGAATTTTAAAAATAAGATTAAAGAAAATACCATTAAGTTTCAGAGCAAGGCTTTAATACCCCCATCGTAACAAAAAGATTAATAATGCTGCTTTGTATAATATACAGCCTATCAGAAGGGTGATCATTCGATATTTTAATTGTATATAAGAATAAATGATTATGTACTTGAAAGTGCCATGAACTGATATATAAATAACCGTGAGACGGCTGAAATTGATAAATTATTTAATAATAAATTGCTTACCAATAAATTATTTATTAATAAACGGTAAATGCCTTCCACGTTCATTCATTCAGTGGAATAATGGAATAAACACACGGCAAAAATACTAAAGAAATCTTTTATTTGTAACTCATATCGTTTAAAATGTTGTTAGTAAAAAAAAACAGAGAAAAAAAACCTGATATTAATTTAATATATATGTAAACTCCCATGACCTACAAACTGTGTTAAAGCTAATAAAAGATATGTATTCGTCAAGAGTGTTAACCAAAAAAAAAAAAAAAATGATTGATTAAATTTGTGAAATTAAATTCTTCGACAGCCTAAACAAATTGTCCACCCATTCTATATATATAAACTCTTGGCCATTGAAAGTTTTATCTGGTTTATTACTATTATAAATATAAGGAATACTTGTGTGTGGGTTAATACATATATCATGTCATAGCGATTGGAGGGCATAGTGTTGATTGGTTAAGGTCCTTGTTAATAACCTCATGGTCACTGGTTAAGTCCGTATATTTGAATACATACATGCGTTACTAGCTGTTAATTGTGGGATTGGGTCAGATTGTCATATATCCATAAGCATGGTCCTTCTTCATATCCCAGTCAAACTGCATAAGGGCAGACTGCTAGCCAGATACCCAGGAAATTGATCTCAGGATGTACCTCGGTCCAGATCCTGCAGGCACTGGAGAGTTCCTGTGACCCCAAATTCCGGATTGTAGCACTCTTTTGGCTTCCATTCTCTCCAGAATTAGATACACCTATGGTTAGAAGCAGACACACCTCTGCAGCCTAGGACATCCACTAAAGAAAATCCAAACCACTACCTCAGATCGCAAAAGCCAACCTGTCAGCCATTAACAATCCATAGGTCTCCGAGTGCACAGATAGTGCCACTATATTTCAATACATTTATTATTACAAGCCATCCTGGCCCCAAATTTGCAGTCTCCAGCCACCTACGTTCGAACCTACCCACAAGCCTCCTTACTAATGTACATATAAATAAAACCTAGGTAGAATGTACCAGCAAATGTAGCATCCACACTAATAATAAGGCAATATATACCTATTTAATCACCCCCCCCCTACTCATGTAAAGATCAGCAAAACTACTATCACTTCATATTAATTGTTAATCAAAGATTTATTTAATGTAAATCAATTATTTTCTTTAATGTAAGTCCTAGCTATCTCGTCTTCATTTTTATACACACTTCATCTCCTCATATATTGAATAGTCGTTTGTATAATATAATATAAGCCAATATTTATATACTTATACCAATCAATAGTTAATGTAAGACTAAGAACTACCTTGTGTCGGGAGCCATGCAAAACCCTGAGATAGAAACCCATGTTCGATGTCTGAGCTAAGCCGTGCTATACTGGAAGGAATATCTGTGTACCATCAAGGATATTGGTTGGATGTTTGAGATTTGGAAGCTTGGGTAGGGGTTTAAACCCAGGATAAGGGTAACCCTGCACCAGTTAATTGTGGGCCTCTGCTTGGCCTTCCGGTCTTGTTAGTCGACTAAATAAACTTGACCAGTACAATATATACATCCTCAAAATCTATATTACATTTATATTATAAAAAAATAAAAGGCAATAATTTCTATTATTTTATAAAATATATTTTTATTTTTTCTTATATTAATATTATCAAAACTATATAAATATAGCTAACTTAAAAAGTTATAATCTTTTATTATTTATTTATTAATTTTTTATTATTAATGATTAAACTACTATTTATTACTAAAAAATGTTATTTATAAATATTTTTTGACTTCTTGTCTAATATTAACATCTACCTTCTTGCTAACCAGTTTTCAACAAACACAAATTTGAATTTTAAATAGCGTCTTTCATGTTGCATAGTAGCTACCTTTTTTATTTACTTTTCTTATAATTTTATTGTTTGAAATTATCTCAATCCTATTTGTATTGAGTAAGATTTAAACCAAAATCTTTAAAAAATGTAAGAATGTAAGTGTAGTACTATATATAAGGATAACATCTTTGATTTTTCTTTCTCTCTTGTTATTTGGGTATTGAATCATTTTAAGACTATTCCTGCCAAATACATGTCCTCTTTCAATAATCCAAATGACACACTGTATTGATCAAATCTTAGAGAAGATAATCATTATAACATTATGCGTATAAGAATATGCCTAGTTTCTATCTTCCATTCTATCGCTATTTATCAAGAAACACAGTCAAAACAGATCTGGATCAGTATAATATATATAGGGAGAAAGAAAGATGTACTTGTAATCTGGGTAAATATTGTACATATCAATATAACTTATTTTATTACTTAAAATTCTATGTAAGAAGTTAAAAAACAATTCATAAGCTTGTGAAAATAAAAATGTTAATTAGGTCTATTTAAGTTTTAAAAAACAATAGATGATGTCCATTTCCAAATCTGCTGCAGAATCTTTCATAATCAAGATCTAAGCTGCTAAAATCAGTTGTGTTTGGAAATGAATACTAACACAGGTTTTACAAAGGATTGTAGCCACACACAAAAAAAAAAAAATCACACAAAATCATAGAGGAAACATATTTACTTTAATTTATTAATTCAAAAGTCTACTTACAAAACTTAATGATTTAAAATATCCACATTTAATTACTAATTTTTAATGTAACTTTTGTCACTACATCTTCAGTTATCTTATTACAATTTAGTATACAACTAAAATTTCCTGTTATTTAATAATAAAGTCATGCACAATATTTGGAATTTAAATACTTATTTGGAAAAAAAAAGATTCACAAAAATAAATCAAATCTCTTAATAAAAAAATAAATTGCTATAACCATAATAAAACTAATTATCAAAGCGATATTAAAAAAGCTGAATGCATATGCATTAAGAGATTGAATGTTATAGCCAGAACGTGCCACATTTGAAATTAAAAGCAGGCACCCTAGTGCTAAACTTTATTCTAGAACAGGGATTGGCAAACTATGGCTTGCTAACCAAATGTAGCTCTTAATCTCAATCTCATAATTCTTTTTATCATGATAAACATAAAGACATTTTTTATTTCCTCTTCTAATTAAAAAAAAAAAAAATTTGATAACTCTAGGAGAGGAAAAATGCACATTACAATGTTTCTTGAATTCAGCCTTATTATAGAATAGTAATTATAGTATATAATGAATATTTAAATGTCAAAGTAATTTTTATTTATTTATTTTTAAGAGAATTTTTACTTTATTAGAATGTATACAGATTCTATTATGTTTTATTACTAAAATAAATTAAATATTTAAAATATATCCACAGCCATTCAGAAATTTGTATTTTCCATGAACATATTTACCATCCCTTTTCTTGCGATTCTTTAATGGGGTAGGTTAAAGCCACCTCTTTCCCTGTGACTCTTTAACAGGGGTGGAGGGGAGTGGAGGTGGGGGGCAAATTTAAACAAAATAGCTCATACTAAAAAGTTTGCCAACCCCTACTCTAAAGGGAGAATGAATTAAAAATTTGAAAAACCATTCCTATATGTCTCATCCTTTACATAATATAGAATTAATGTTATAATAATTACTTTATTTTCCAAATACACATCCAAAATGCAACTTATAACCAATAAATGATCAAGTACACTGACAGTCTTAATAAAAAAGTATTGGTAGCTAAATACATTATGCATTCTCAAGACATCCAGCATGCATTAGCAAGAATATGATTTATTTACAATACTATAAATATATGACATGTATAAAATCTCATTTATTTCTGAATTATGTGATAAACAGCAGGGGAAATGCAATTTCATTCATAATTGATACCTTTGATCTTTATGTATTATTGTTTCAATAATAAAGCAATTATCACACACTTTTATACATTTTGTTGTATACCTATCTATGTTGCTGTCCTTTTTATTGCTTACTACTAATAAAATCATAGCAAGCTTATATTGATACAATAATATTAGAAATGTATAGAAAACAGGGAAATGATTTATTTCTATTAAAATCATTTGTTCTAAACGAATTAATAAAAAAAAAAAATTTAAGTACAGAGTAAATTAAAACTATTAAGTGATTTTTAATTGCATATTGATGCATTATTAAAAATTCTTTTTTGATAAATTTAGTCTGACATTTGACAATTTAATATCAAATATATATGCAATACTGAGCAAATAAAATCCAATTTATTAGTTTCTTTGTATTTTGCTTCATATACAAAAACCACTATATATCTGATATCAAAAGAGCTATTGTAATAACACAACTATTGCAAAAATTTTGGTCCAAAAGAAAGAAATCGCACTATATAAATTTTTTAATCTTTTGATAATTTATATCCCTATTATACTAAATAAACACATAAATTTTATTTGACTGAACCTTAAAAAAAAGTACAATATATTAACTATTTGAACTAAGGTTTTATTCAGCCGCTTACAAATAATACATTATCGCATCTGATTATGCCAAAAAGTTTATCAAATAAGCTATCTAAAAAAACTCTTACCAAAGTTTGCACTGATAAGAAAGATAAGAATTTATCATATATTCAAATACTTAAAAAAATTTTAAGCCAAGATTGGCAAACTCTTTTCCATAGCATCCAAACAGAATGATGATGGGTTGCATGCTTCTTTCGACATTTCATTACTGATTGATAATTCAGGAATACACATGCTGTTAGCTGAAGAACTAATTTTTACAGGTGAAATATGTAAAATGCTATTACCAATAAAAAAATTTTGAGCCATAATACAGTGCAATAAAAAATTGATGAAATGACTCAAAGTGTTGAGGATTCATTATTTAAATATTTAAAAATAATCCAATTTTCTATATACCTTTATGAGTCAACTTTGCCAGGATTTAAATAGAGTTTTACTTTTAGCATATTTGCCATTCATAAAAAAAAAAAATGCCAGAAATTATTATTTGATAAAAAATTATAAACTGATATCGCAAGAAAATCAATATTTCATGCATTGGAAAAATTTTTTGAAGAAAAAGAAATCAGTTCGAGTAATATTTTATCAGTTGCTAATGATAGTGTTTCACAATGATACAATGCTATAAGGAATTTCTTGCATATTTTTTTTAAAAAACCCTTGTTCCAAATATATTCACTGTATATTGTGTCATTTATTATTAACATTTAGTTGCCAAAAATTTGAGTGAATGCTTACACAGGTCATTACATTGTCATTAAAGCAACCAATAAAATCAGAAGAAACTGATTGAATGACATTGTTCAGTCAACTTTCTATTAAATAGCATGAAGAATTCAATCACATGCTGCCTCATGCAAAAGTTTGTAGGTTATCAAAAAGTACCTGTTTGGATTGCTTATATAACTCTGATTTAGTGCTAGAGAAAACACAAAGATTATACTTTATGAATCAACTTGATTGACTTCAAAAATGACACAGCTTATTTGGGACTTATTTAATAAATTTAATGAAACAAATTTTCATCTCCAAGGTGATTAGATGAATTTAGTCAAAACAAAAAAAAACTTATGTTTTGTGGCAAAACTTTGGTTAAAAATAAAATTTGGAATGAGAGAAATCAGTCAGTTTTCAAATTTATCAACAGTAACAAAAAAACCATGACAATTTACTTCTTGTCTCCATTCTGATTTCGATCAACAATCTGAAGATATTCTTAAACTGAGAATACGTAATTGGATTTTGAACTCTTTTTTTTAAATACAAATGTAAAAGAATCTCTAAAAGTACAAGAAAAACTGATAGGATTAACAATAAATGAGAAATTAAAATTTAAAATTAAAGATTGCTATTAATAGTAGTGATTGCAGAAACAGAAGTTACATAAGTTTTAATTGCATTTCCTGCATCATATTTAGTGAAATATAATTCAGTGTAGTCACAAATCTGTTAAGTAAAAAAAAAAAAAAATCAATTGCAAATATCTAATCATGGTATTTAAAATTACTGTTTACAAAATAAAGCCAAACATTAATAAATTGATAGCAGAGCATCTATGTTCATTTTTCTCATTAGGATTATTTTACTTAACAATTTTTAATTTAAGAGTATCTTTTGTAATCTTAATTTTCTGTGTTCAATGTAAATGTTATTATGAATGGTTTTAAAAATAATTTTACAATTTCAAGCTTCAAGATGTCTTATTGCCAATAACAGCTTGCTTTTAGTATGTTATGGTCATACGCAGAAATAGATACATAAGAGAATACAAATTTGCCCTGCATCTTTCTGTTTGTTAACTTAAAGATGGTAGATTTGCAGGGAATACTGATGTTTTTTTTTCTAAAAAAGGGAATAGTATGCCAAATATTTTTGGCAATATTTGTTCTAGAATATACCAAATAATCTATCGAGAAATTCCACAAGAACATTTATGTTTGAATTTCATAATGTAAACATCAATAAATATGTATATATAAGTAACGATATAAGAATAAGATAATAGATTAAAGCTATTTATGTTTTCCTTAAAGCGATTTATGTTTTCCTAACGATTATAAGAATCCAAAGTTTCATGATCAAAAGAATTTTATCAACTAGACTGCCTTTCTATGACCTGCTATAACTAAGAAAATTATTACCCTGCATCATAACTGCAGATTATTTTAACATTTGTGAGGACTAACTTCATCCTATTATTTCGAGAAAACTATCTTATGTGAAAATGATAAGGTTCCAAACTATACTATCAAATATTAGTTTTTGAAACATGTTTCAAATCTCACCTAACCTTCTTATTTATCACATTGAAATATTGACCCTCTACATGCAATCCATCGACTTGCATCATAATAATAATTATTTCCATTATATTATCCACTTCAACTTCACCTATTCATATATAAAAGTAGGTTGAAGTAAAGAAGGTTTCCCTCTTTTCTTCTGATCGTAAGCTTGTGGCTAAGACCTGTAGAGGTCCCTACCATCGAATTTTTCAGATGCTTATTCATAAGGTTACAGCCTTAGTAAATATTACTTAATATAATAATGTGCGTTTAATAAAATTTATAATTACAACTTTAAATTATCGTAATAGATTTCTTACTATAAGATCTTTGCATTGACTCGTAAATCGTAAGATTTCGTGAGTATTAATGTATAATAAGAATTGTGGACTTAATTAGTGAAGTATTGAATAGCTTCACACTCTTAGATCTAACCACTTCAGCTTCACCTATTCATATATAAAAGTAGGTTGAAGTAAAGAAGGTTTCCCTCTTTTCTTCTGAGCGTAAGCTTGTGGCTAAGACCTGTAGAGGTCCCTATCTTCGAATTTTTCAGACGCTTATTCATAAGGTTACAGCCTTAGTAAATATTATCCAAGTATAGTAAATGGCCTATCACTATGTATTGATTTTTATTAAAAAATATTTAAATATTTATTAAATCTAGTCTAAGGTATTTTCTAATGTAATATTTTATTTTATAAAAAAACCCAAAGACAAAATATACTCAGTTCACAAAGGGTAAAATTTTTTTAGATCTACTACTGCTAGACTATTTAATAAAATTAAATCATGAAGGCAAACGATATCTTCAAAAAGTGGAATTTAATTTCTAAAACTGCATTGAAGTTCTGTGCAATACTCATATTGTTATCTTTCATACTAATTTTATATGAAGCAATCATAATTTAATAATAGTAATCCATTTTTGTATCTCTCAATTTTAGAATCATTTGCAGTAGTAATCAATAGACAAATAGTGCCACTCATATCCCTAGACTTTCCTTTTAGTTATTGATTTTTATCAGGAGGATCATTGGATTGCATACTCACCCAGTAATCAGCTTTTATGTTTCGTATACTATCAAGATAAGAAGTTGAAGTACTTAACTCTAATATTATAAACTGAAGAAAAACTGCTTGTTTAGTTATAAAATGAATGTCCTTAACTGTCCATTTTATAATTTTATTTACTATGAAGGCTATAGGCATTTTGATCCTGTACGAAAAAGAGTGGCATATATTAAAATAAAGCACTAAATGACATTTTTAGATTACCCTTAACATCTGTATTAACAGAAATCTGCTCTACATTATTCTAAAGCTATGGATGGCATTATCATCTAATGTTCGCTGAATATTTATGCTCAACATAGATGCTTTAGAGTAAAATATATATAAATTCACTTACAAAATATACACTAGATGAATCATGTAAAATTTTGTTTGATTTTAATTATCTTTTTCCTTTAAGATTCAAAACTGTATATAATTTCTATAATGACTAAGAACATTAAAATAACTAGTAATGCAAGTTGGCATGATAACCGATTGAATAGATATGTATAATCCTTTGCTGTTTGGTATAAGAAATTAGGATCAAGTTACTTATATCTGGATTTCACTCATATTGCTGTTACTGGTATTTGGATAAAAGCTTTTAAAGATCCTATGAAGCAGTAGGAGTTTAATTTTTTTTCACACATAAAGCAAAGTACTAGTTATAATTCAAAATTATCTGCTTTAAGCTATTATTAATTCTAAAATATTTTTGGTTTACTAATTTAATAATTTTTATTAAAATATGAATAACATTTTGATTATATTATTATTGTAAAATTATAACAAAATTGGAGAAAAAAAACAACAATAAATAAGTGATCATGTTATACCTATTTAATTTTGAAAATACATAAATATAGCGATTTCCTATATCATTATATTCATTCGTATAAAGTATAAGCAAACAAAAGAGAGAGATGTGATTAACAAATTAATAACTATTATTAAAAAATAAATAATTTTAATTACTTAGTATCCCCTCCAAACATAGAAGTTTTATGATGAATATCATTCCATACGATAGAATTATCTACTCCAGTGGTGGCTGATTTAGCAATTGTAAATGTTAATTTTTGATCAAAAGCTCTACGAAGTAAATCAAGAACTTCAATCCCTTCAGGACTATGAGGTAAATAAGCTTTTCGAGATGTTCCATAATAAGGTTTACCAGGATTTGGATGCTCATTCTAAAAATAATAATTATTATATCTATACATATACCCTATTCACAGTAAATTATACAAAATGAAAAAGAATAAAAAAATATATAAAATAAAACATAAGAATAAAAAAACTTAAAAAAAATTAAATGTATTTAATTAAAGATTATTGCATACTTGTAAAATTTTATGACAAAATTACTCAATCTACTTTTGACTAGAAAATTTTACCTGCATAAAATTAAGGTGAGAATTGCAAACCAGATTGCTTTAAATATTTAAAAACTTAGTTAAATGTTAATGGAGAGATATAAATACAAAAAAAAATAATAATTACACTTAATGATTTTAGTATGAGAAACATATATATATTTATAAAACAACTGAATTTGAAAAGAAGAAAATGATTATTAACTATTCTGTCTGTAACATATCATAGCTTTGCATTAAATAGAAACTTTGACTATCAAAAAGAGAAAAGTAAATCATTGAAAGCAAAAAAATTGTATGTGTGAAAGAAAAACAGATGTCAAGATTAGAAATAAAAATTAAAAAACTGACTATATTCTGATAGATAGAGAAATGGTGATAAAAGAGATACTAAAAGTCCAAATCATGATAGAAAAAGGGAGGAATTAAAAAAACTCAACATTTTAAAAGAAAAATAAAGTAAGATAGAAAGCCTTAGAGAAAGTCTTTAATAATATGTATAAGCTATCCTTAACTAGAAAATTTAATTATTTAATATTTATGAGAAGAAAAAATGATATAAATTTAAATTATAAAAACTTAACAATGTGGAATTCATTAAAAAAATTTCACAGTACATGACGTTGTGTGAGATAGTTTCTTCATTTTAACTTTTCTATGAAAATATCCTTTATTTCAGTTTTAAAAAAATATGAATTAATACCTCTGAAACATCCTATGTAAAGCTGTCCATATAAAAACCCAAGATTCTACTAATTTAAAAATCTATTCCAATTCATGAAACAATTCTTTTTTCTTTATTAATTGAATTAATGCATGATATAAAAATGTTTTCTGCTTCAAATTATCATGGTTTATATCTTGCAAATTAGAAAGTGGTAATAATTTATTCTTTGGTTTTAAAGATATTTATTTAAGAGTACATGCCTAGAAGTTGATGGGAGAAATTCTTATAAAATAGAACAGATTGTTATTATTGTTAAATGTATATATTAAAAAAAACAATTATGTTTGACCTATGTAATTTATGATATTATCCTTACTTTTAAACATATTAATATCACAAGCATATTAATTATTATTAAGTGTTATCAACTTGACTCACGAAAATTACAGACAATCTAGATACTTTACTTAGCAATTACAAATCTGACAGGATACTCATCTTGATGATTAAGATATTGACTTAATATCTATTTTTAGAATTCCAACTATTAGTAAAATATCCATCACTATGAGTTCATATAGGATTTTTGGACATCAATTAAATGCTTTTATCAGGCAATTTTTTGTCTTCAGAATATTAACTTTGTGTTTTCATTAGTTACTTCACAATTTTAATACAAGTGGTTTTTTAATTTCTTATTGATCACTCACTAGTAATACAAAGGATTATATGTTGTTTTTTTTTCTTTTTATTGGAAATTGCCAATTACAATAAATTTTTAATTCCAATCATTAACATAATTCTTTTATTTAAAGTCCATATTTCTAGACAACTACAACGTAGAAATCATGTTTAACAGTTCTTTTCCTTCAAATAGTACTATACCTTTAATAAAGGATTACCTTAATTCTAATCTCACCTAAACTTTCTGATCTGTTTCAAAGATGACTAGCTCTACCACTTCTCCAACATTCTTAATTTTTCCAAAAATATAGATCTTCTATATCCATTACCTTATTGATTTTGCAACAATATATCTTTCATGAGCAGTTCATATTCAAAACAGCTTAAAATTAGAAATATGTCACTCCTTTCATTAATACCATTTGAAAAGTTTTTTTTTTTTTTGGGGGGGGGGGGTTCTGTTATGTCTATAAATATTGTATTATGAATGGGTTTTGAATTTCTATCCACACTATATATATGATTAACTAGAATACTTATTATTTATTAAAATGAATTTTATAGTGTTCATTAGTGTAGGTGGAAGGTTTATAAAGTTATTACTTATTGTTCTTATAATTTGCATTCCTGCTCTCTATATTTAATTGTCATGGTTTATTATTATTATTATCAATTTCATAACCTCCGCTCTTTCTACATGGTTCATTCATCATATATGGTCAAACTGCATAATTGTAAACCAGATGCCTTTTTTGTTTTTTTTCTTAACCAAAATATACACCCCTGTGTGTTGTGTGTGTGAAACCAGACACTCTCCCCCCCCCATAAAATCTTTTATTTAACCCCCCTCTCTTTTTTTTGTTTTGCGCCCCCAGGTAAAAGAAGATGCACCCCTGCGGCCAGGGACATCCATCATTCATTGTGAACCATGCCATCCGATCGCTAAGTTGATTTTTATTCATATTATTATTCATTCTTACCATTGACAACATTTTGATGAGGATAGTACTGCAGTATTCTTAAAAGTTTATTTATTTATGCTTCACCTACGCATGAGTAATCCTGGGTAACCTTAAAATCAACCCCATCCACAAGTCCCTTTTATATGATATAATTGTAAATTAGCATTTCAAACCCATAATGGCTGATAGCAACCTATAAATATTAATTATGAATTAATAGGGCACATGCTATAATATGTAAGCCGCATTATCTATTCGATAGATCCTTTCCTATAATAAACTTTTGTTATAACCATTAATCATGAGTATGTTATTTATGAATTGGAACCGTAGTATAATTATGTATTTAAGTATCAATATACTTACCAAATAAGTGCACCCCACGGCTTGTACCTGACCTATAGAGTCGCATGTAGGATCATGCTCTATGAAATTATTAAAGTATAGATTAACTGAATCCGTAAGTAAACCTTTACGTAATAAGGTAATTGAAGTATATTTATGAATACTAGTGTAGATAAGCTCCTGAGTCAATGAAAAAACCCTGAGGAAGAGTTCATGTTCAAACCCTGAGCTACGTCGGCTATATGAAGAAGGGAAGCTGTGTGATGTTAAGAGTGTTAATTATGTGGGAGAGACTAAGAAACCTAGGAAACTAGTGTCATGGAGTAGCCCTATGTATGTTGGTTGAGAGTCCCTGCTGGGTCTTTCGGTCTTACTAACAAATTACACAAACTTGACCATTACCATATATATATATACGACTTTTGAGGGCTTGGATGCTATCGTAAGAAAAGCTTATTATAAATGTGTTTTGAATCAAGCTTAATGCTTTCAAGGACTACTTATGGCCTCATATTCATAGTAATGAGATTTATGTAAGTGGGTGTATGTATGTTTATGCAACAAGTTTATTCAAATGTATTCAAATTATAATGGCCGATTTTTTGAATATGAGGCCATAAGTGGTCCTCAAAAGCGCTAAGCTTGATTCAAAAAGCATTTAAAATACACTTTTCTTACAAGTGCTCGAAAGTCAAATTTATAGTTACATAAAAAAAGTTGATACTCTCGTGAATAAGCTTTGGCTTCTTTTTGGAAATATAATAGTTGATTAAAATACCAAATGTCTTTCATAACATGAGCTCTTCTTTCATTTTGCATCATTACTTTTGTTAATTAATCTAAACAATAAAACCTATTTCACTGTAATATTATTATGTTTGGTCCAAAAAAACATTTTTTAAAAACTCAAATAATCTGTTCTCTTGTATATTTATTGTATATCTATTATTATTTACACTTGAATCATCAACATATGGAATTCTCAATTTTGTCTTAAAATTTCTGATCATACATTAAAATGAAATTTTCATTCTTTAAAGACTCTCATAAAATTCCTTAATTACTGCATTCGAATGAATAAAATGGAAACTTGGATGATTTGAAAATATCTTACAGATATAATTAATTTGTATCAAATAGCTTTCTTATATCTCCAAATATGCAATTATATCTCATTTTTACCATTATCAATTTTTATTATTATATAATTCTACATTTCTATTCTAATTTTACCATTAAGTTTCTTTGTAAAGAAATAAATACTCTTTTTTCAACACTATTTATTTTTTTTCTTTATATCATCTTAATTCTAACTTTTTTAGCTTTATCTTAATTGTGATAATTATAATTATCTATTGTTGCTAGATTTAACATCAATAAATTTCTTGTCTTTCTAAGATAAAGCAAAATTTCTAGTTAGCATTGTTCTTTATCTTTATTTGAATATTATAGGTAAAAGATACAAACAACATATTAAGAGCAAAGCTTTATTAGTGTAAACAATTATGAAGTGCTAAGCATGCTTTCAATTGGATTCAGTTATATATATTACTATAAAAATTAATCCTAAAAATGCTTTTAACTTCTGTTTATTTTATGAGTATTCTCTATCCAGATGCATTTTATTATCATTTTTAGATTCTATTTTCTGGACTCCTCAACACAAAACAAACTATTCATATAATATAATTACAGGAATTTAAACTCAGAATTTTTCAGTCCACTCCATCTCAATCAACCGATACACATGACAACACACACATGCGAAAAAGATATATGATTCCCAATATATGCATTTTGTACAGAACCAGCATTCATCAGTTGAGTCAGACCATAATCTCCCACACATATATACAATCAGTACTTGGTTTATATCAAGATAGCAATTCTGCAAACTTTAATGGACAGGCTTCAATCTTCTCATCCTTCCAATAAAAAATTGACGATGGAAAGCTCAAAGCCTCACTGGATTCGATATTGTAGTCAGACCCATGGAGGCATTACGTCAATCTAACCCCTCATATTATTGGACAATAGAAGAGGGATGGACTGGGCTTATATTAAGTTGGGAGAAGACTGAAGCCTGTTGATTAGTTTGAGGAATTATTACTATCTTAATATAAACTGAACACTGATTGTATATATATGTGAGAGATTATGATCTGGCCCAATTGATGAATGTTGGTTTTGCACAAAATATGTATATTGGGGATCATGTATCTTTTTCACATGTGTGGTTATGTGTATCGGTTGATTGAGATGGAATGGAGGATGAAAAACACTCAGTATAAGCAAATTACATTATTACCATAGAATTATATATTTATATAATAAAAATCAAACACAATAGCTTAGTACAGTGTTTCCTGACCTGTGGTACGCGTACCACTGGTGGTACGCGAGTTGCTGGTTGGTGGTACACGAAAAATAATCAATAATGGCGAACATTAAAAAAAAAAAAAATTAAATCATAAAAATATCATAGAGATGTTTTTTCCTATAATTCATAAAAATTATTTTAATTAATAATATTATACAGTAAAGTTGTTAATATGTACAGTCGATAACGATCTTTAATGTTAATGATAAAATTGAAAGTATGATTAAAAAATTAGATTTTTGGAAACAGTAATATATATAAGTATCGAAAACAATCAACTGGAAGTATTCGAAACTCTACATATTTTTTTGTTTGAAAATAAGGTTAGTCTATCTCAAAAAATACGAGAAAATATAATAGCACATTTAACAGGATTAAAATTGTCTTTCATGGAATATTTTCCAAAACCCGAAAACATAAATGATAATTGGATTTCAAACCCCTTCTATGCAGAAAATTTAGAAAAAGCCACACCATTATCAATAAAGGATAAAGAAAATTTAATAGAATTATCACGTGACAGAACTTTACAAGTAGAATTCAAACGACACAATCTAATTAATTTTTGGTTAAACATTAAAGAATATGAACAACTTTCAGAGAAAGCTCTTAAATTGTTATTACCATTTACTAATACAAAATTAGTAGGAAGAGCTTTTTCTTCATATATTTTTAAAAAAAATAAGTATCGAAACAGATTGAACGCAGCTGTAGACTTAAGAGTATATATACCTTGCATCTTTTGAACCAAATTTCAAAAAAATATGTTGTTCAAAACAAGCACAAATATCTCATTAAATTTATTTTATAAAAATATTTGATTATGATAAGAAAATATATTAATTGTTTTTTTATAATTTTGTGTTTTTATTAAAACCATTTATTAGTAAACGAAATATGACAAAATAGTAGATAAATAATGAGTCGGATCAAGGCAAATCAATCTAAATTATTTAATTGGAAAGAATGTATCAGAAAAGGATCATACCCAGAAATTAGACTCTCATTAATTCTTGCTCATTTATTGTGGATTTCTATATGTAAGCTAGTATTTAATCATCAAAATTTTAATCCTATTAACTTCATACTGAACAATATAAAGAAAACAAGAACAAGAGATTGCCTGATAACCTCTGAGGTTATTTTTACCATGACTTGGGACATGCTGGATTTATCCTCTCCATGGCCCAACCAATAGCAAGATGCTCCAAAAAAGAGAAAAGAGACTCAAATTCTGAAAACCAAATGAAGGAATGAGAAAACACTTTGAATAAAATATGTACCAAATAACCTTTAATGTAATAATGTAATCTTTAATAAATTATTTTGGAAAAAATATGAAACTTTGAACAGACACATACATATAAATATGTTACAGTGAGTTTATAATCTGGCATGATGTTTAGGCATGTTTCAATGTAATTTGTCTCATTATGAGATGTGAATACATATATGGTCACCCTATAATATTTATAATGCAAATAAAATAACACACTTGCAATAACAAATTTCACAAAATACAATCATTTTTATGAAGTGGTACAATTTCACATGATGTACTACCAAGTGGTACATGAGCCAAGAAAGGTTGGGAAACGCTGGCTTAGTAGATTGTTAAAAATTATATTGCATTATGCAAGTTTCAATTAAAGACTGTAAACCTGCCAAATCTTTTTTATTGCTGATTATTCATCAACATATGACTTTTTTTTCTTAAAAAAAAAAAAAAAACATTTAGAAGAGCAGAAAATAAATAAATAAACTTTCTGATTAACAGACATAATGTAAGCAATAAAAGCACTATAAATTTAGAGATCATAATATTAAAAAAAATAATTAAAAAATTGATCAATTATAAAAATGAATGAAAAGACTTTAAAACTTTTTTAAAGTTTAAGAGAATTAAAGTTAGAACAGTGAAGTTTTTCTTAAGAATTCATATAGTGCAGTGATATCAGAGTAATAATGGCCATAAAGATCCAAATAACAATTCATATAGCAGGATGTTTATTTTGTGACAAGGTATGATAAATATTCATTCTCAGAAGACTTAGTAGACATTTAGAAATTTTAGCAAAATAGCAAGAATATATAATATAGATTTTTAAATTTGTTGTATATAATTGTCATTTTTTAAATATTTGTTGCAATAAGCTATACATAATGTCTATCTAATAAATCATGTAATCTGAATAAAATACTTGGAACTAACATTATCAGTTATTTTATCAAAAAATCATGTATTTCGAATAAATGACTGGAATCAATCATTTCAATTAGAAACATCCAATTAGCAACATGAACAATTTTCATTATGGTCTAATTCTTTTATAAAGTAACTGATGCAAAACAATACTTATCCGACATTTAAACAAAACTACTATAAACTTAATGTCATGGTAAATTTAGTTACATACCAGTTTCCAAGGTTATTTTTTAATTATTTATAACGTGTTTCAATTGTTAGTCAACGTCAACTAAAACCAAGATTATTACTTGACTTGGCAACACAATATATCTTTGTTTGTTTATAAATGTGATTAATCTCTAATTTCTAGTTTGCTAATGATTAATTTAAAAATTACAAAGACCAGAATTATTATTGTATCATTCATTTTTAAATGAAAATTATCATAAAAGTAAATATATAATACTATGTTATTCCTGTAAACAATAGAATTAATACAATTTTTACAAAATAAGTTAAATTGAAAAACTTATGGAAATGAATTTTTTAAAAAAATACATTCGAATAAAAGTATGATAAATCTCTACTATTTCTGTTGGGTTTTTTTTTCTTTTAGAAAATAAAAATTTCAAAAAATTGGTTAAGTATCATCATTTGGTTATAATATTCTTTATTGAATTATAAGAGAAAGAACTTAATATTCATAAATTACAGATATTAATAAAATGCTTTTTGTCAGATGTTCTAATTCATCCGTCAGAGAACAACACAAATAGTGTCCATTAATTTGTTTCTGCATTGTGTTTTTGTTTTCAAGAGTGTCAAATTAAAAATGAAGTGCTGGTGGATCAGACTAGTGAGAAGTCCTCAATCAAGTACTATAAAAGTTTTTTAGATTAGTAAAATAAGGTAGACATGTTACTAAAATAAATGATTAACAATTCTGCTGATATAAACTAATGCTATAATGATAACAGTATTCACAAATCACTGTGAGAAAATTCCATCTTGCAAAACTTTTTATTTCAAAAACCTGTGCAGCAATTCTTGATATCAAATTGAAAGACTGCAAATCTTACATGCTTATTATAATACTTATTTGACAGCCAATCAGATGTTATGATAGCTGTCTAGATAACGATCAAACTGTAAATACAAGACAGAATTTTACAAGAAAAAAGCGGTCCATCATTTCCTTTACTTGTCTTTCTATATATCTAAGCCAATCTTAAGTATCTAGATATCTAAACCTAATTCAAATTTTTTCTTTGAAAAAATTATAGACTAATGATAAATGATACAATTAAATATCATATTGGGACTTTTGGTGACTATTAAAGAATATGCTGAAAGTCATGAGATTGTTATAGATGTTGACAATGCAATTCAGATAAAAATAAGCTTTGGTACTTCATATGATTAAGCAGGAAACATCAAAGCAAACACTGGTTAGATATTAGCAAGAAGTTATTACACAGTATAGTGTAAAAATTATGCATATTTTATAAACAGTGTAGAATATATTCAATAGGTTCATTGCTTATGCACTGCTGAAATATGATGCAACTTTTTACATGTTAATGCTCTATGAACACCTTCATTCAAGAGAACTAATTAATCTGCAACAGCATCGACATATCACTGGTAAAGATCCAGTTTTCTTAAAACTATCATTAATTTATCTTTCTTCATATACTTTAGTCATGGCAATCTTAAAACAAAGTACAAGTTCCTATTGCCAACCTGATAATAAAGTTAATTAAAAAAAATAAAGCATGTTCAGACAATGAAAAATCCATAGTATTTAAATTTTGTAAAAATATGAACAAATTTTATATTTTCATAGAGATAACAACTTATTTCTTTTAGGGGTCAAAAAATTTTAAATATATAAATCAATACTCATACTAACTGAATTTCAGCTGTTTATGAACAAGAGATTGTATATTGAACTCTCTCTCTACTTGTTAATTGAACCCAAAGATCACATTCAATGAAAAATGATTTGAATAAATTGCCAGTTCACTGTATAGCAAATAAAAAGGCTTCGGATACCAGGTACTGACCAATGTTTCGTCCTAGAAGTTTGACAATATATGAATGCTAAAGGTCTAGAATTTAAAATTCTATTGATTCTAGACAATGCCCACAGCCATCTGATCTTGGAACACCCAAATGTGCAATTTTGATTTCTTCTGCTTAATACCACATCCTTGATTTAACCACTAGACTAAGGAATTATTGCAACATTTAAAACTTCTACGTAAAACGAATATGTCAGTATGTTTTGGACCAACTGAATGATAAAATACTGTCATTGATGGGTGGAAGAAATTTTCGATTATGGATTGTGTGAATTAAGACCATCAACTGTGATTGGGCAGAATGTGTCAAAAGCAAGGATCCCGTCATCCCTAATACCACCAAATTTCCCAACATCATAACAATGATCTGCTTAATTGGTCGAGGATTTAATAATCTATCATCTGCAGATATTGACAAATTGTTGGTTGACATAGCCCAAAGTGAAGATGAAAACACAGAGGTTGTTCTTAAAACTCCCAATCCCAAACAATAGTGATAATAAATATGAGGATCCAGTTTTAAATGCAAATTTATTTAAAGAAGATTTTGATCTAGTTAAATTAGATAATCATTTTGTCAAGTACGATACTAATGAGCAATGGACTTTAAAGTTTCAACGTGATCTGATATCGTTAATATCATCTTATAAAGAATTATATAAAGGCTTAGCCACAATACAAACCCAACCATTAATAACTGAATCCATTCATAAAACCACTGTAACATCAATACCACAAAACGTTACTGCTAATGTTGTTCAGCAGTTCACAGAAAGAACTTATCTATGGACAAAGAACATGATAATCAAAGCACTTTTAATGATAGCAGTGATATTGCAATCATGTGCAAACGTATGCATTTATTGTCAGAAAGTGAAAGCAAATAAAATATGTATAACTCAGATTGCATATTCTGCTCAGTTTTTATGTTCATATAATTCATTTTTATTTATGTGCAATGTTTATGAAATCAAATTTGATAGCACACAAAAAAGATAAAATTCTAACAAGATTTTTCATATGGTTTATTTCATTATTTTCATTGATTTTTTAGATCTGGAACCAATCTTTTAATTTTCCATATATACAATGTATTTTTTTACACTACTTCTTTTACACATAATTTTCAGGACTCAATCTATCAGATAAAAATAGAATTAGGTGTAAATATATGGGTAGCTTTATACTCTAACTATTAAAATCAAATTATGCATTTATTTTGCTAGGACAATTAAATTTTGAAATAAACTAAAATTATGAGAAATAATAATATACGGAATTCCAATTTGTTTCTATTTATTAGAAACTGAATGAACTCTTGCAGCAATTTAGCTATTGTTTATTCCTCATTTTCTGAATCTTGCAGAATATATTTTTGCAAATTCAACTTACTCATGAGAATATTTAGAATTAATTGCATTGAAATGACCGATTTAGAAAAATCCTTTAAACAAATATATTCTAATAAAACAAAGCCAATAGCAGCCCAAATTAGTTATACTGCAAAGCTGGTCAATAATAATAAAAGTTTATTACAATCCCTGATAGTGATTAATAAATTTATAGACTCCCATGTTTATGTGCATGCACTTGATATAATATATGCATAACTTAAGTACACTGATTTAAGAAATTAAAGGGAATTAGATCTACAGTTCATCATGCTATTAAATATTTAATAAAAGAAATGTATTTTGTAAAATTATAATTGATATAATAATTCACAAGGGAAGAGGTAAAAACTAGTTTTAGTGCACACAAATGAATTTGATTCGCATAGTTTAAGAAAATATATACTTTGTAATCTTTTCAAATTTGCTTGTTGGATGAGGGTTCAAAGAAATAATTGCTTTTTCTAATAAAAAAATTGAACAATGAACCTAAATACATTATTAAAAATTATAAAGCACTGAAAGAAAAAATAAATTTCAAATTTCAGTCATGATTTTTCTTTTTTCCAGTCATTACTGTAAAGCAAGAATGGGGAACCTCCAACCCAAAGGCAAAATCCAACTTTGAAAGCTCTCAATTCAACTCACAGACATTTTCACAAATGTATATATAATGGACTTGTGTAAAACTTTTATTTAGTGTAGTGCAAATATATTTATTTTCTCAACTATCTTTTTTTTTTCTTCAACCTTTTTCATTCTATCAGAGGTGCAATATTCTAACAAATAATCTATATTGTGTGGCCTATCTGATTACAGGTTTAATCTACAATGCTGAGACCATTTTGTTTATTTTTATAGTGACTTTTGCAGACAAATGTACAACTAGAAAAAATAAAACTCGAGTTTTACTAAATTTTATTATTATTTTACATTTAATTTTTTTTTATTAGGATGGTTACAGGAATAAGATAAGAAAAATTGACAAAAAAAAATTGTGTATTTGAAAAATGGACAGACGTATATTTTTTTTTATAGTAAAAAATAATAAATCAATGTGCCTGATATGTCTGGAAAGTATTCCAGTTAATAAAGTACACATTATTAAGAGACTCTATTTAGCAAAATTATTTGGGAGAAATATTAAAATAGAAAACTTGAAAAGGAGTTTCATCAAGTAGCTGACATATTTTATAAAAAGTACAAACAAGTCAGAAAATTCTATGAGAGAAAGTTATTTAAAAAAAAATCCAAAAATTCAAAGCCATTTTCTGAAGGGGAGTTTATAGAAAATTGCATCCTAGCTGCTATAGAATTAACCTGTCTAGAACATAAAAAGAAATTTAAGAATATATGATACAGATAATAGATTCAAGGCAAATTGGAAAAATTGTAATTAAATGTAGAACAGTCATTAATAATAATGATGTTATTTTATTTTTAATACAAAATATATATATATATGGTCCTCATTTAAAAGGGGAAAGTTGAAATTGGCCTGACAGATGAAAAGGTTGCCCAGTGTTAATGATTAGAGATAAATTAATTAAATTTTTCATCAAATATAGGAAGTTAATTTTTAAGTTCACAATTTTGTGTGGCCACGAGTAAGATTATAAATACCTAAATGACCCTTGGCAGAAAAAAGGTTTCCCACTCCTGTTGTAAAAAAACAAAAACTATTTTTTCTATTATACAATTTGTAAAATAATTATAAAATATGAAAATACTATGAAAAACATGTTGCAAGAACATATAAATAGGTCTGAAAATAAAAACAATAGTCTAGTCTAAGTCTTGATGCAAGAAGCAGTGCAAAGTGATTCCATGAAAATAGACGAAACTGCTGATTAAAACATTCTCCCTTATTATAATTTCAGATATTTGTACATTGCTGACTATGTTAAAGTATTTTTCAATACTCTTTCCATCTCAGCAATTATGATGGCAATACCTAGATTAATTAATATAGCTGTCTACAAAAACCACAAATACATCAGTCCAAAAGACATTAACTAAGCAAACATTTCCAGAGATGAAGATTATAGTAGCATAGACTACATTACCTGCTTTAAAAAAAACCATGCCATAAGAAAAGAAGTGGACTCTGCTGTAAAATCTATCATATATACTATCTATCATCATCAATATCTGAAGAGGATAATCACAATCAGAACGGGATTGCTAAGGACTATTGTTAAAGATGTTCACATATATCATTAACGTATAATATTTGCAGAAAACTGTGGTTTAAACATTAAAATTTTTTTTTATTTATAATTATTATTTTTCTTCTTTTCAATATTTTTATTGTATTTATCTGATAGCCATTGCAAAAGTAGACATGATGATTTCATATTTTATTTATTTATTGTAAATAAATTAACTTTTTTTTTATTTATTAATTAATTTAGTTTATTGTTTTAGAACTCATTCCAAACATATGCCACTAATATCCCCTAACCTTGAAAAATCGTGCAATCCATTGGGGAACATGGAGGAATAACAATATAATTTAAAACAATGATGATCAATGGCATCAAGATGTCTAGAAGAAAACTTGAAACCTCAAGAATAATTTTAAATTGAATCTAGAAACTAAAAATATTTTTGAAATAATTACACTTAATCTTAGTGCTAGAGCAATAGTTATATTAAGTGTACCTACTTCTGTGCACTTACATATTGTACCAAATATAAAATATGAATAAATTGAACATACAATGGAGTATGATATTATATAAGGCATGCAATGTGTGTCTAAATTAACTTTAAAATTGTTTGAAATGAGAAGTAAGATCAGCAATTTATATATATATTCTATCATTTTATTAACGCAGTAGTTTGAATCTAATTACGCAAAAGGAAGTGCAAAGCGGCAAAATATTTAGATAAAAATGATAATTAATGCGGGTATATCACACTATATTGGAGGAGATTGCATAGAAATGGTTAAGACTGGTGTGTTTATTTAATGATAAAATATAAATAAAATATTTAAGTCTATAGCAAATCTGTAAAAAAAAAAAAAAAGAGAATAAATAAAATTGTAATAAGGACAATCAACAAGAATATAAGAGAAAAGGATGTAATCATAATTAAACATGGAACAATCAGCAAAACATGAACCACTACAACCAACAGCACCAGAGCTGAAAGAACAAGAATCAAATCTGACAATGCAAATGCCTTCAGAAGAGATAACCAGGCAAATTTACTTCTGAAATGTTGCATGCAATTATGAAAGACATGCAATGAGAATATGAAGAAAAGCAATAAAAGAGATTTAGAATTTGAAGAAAAACAACAATAATAAAAAGAATGAATTTTAAAAAAAGCAATAAGAGATAGAAAATTGGAAGAAATTTATTAAGAAATAAAAGAAAAGCTTAAAGTGGTACAAGAAACTATAAGGAGCATGAGGTTGGAAATTGCAGGCCAAACACAGAATAAGTACTACAGAAAATGGAGTGTGTAGAAAAAAAAAAGATCTACTGAGTTCAATGAAAAAAAATGCAGTAAGTGTGCAAGTTATAATAGAAAGAATAGAAAAATTGAAAGTGAAAAGGAAATAAATAAGGGGTTAATTTAGTTAAGGAACCTAAAATGGATGATTTAAAAAAATTACATTTGTAATGATGCTATAAAAGAGAAAATCCAAATTCAGGCATCCAAGAAATCACACACCGAGAAGACTTTTAAAAAAGAAGTGGTAAAAGATTCTAAATCTGAGTGTTTTGGACTCCATTGATGAAAGCATACATAATATAAATTAGGCCTGAAAAAAGACAACAGTTTAGTCTAAGTCTTAGCTCAAATTGCTGGTTAAAATATCTACCCCAGAATAGCTTCAGACAATTGAACTTTGCTGACTATTTTAAAATATTTTTCAATATTTAATCCACTTCACCAATTATGATAGCAGTAGCTAGCAAAGGATTATTTACCACACCGTAAAGAGAGATTGTTGTTGAAATATAACAGATGTTAACCTTCTTGAGCATGCTTATAAGAGTAATTATTAAAAATTATATTATGATGACCATGAATTGGGTCACAAGGTAGGTAGATAAGTGTAAGTTAAAATAAAAATATAATAAGAAATTAGAAAGTTAATGTAGTTTTGAAAAATATATCAATATCCTTTCCCACAGTAAAAGAAATTAACAAATAAAAGGATGATTAAATACATACATGTATCCAAATATATATATATTTGGGAAACTTAAATAGACATTTACTTCACTTAAATAAAACAAAATATTAAAAATCAATTATTGTAAATGTTTGCAAAATACTAAAATTGGAATATCCATCCCTATGATATGGGGCGGAATCAAGACAGCTTACAAACATATAGGTCAGTCCAAACTATAAATATTAAATGTATAAGTTTATATAAAATATATTGTGTTAGCACTAATTTTTCTATAATATATATATATATTTAATTATATTAAAGATAACTGAATATTATATAAGCATATATATTATATCTTTAGTATGTGGAATATTTTTAAAATTCAAATATTATACTGACAAATTTAATTATCCAAGTCTTTTTTTTTTCTAAAGTCTTTTTTTTTTTTTTCTAAAAAAACAAGAGCTAATAAAAGCTAATAAGTGAACTACCAAGAGATAATTAAAGCTAACAATTGGATAAAAACTTTTAATATATTTTGAAACACATTAGAAGCAGAGAACCATATTAACTAGTTAAGAGAAACATACTTTTGAAAGTATTTTCAACAGAATCTGATGAAAGGATAAGAGATTGGAGGAAAAACATCAGTATAGATTATATCAGAACAATAAATCAAAGCAGGAAAAGCCATAGCAGTTTATTTTAAAAGAATGGACTTCAAGATATTTTGATAAAGACAGACAAAAAAATATGATTCTATAATCTATGATGTTGGATGCAGTGAACTCAATTAAAGATTAGACCAATTTAGCTAGTCATCAGTGCTGATAGTACTTTGAAATATCAGGAAACACTACTTTTCTCCTTATTGGTTATACTTGAAGAAGTGAGGAGATATGCAGAGACTTAAATGATGTTGGGTATAAACATCCGAAGCATATGTCTGTTGAAGATTATGGAATTGTATATGCCAGGTAGCCAAACAACACTTGGATATTTAGAAGGACGGAAAAAAGAAAATAAAGGGAGTTGAACAGAGATCCCACAGATCACTGGAAATGTGTAATGTTGATATATATATGAACCAAGTGGCTGTTGAAAATTGTTGAACTGCATGTTCAAGCAAATCATATTAACTCTTGACATTTAAAAGAATGGTGGGGAAAAAATAAAACTAGTGACTTATCCTCTTAACTGAAAATATCATTGATTAGCAACCATAGTAGAACATGATTAGTCATATACATAATGTACATTTGCAATCCTGATATTTGAACAAATTGTGGAAAGATATATATATTGAAATTGCTCACAAGAGATAACCAGAGTGGAGAAGTTGATGCATACATCACTCATTTTTTCCTTCATGAATAACAGTATTAGTATTAGCAAAATGAGCTGAAATAAAAATAAAGTAGTCTAGGAAGGTGCTATTTTCTGAGTATATGCAAGAATAACTATATACTATAACGGTCAGGGTGGATATGGTCTTAGCGTATCTGCCGTACAAGGGCGCCACCAGGCCATTTCAACCTGGAAAATTTATATAGTAGGCAGATACTTAAGTTAAGATCCAATTTTATTTTATTATAGACTGTTAGACCCAGTCACTAGCTCGCGGAGCAGCAGAGATAATGTATACTTTATTTTTAAAGAAAGAAAGATAATAAAAAGAAAAAGAATAAGCCATTGCCAGATTAACAATACACAGAAACATTTATTTTGCACATATATAAAATTTAGAATTATTTTAGTATAATGTTTATTTTATAATTTGATTTACATTTTAACTTTTTTATTTTAAAAGTTCACACAGATGGATTTATTAATATTTTATTAGAGTGTCGAGTATGGATAGACTACATAGATTGCACTCGAAAAAGAAAATATTTTATATCCCTTATTTAACCCTAGGCCAAAAGTTCGCAATCAAACTAACGCTAATCTACCTGATATATCGATGTATTCAATGCAGCATGAATACGACAGCACAATACGGCAGTGTCAGAAATATACATCTGAACAGCATGGTTATCAAGACAGTACTTCGTCTGTCTGGTGGGAAGAACAATAAAAAAGAAAACTCCATAGGAAGGGATTGCGATCCTTTTTGCCGTCTTACTATCCCATTCCATAGGCTAAAGGGGTGATCCAAGGAGCAGGGAATACCGTCTGCTTCCAATGGTCAGTAAGAAATGGGACTTATTTTGCCCAAGTGCGGCCTATAATGTGATCCTGCATGTAGCGGATCTTCATGCTACATTTACTAATTACACCAATACACCCAATCCACTAACCCAATTTAACTGTGAAACAAATAACCTAAGATTTACCCTCCCTTAAACTAACATAACTTTACGAATCTATGCAGCCATTCACGCCCGACTTAAATTTAGCATGATTTAATTAAAAGTTTTAGCTTAATGTGAAGAAGAAAAAAACATAATAAACACTTAAAAGAACGAAAAAATTAAATTAATGGAAATGATTTTTTAAAAAAAAATACATTCAATAAAAATAATTATTAATGATTTAATTTGGTCAGATAGGAATTCATATTTAAATACTGAAACAGTTTTATAGTTAAAGATCATTAGAGTTCATAAAGTTCTTACGGTTTTAAAAAGAAAAAGTCCATACTTTCTAGTTGCTTGTAATTTGGAGACAGATATGCTGTTGCCGTTCTGTTTGTATTTATCGGAGGTCCTTTACTGTAGCTGGTATAGTTGTTTGCAAGATTTTATTGTAGGGTCTTGGTGTCCTGGGGTCCGCAATATAGGAAAACGATACTTCCATTTTTTCTTTCTTTTGGGAAAACTAAAGGGATTGAAAGTGCATCTTTTCAATCCCTTCTCCTTCAACTCTCTCGGCACTAACACATATAACACACATAACCATTTATTTTCTATCTTTTTCTTTTTATATGAAAATTGCAGATTAACTCAACATGACGTCATGATGATGATTATTCTTTCGCTAAGGTCTGTTTCCTGAGAGATTTCTTTCATTGGCTATTCTGTTCTTATTATTTTTCTCTCCTATCTGACCTTTAATTATAAATTTTGAAATGCCCAAAGGCTAGTTCACTTTGACTAATTAAAATAATCATTTCCATTTTACACAATAGCATTAATTAAATTATTGTATATTCTTAAAGATATATATATTTTATCTTTATATCTTTAAGTTTTTTTTTCTTAAAATTTAGTTTTAAAACTTTTTCTTTTTTTAATAAAAGTTTTCTTTTAATAATTTTTCCATCTGTGCGATTTTATATATATAATACGAGTTTAGATGACTTAATTTTCCATTTTTAATTTTTAAAACAAATTTTTATTTGCGAACTTTTATTTTAATTTCTAATTTTATTTATAAAAAAAAAATGATGTAATGGCGTTTGTGCCTGTTACAATACATAAACAAGAAGTAAAACTAGTGAGGATCACAAGAACTCTTTTCTCTCAATATTCGTACTAGAATAAATAAAATTACCACATATATAAAATGCAGTCTCATACTATTAGACATCTGATGTGACCTTAACTAATAAGTCTGAAAAATATATATTTGATCGGCTTAGTTTGACTTATTACTGCTGAAGTGAAACAAAATCAGTCTAAATGAAAATAAAGATTTAAGATAGAAGTAACTATGTGGTTATCATTCCACAGGAGGATATTATGACAATCATGAATCAGATCAAAAGGCAGGTACCTAAATACTAATTAATTTGAGAAATACATCCCAATGTTCTTTTACACAGTAAAAGAAATTAATAAAAAAAATAAAAGACTAAAAAAATAGTTATTTAATCACATAATAAGTATGTGTCCAAGCACATACATATTGTTGAAGGTTCAATTAGCCATTTATTTCAATAAAATAATAAATCAATTATTATAAATATACACTTGCAAAACATTTTAAATTGGATTATCTATCATTATGATTTGGAGGAGGAAGAAGGAATCCTGAACCTCCCACACACACACACACACATATATATACATCCAAAGCTACAATTTCTAAATGTAAATGATAAATATTAAATGTATAAAGACTCAAAGGTATATCATGTGATATGTATTATAGCTCATGTGCGTGCAATATTTTGAAAAGTTCAAATTTTAATTTGAAAACATTAATTATTCAAATGTTGTTTTCAGAAGAGACTAGAAATAATTATAATTGTTTTCCAAATATACAAGAAATAATTGAAAATAACAACAGGGTAAAAGCTTTTAATGTTTTAAAATGAGCAGATGATAAGAGAAACATTTTATGAAAGTATATGGACATGATATAGAAAAACATAGTTTGCACAAAAGAAATAAATCAAGACAGTAGAAACCATACGTTTATTTTAAAAGAGACAAGCTTCAGGATAATCCAAAGAAGATGGACAAAAAATATGATTTTGTATCGTCCATCGGCTATTTGATAGTGAACCTAACCATGTGTTAAACCACTTCAGTTAGTCATCACTTTAAATATATCCATAAATCAGCTGGTGTTTCTAGCTTGGTTAATATATCTGGCTGAAGCATACTAAAAGTGCATCTGTCTTTTCATTATCCATGAATGTAACTTCAAAAGAAAAGAATTGCCTGCTTCAACCCTAACATGAAACAGAGTGTAAACTGGTTGCTTGCAATCATAGAATATGTTGATCAAACTCTGAAATTACCTGCCTACTTGTCAGAATATTGCCTAACTCAGTGAAGATCAAAAGCTATTATAAAACATACAAATTATTATCATATTCAATCAAATTGAAGGGAAATATCGATTATATTTGAAACTACAAATCAAGTAAATCCCAAATTATTCCTATGAACCCTGATAAAACCTGAGAATGTTCAGGCACATACAACTGTGTAAAAAATTTTTAGAAAAGAAATTTTATTATTATTTATCTCTGCAAGCATTAAGCTTTCTTTTTTTAAATAATATAATGTATACATTTAGTAAAAGTCCTTCTCTCCATATATTAATCACATTTCTTATGGTTGTTTTCTATTCCCTGATGTTAGCCACGAGATGTCACTATTTCTAGGTCAATTCCTAGAAATATACTGTTTCACCAGCATTCACCCAACAAAAGAGGAAATTTTCTACGTTATAAACGCAAAAAAAGTCCTCATGTTAGAAGCCAACACAAAGAGACTTCTTTCTATGATAAAACACAGAAAGAGTTCCCAACAGATGCCGGTTATGGCTTTTTTCTATGCTAAAAGCAAAGAGAAATGCCTTTATTGGCTGCCGTAGTTGATTTTGTTAATCATTTTATTGTAATAGTAGAATATCTATTTTCTCTGTAGTTTCATGTGAGAGTTTGTGTATTTGAGCCAGTCATAGTTTTTTAAAATTTGATTAGACATATATTTTTTTTAATGTGCTGTAACTTACTTTACTGTTGTAAGTTTAGTAATAATGTCTTGAAGATTCCATTACGAATGGGTAACCCTCAAAAATTGCTTTTAAGGGTGCGTAACGGCAAAAAATTCGAGGATCACGCGAAAAGTAATGTTATCGCGAGAATTCGTCCGTGATGAATTACTTTTGTTATATATACGCACAAACAAAAACAAACCAGTGTCTGATTATTAGTAATTACTTGTCCAAAAAAGAAAATTAGTCGGGTATTATTTTTTTTACATTTATTATTTCAAAATAAGATTAGTTTTTATATCTACACACTAACAAAAACAACCCAGTTCCTGATTAATTACTGTCCAAAAAAGAAAGAAAGCAAATTAATCGGGGTTTGATTTTTAAATGTCGTATTTGAAATACGGTATTTTTTATATATACACAAGATTTACAAAAAAAAAAAACCCACTTTCTGATTAATTACTGTCAAAAGAAACACAAATTAGTCGGCTATCATTTTTAAATTTAGTATTTAAATAATTGTACCTTTTTATATAGACACACCAACAAAAAGAACCCACTTTCTGATTCATTACTGTCCCAAAAAAAGAAAACAAATTAGTCGGCTATCATTTTTCAATTGAGTCTTTCAATGACGGTCCTTTTTAGATATACACACTAACAAAAAGAACCCACTTTCTGATTAATTACTATCCCCCCCCCCCAAAAAAAAAAGCAAATTAGTTGATGGATATCATTTTAAAATTGTAGTGTGAATTTTTTCAATGTTGTGGTTAAATTGAATCATGTAGAATTACGTATTATTTTCGATTGAAAAAAAGATCGTAACTTTTTATATATACACACAAAGAAAATAAAACCCACTTTCTGATTAATTACTGTCAATACCCCAAAAAAAAGTTATTCGCGGGTATCATTTTTAAATTTAGTATTTCAATAATATTACGGCTTTTGATAAAATCTACACGTTAATAAAAACAATCCACTTTCTGATTCATTACTGTTCAAAAAAAAAATTGCAACATAGTCGGGTATCATTTTGAAATGTAGTATTTCAAGAACGGTACTTTTTATATATACACACAAAAAGAATCCACTTTCTGATTAATTACTGTCCAAAAACAAAAAAAAAAAAAAGAAAGAGCAAATTTAGTCGGGTATCATTTGTAAATTTAGCGTGAATGTAGCAATTTTGTGTAAATTGAATTTAAAAAAATGTATATTTGCGTCTTATTTTCGATTAAAAAAATCCCGTAACTTTTGACAGATACACACCAACAAAACTACCCATTTTATGATTAATTACTGTCCAAAAACATCAATTATTCGGGTATCATTTTAAAATTGAATGTGAATTTCTAATTTTTTTTTTTTTTTTAAAATAGTAATATTATTTACTAATAGTAGTCGGGTATCAATTCTAAATTGTAGTATATAAATTACATTACTTTTTATATCTTTATAATTACCTATTGGTTTTTAATAAAATTATTTATTTACTCTTAAAAAAATACCGTAACTTTAAAAAGACACACGTAAACTAAAAAAAAATTAGAAAAACACCGTAACTTTAAAGACACACACACACACAAAAAAAAATATAAGATTAATAAACATTTACAAAAATGAAAGACTAACATCATATAGTATTAGTTACTAGAATATTTTATTAAAAATCTAAATCAGATATTTTTATATAAAATCAATCACAGGCCCGGTAATCGTTATATGTATATGTTTTCGGTTAGCATCAACATCATCTTACGGCTAACACCAGGGAATAGAATTTTACCTTTCTTATTGTACTAAAAAGGATATTTATGAACTATGATCCCATGTTTAAAAGTCAAGAATAGAAAAAAAAAGATTTTAATATATTAATACTGTTGCCTGATCAATATACTGTTTCTGTCTTCATAGGTTCTGTGATTTTTATTGTTCAGATAGTTAATACATTTGTTGTTATATACAAGCTTAATAAATTTAAATATAGCCTACTACCTTCAAAAATTCTCATTCTTGCATACAAAAAATTTTTATAAGATAATTAATAAATTAGAGTGGCAAGTTTGTGCAATATCATATTTCAATTCTTTGCTTGTCTATTAAATGATAAAAATTTAAATAAATCTAGAAGGGATGTGAACCTGAATCTGCATAATAGTCCTCTAAAATAAACAGTGGTATTCAATAACATCAAAGATCTAAAAAAATAAAAGTTACTCTTAGCAGATTAAATTCTTTCTCAATATTGGTTTTATTTCCTTATGAGGAATCTCACACATTAGAAATGTAACCAGTACTTTGTAAAAAATTTAATTTTTAAGTTAGAAAAGTATGGTTTGATTATCACAAATGAGGATTTCCAGCATAAAGAGTCCATCAATATATTCATATATAAATACAACTATATTATTTATCATTTAATAGTATATATTGTGACAAATCATACGCTAAAGTATGACCATGTAGAAGTGATAATAATTTAAGTGTTTATATATTATTTTCTTACTCATACATCAGTATTTATATTTCATGAATTTGTTTACCAGTTTTTTATCACTACCATTTTAATGTGTATATATATTTTTTTTGTTTTGAAAGTAAATTTGGCTTCTTCCAATTTTTCTAGAAAGTGGCGATTAAAATTATATTTTAAGTAAATTGATCTCAATTTTCTCATAATATAATTGTTAAAAAAATTTTTTTTGAATATTTAAAACAAAATATTGTTATAATTTTATTATCATAATAAAACTTACAGTTTGAATACCACTGCCAAAATGATAATCAATAGCAATGGTGTCATGTTTCTCATAGCCAGGCAAACTTGCTGTAATTACATGGTGAGTCATAGATCCTGGAGGTTGATTACCTAAACGTTGATCATAATGTTTTCGGCAAACTGGACATTCTTTACGATGTTTAAAACTTTCAGCTAAGCAAGGCTTACAAAATTTATGCTTGCACTCAAGTTCACTTATTTCACCTTCTATATCACTAAGGCAGATAGGACATTCATTCTTTAATAATTCTCTCTCTCTTTCTTTTTTATGTAATTTTTTAGTAGACTGTTTAGATATAGCTCCTGATGATTTGTCAGTGCTGTTGGAATTCTGAGCTGTATTTTTAAATTTTTTCATTGATGCTTGAAAAACTAATTCATACATATAGATTGACTCGTTATTATCACTAACAAATCGGATATATTTTAACATTCTCTTCCTATAATGGCTGAACAGTTCAAGTGATTTCCATGCAGCTGATGCACTAACATTTAAAGGAATCCCAATATCATCTAAAAAAAAAAAAAGATTGACACATTATATTTCAATTATATTATTTATTATTTTAATTAAGTACATTATTAGGTAATAAGATATATATAAAAAAATCACTTAAAATAAATTTATAAATTATTTTAGATTGCCTTTAATATAAATAGCATGTGTTGACTTAAGAGTTCAGATGTAAAGGAATAAATTAATAAACATAAAACTAATTAATTGCAATGAGCCAGATTTATTAATTTATACCTTTTCTTCTGAACTCAAATAGTTTCATGAAAAGAGCACAATATATTAAAATAACAATAATAAAAAACATGACAATGGACATAATATCTATCACCTAGGCATTTCATTCAGGGTTACACAGAAAATTTTCATATTTATCTGTTGTATTTTTAATTTACAAAAACAGAGAAAAATTATTATCAGCATAATATTTTGCAAATTTTATTGATTACAGGTAAAGAAAAAGAGAAAATTTAAGACAGTAAGAAATAAGAAAGAAAAAAAAAGGGCAAATGCTCACGTAAAGTTTTTATAAAAGAAATAATCTATAATAAAATAACAATTAGAAAATTATTTTTAAAAATTAAATGACTGTTTTTAATGAAAATGAAGCTTATGAAAAAAATATTAAAAAATTAATATTTTCAATAAAAAATGAAATAAAATTCTGAAAATAAATTATAAGTGATTATTGTAAGTGGACAATTTTAAAAAGTAATTGAGATCTTTAAAGATAAGGTATTATTTGAAAAAATAAGATTTTGAATGTCTTTGCAAGTTTCCACTTACATTAAAATTTCATGACAGTGCAGAATTCTTTGCTTTCAATTTTAAATCGCATATGATTTCTCTCATTTAATTATTTTAGTGTAACTAAATATTTAAAATCAGTGCTAATAGGCCTTCATAACAATTGAAAACACGTAAACTATACTTTTTATAAAACATCAATAAAAAATTAAAAACTAAACATGAAATTAAAAATGAAGATGATAATAATTGTAAAAATTAATTTACGTTTAACAAGAAATATATTTAAATTTTTTAAAAAATCAATATATATTTATGAACACAAACAACTATATTAATAAATATAGGTGCAAGCTAATTCTGATGATAAGCTGTTAATATTTAAATATCTACAAATTAGTTTTTTTCTGTTACTTTTTTTAAACCAATAGCATTTATAAAGGCATGTTAACAAACAACACTACAATTTGTATAATTTCCACCATTATCACACAGATAATAGATTTAAAATAGCAATAGCTCTTCAAACACTGCCACTATGACTCATTCTACTTGAGAGCTAATCACTGATTCAAAAGGATGAACCTTAAGATTCTTGTCCAATGAACATCCACTGTCACTAAGTTAACATAATAACTATAAGCAAATTCATTCTTTGATAATTTCAGCATCAAAGTCAATTAAGATATAATCTTAATAAGATATTACAGAATATTAATTAAATGACTAATGCCAACAAAATATTTTCAATGTAAACATTTCCATTAAAAGAAAGAGAACTTCTCATCCTTTAATAAAACTAATTAGACTTAAAAAAAAAAAATTCAACACACTTACAAATAATATTAAATATTTCTCAAAATGGACTTCATAAAGATATCATACTTTCATCTAATATAATAAAATGACAGACAGTAATGAATATTCAAGGCCACTAAATTCACATAACAATGATCAATTTAATTTCATTCTTTGATCATTTTTACCAATCCAATTTAAAGAAGATATTACTTTGTGTATTATTACATCAAAAGGTGAAGTTAAAGTCTGTACCAGAAACTAAGTTTAATAATCCAAAGGCCAAATCTATTTCCTAATAAATTGGGATGCAAATTTTAAATTAGGATAAAAAATTTATCACCAAAAGTGATCAAATTATTTAATTATTTGTGATTGCTGTCCTAAAAGATTTTTATAAATCAAGAGAATCGAATATTTTAACACGACCTGCAAATTTTGCTAACAATACATAAATAAAATGCTAACTTCACCAGAAATCACCTCATGTGATTAAAACAAATATATGAATACTTTTGAAATAAATATATATAAATGTTTCCACAGTCTTTCCATAAATATCTGCCATAATGCAAGCGGCCTTGAAAAATTTGCAAATTTTATATCATTCTTTTAATTTCTTGTGAAGTATTTTTTCATTTAAAAATATTTTTCACAAAATTACCTTTTTCAAACTTACAAATATTACAAAACACTATTTCCAGATACATATTCTTAATAAAGAGAAAAAAACCAGTTACTGCAAAACATTTGTCTAACAATGTCTATTTTTTTCATATAAAGTTGATAATCTGATTGAAATTAAAATTACAATCAAATATTTTGAATCTGCTATTTATATTACCACTATTAAATCTAAAAATATTCTTAATATTAATAAGAGTAGAAAAAAAAGTAGCAATTTCAAATCTGATGGGAATATTTCATATTAGTATTTGGATAATTCTACTATAACTTCCATTTCCAGCCATTTACATGTACAAAATAGGAAAATTGCTCCTATTTAGCTTAACATCTATTCTAATTATTCAATTATTTCAAGATGGATCAGCTGTTACCTCTATCATCATTTTCTAGAGAAAATAACTACCATCATGATGCATTCAACAATGCAAAAAATCAGATCATTTTTCTCTTGATAATTTAGTTGATTCAGACAATGATGAATTTTTATTTATTTAACCATTTTTGCTGAATAGTTTAGCAGATTTTTAAAAAAAGTCTTACAATCTAAGCAGACATTTTTGTTTAATCAAGATTATGTGGTGAAAATTGATTAGTAGTTGCAAACAGATCCCAAATATATTATACTTCTAAGAATTAAAGCACATCAAATGGAAAGATATTTATTCCAATAAAATTCAATCAATACAAATTTGCTGATGCTTTGAAAACAACTGGTATTGCACAACTCAGAAATTTATATGCAGAATTATTCCAGAAGCTCTGAATTTCTGCTTATTTTCAAGCTAATAAAATAGATCAACAATTTTCTTTACAAATTAGAAGTAAATAAATGAGTTTCTTTCAAATATTTATGATCAAGTCTCCTTGTGATTAAGTCATTTATGACTTGTTTCTAAGTCCAGGGCAAAACAAACAATTTACAAAATACTCAGAATGAAAATACCATTCCAAACAAAATAAATATATGCTCAAGATGAATTCACTAATGAAATCATTGAAGTGGCAAAAATAAACTTAACATTTTTTCAACTCTCAAGCAAGATTTAATACATTTATGAACTTGTCAAATTTTATTATTAAAGTCCAAAAAACCCAAAAGAATTCCCTTAATGTGACTTTCATTAATTGTGTCTACCAAGAATCAAACTTTATGAAAATGCTAAAATCTTTCATGCCAAAAACAAGAATGATGATACTAGTGATACAATCAATTATTTTAAGAGGCAAGAGACTGAGAAATCACAATTCAAATAGCATTCATGGACAATAAAGCTATACCTTTTAACAAAGATAATTTGTGAAACAAAATCTATACATCATTATAGAAATTAAATGTAATTACCAACACCATTAAAAATATTTTCAAAACAATCTCTCTCTAATGGGAAGTATTATTTTGAATTAATAGACCCTCTCAAGCATCAAACTAAGTTCAATTTAGAAATTATCTTTTGTTTATATTTTAATGTTTTTTGATAGTAAGTTCCTTAGCCTATATTAATTTAAATATATGCATTGTATATTCAAGTTAAACATTCTGCTGATGATCATAAGCACTATACATTTATTTGATCAAGCGCTGCCACATGACAATTATCATTTTTTTGACTATTTCAGTTTGTTATTTTAATCAAATTCTGTACTAAGATTTCATGTTCATTTAAAGTTTGCTGGCATTTAGCTCATACTCCTTTGTCAATTATCATTTTTTCATTTTACAAATCACTATCTGCATTTATAATTCCTATTCATGTCTTTGAACACAATCTGCTCAATAAATCCTTCTTTTCTTTCATTGCTACCAAATCAAAGATTTCAACAAACAACCAAGTCAAAGATTTTAATGGGCATAAAGTGACACACTGATATGATTAGATTTTTAATCATTGACTAATGAGATTTACCCTGGAATTTCACTGAATCAGTTATAATTAATACCTCATTTACATGGACAAATCATATAAGTAGTTGTTTTGCTATCCCTCTCCCCATCCTTTCCATATCAAATCCACAAGATTTCATTAAAGCTTAATGATATTCTAGTCACACAGCAAGCAGCATGCTTATTGACCAACTTCAAAGCATAATGAATATGCAATATGACATCCTGTTCAAGACAATTCAAGATGTCCAGACAATAAAAATCTTTTGATTATTAGTTATTCGGTCTTAGCTTTGTAAACTCTCAAATAAAACTATCGTACTATGATAATCAAAATACTTAATCTATACTATGGCAACAAAAGTGAATACAATATTCAAGGACAGAATGTTAACTGGTTGTTTACACAGGACTTAAAAAATAATAATAATAATTGACATTTTCAATTTAATGTGCTTGTAAAAATGCCTATATTTGATTCACAGTTGATAACCCAAAATAAAATAATGGAGCATATTAACAATATAAATTCTATTATTTTGTTAGCTTCTAATAAAAACCCTAAATAATATTTTATTTCTATATAC
The DNA here is from genome assembly GCA_028023455.1 of Epiperipatus broadwayi. Taxonomy (NCBI): domain Eukaryota; kingdom Metazoa; phylum Onychophora; class Udeonychophora; order Euonychophora; family Peripatidae; genus Epiperipatus; species Epiperipatus broadwayi. Next base: position 12,067,100 of record JAQFVV010000008.1, on the reverse strand, counting down.
AGTAAATAAATAATTGAATTGTTTATTGCTTAAGAAGTTTAAGCATCAGAAATGATAGAGCTGGACTTGATTTGTAAACCTTTTGCTTCAGTCTGTCACTCTACATCACTGCAACAAACAATTTCATTCTGAGAACTTATACCCATTACTTTTTTTTAAAATATATTCATATTAAAATATTTTCAAAGGGCCCATCTGAAAAAAACCTCATCTGTCTCAAAATTCTACAATACTCTCATTTTGCACTAAAAATTTCAGTATGCAATACTTTCTTCCCGTTTTCAAGATATAGTACACAAATTTACAAAGAACATAAGAATGAAAGATTTTATTACTAATCAAATAATATGACTGTAAATATCCTGTCTTATTAGCAGATCAAATCCTTTATTTCCTATCTGATAATTCTTATCTTAGGTGCACCATAATAAATTACATCTAACATATCAATGATTAATAAACATTTGTAAGGATTATACCTATATTTTAAATCACACACAAAAAAAATTTACTATCTCCAATAATTCCTTGCAATTTACATTAATTCAATTATCTCATATTGACATGATGCAAATATAAATATTCTTACTTATGTAAATGTTTATATTATATTAAGAATATTATTAATTTGCATATAAGTGAGGCTTATTTAAATAGCTACACATTTCAAAAGAACAATGGTTCTTCCATAATAATACACAAGACAAATGTGGGAGATTATTTTCAATCTTCCCTAGATATTCAAATGGAAGTTTCTATTTATATTCCTTCACTATTTCCAACACATTAATAGGTACTAATAGTAAGATGGTTTCCTCATGCTATGAGAATCAAAATCAAGACTATAAAGGCATTCTTACATTTTATATGCTCATCAAATATACGACTATATAAATAATCAATATATTACCATCTTACTAATAATGTCAAGACAGTTAGTTATTCATTTTTTTTTAAAAAAAAAAAACATTTAAATGTTAGTTTGATAACTGAATATTTATTTAGGACAAATACATATTTTTATTAAAAATATTTACATTTTAAAAAAAGCTTTATCTCAAGACTTTATGTAAAAAAAAAAAATTATCTGCATAAGTAAACATCATTATTAGCAACAATTTGTAAATGAGTATTAGTTTTTCAGAAGAAAAAAAAAGCAAAGAAATGATCTATCAAATACAAATATATTTACATAAATTATACACAGGTCTTTTAGACATATTTTTTATGTTATCTTTTAATCTCATCTTCTCCACTGTATTATCCTTAATTGTATCATTTCAATTTCTATTGCATCTTTGAGATCTTTATACTGTAAATATGGTCTACCTCTCTCAAGAAAAATATGCTTAAGTTTACTATAATACTTTTTTAATTGCTATCACTTACTTCATATGCTTAAATCAAAGATGCACCCTTACTACAACTATAAATTCAAATATCATCACATCCAATAAATTGGAAAACATATTAACTGGTCTTATGTTCTTAGCAATATATTTTCATAATATTCATATTCAGAAGCAACCTTACATGATTTTCCAATATTATGTAACATCAATAAGAATCAATTAATATGAAAGAATACCAAACACAATTAATTTAGTGGAATACTTATAACACTATAATGAAATATCCTATACTTTTACCAGTAACAGCACATTGAAATTTATGCGCATGTGAACATCCAAATATACCTTTTGATCTAAAATGTCACCAAGATAATTTGAACTATTCATATCGACAATCCAAAACTTGCTAAGACTATGCCTTGTATAATACAAAATTCTTTATAGGTTGAATTCATATATTGTAAATTTAGAAACCAAAAAACATAAATTTGGTTTTGTTTTAATTAATTATAATGAAAAACTGCATTAGTAAACCTATAAATTATACCTTGATGTCTGTTTCATTAAACCAATCTAAAATTAGAGCAATTACACATTCAATTACCATTAGTGTTTATTTCAACCATTGTTTTCTTGGATAAACTTTTCTAGACAATCAAATATTTTCAACAAGATAAACTTTTTCAATAACTGAGTCAAATCCCTTGATTAAAATTAAAAAAATAATATTGTATATAAATTACACATTTGTTCATAAAACAAAACTTTTTTCCATATGGCTAACAATATTATATTGAGTTCCTGAAAATCTGTTGCTGGTGCCAGTTGTATTCCACAATAATTATTGCAACCTTTTCTTGCCTTCTTTCTTTCTTAAACTGGATCAATAGAATCATAACAAAATGGGATCATCAAAACAGTTTTTTCCCTTTAATTTTTTTTTAATATTTCATGAGGCTGGATATTTAAATTAATCATTAAATTTCTATGTCTGTAACTGCTATACACATTGACAATGTTGACATTATTTAGCTGTAATCACATCAATAATTTATTATAGAATAAATAGTCTAATAATAAACTTAACAATTAAGAGTTTATGAACTCAATATATATATAACATTTAACTAGCTTACTTGTGGTTGTTTTACAATAAACATACATGTAGAAGTTAAAGAATCTTTTTGCATTCTCTCATCACTGTACTAAACTACGCACTTCACTGCATTATTACTTGCACTCACTGCTATTCAAATTATTACAAAATATTGTATTTTTACATCAATGTGCTGCTATTGCCACATATACGTGGAGTTAATTTTAATATTTATAATAACTTCAAATAATTTTCATGATCAGCTCTAATCTGCATATTTAAGCAAATTAACATACTTTTATTAATATGCATATTAAAATAACTTAATTTTCTAGTGTACTTTATATACTTCCTGTCCAATTTATACACACCCACATGCATAAAGGTTTTATTAAAACAACTACACCAATATTATATATGTACAAATTTAGTCGAATATGACACAACCACCATTCACTTTACCAAATAATGCACATTTTGATTGCATATTTATTCCTTTAATATCTCTGTCCTCTGCTGTTCCTCAATTCATCAGTCGCTGCTTGATTTTGCCGGTACATCAAGAGAATTTAGTCATGGAAGAATCTGCTTCTTCATTTAATTCAGTTCTAGGTATTTCTTCTGCTTGAGTTTTAGACAAATCACTGTCATATTTATTTTCCTTTACAAAATCATACACAATATATGAAGGAGAACTTGCCTTTTCATTTATTTTATCAAGTGAATCACTTAAATGACTTCTAATATGGTTAATGAGTCTGCTAACTTCTTTACCACCAACTAATTATCTTGTATTTGCCATCTCTTTCAAATTGCTTCTCCTAAATTGAACTTGTCATTTTTAAATTTGTCTCCCTTTTCTTATTCTTTTTCAGGATTAAGATGCGAGTTCTAAATATTCTGTTCAACATTTCCTCTGGTGTTTTGCTAGTGACAATACTTCATTTGAAATGCTAATAGAACATGATGGTTGTCAGCACTTCACAAATGTTTGCATATTTCCTCTCATTCAATGTAAACTTCAATTTTTACATGGCTTTTTAGTTAATCCATTGGACTCGAAATAATACAGAAGTTCTAATATGTGGTATCCCCTTATTAACCAAAAAGTCTTTCAATTGCAATGATTTAAATCCTGCCCCATTATAAGAAATAATTAATTCAGGATATCCTTGAAAAGAAATTAATTGATTTAATATTTTCATTATATTCTTTGCATTTATATTATTCACTACTCGGTATTCAGTCTATTTGGAATATGAGTTGATGACAACTATGAATATATTTCCACAGAATGGCTGGCATGATCTATATGAATCTTTTGCTGAGGCTTGGTAGTTTGTAGCCATTGTCCCAGCTCCTTTCTGGGTAGTCTCATTGTTGATTGATACGTTTTGCATCTCTTTACAACTTGCTCTACATTTCAGTTCATGTTAGGCCACCATACATAAGATATACCTTACTCTTTGGTTCTAACTATCCCAGGATTTCCCTTGTGTAGTAGATCCATCAAACATTTTCTCCCTCGGTAGAATTCAACATGTGGTTTGTTATTAATATATATCTGTTAAACATGGACAGACTCAAGAGTGTGCCAGTTGGGACAGATAACATAATTTGGTCTGGTTTTAAGCCATCCACCTTGAATCCATTGCTAAATTAGCTGGCATCCTGAATTATTCTTAGTCCATTTAGCCATGACAGTACTGTTCAATATTTCAGATTTTATTAAATCTCCGTAGTTTCCTTGATTAGTGATTTGTGTCCATATGTATCTGGTATTCTTGATAAATCATCAGCACGAATAATTTGCTTTCCTGACATACGTTAATTCAAAATCATAGAAAACTAGCATGTTTATGCATATTAACTTCACTGACTCCATGGTCTGGAGGCATTTTTAATTTTTCCAATATTTCCATTAAAAGTTTTATGGCATGTCTATACATGTATTGATGAAATTTCTTCACAGTAAACATAATAGCAGAGCTTCTTTATCAAGATGGCTATAATTTTTCTCAGCAGCTAATATTCTCGATGGGTATGCAACAGGGAGCTTGCCTCCATAAACTTTGTGAGAAATCACAATGTCAATACTTTACTTGTTCCATAGTCATAATTACTTCTAGGTCATTGCAATAATGTACCAGCAGTTGGTATGACATTAGTAAGTCTTATTTTCTTGAATGCTACATCCATTTTGATTCCCATCTCCACCATTTAACAATTCATAGAGTGAAGTCACAATATGAGATTTGCCCATCAAGAAACTCTTAATGAAATTTGTAGTCCCAAGATCGCTTGCAAATTCTGATGTTTTTTGGCTTTCTCGAGATTTGGATCCTTCATCTATAATGACATGTCTAAGAATTTGATTTCTCTAACAGACCATATGCACTTAGTTACATTAAGTTTCCACAGTGTTAATGCATTTTCTGAGCTCACTTTCTGTCTCAGCAGTTATCAGAATGTCATCAAGGTATGATATAACTTCTATTACCTTCAAAAATTGCCTATCTTTGCTTGAAACATATTTGGGGCTATTGTTATTCTGCAAGATAGTTTGTTATACTTAGATAATCCCAAGTGAGTATTAATAGTTAAGAGCTTGCCTGTTTTAGTGGTAACTGGAATCTAGTGGAACATAGACTGCAAATCTATTGTAGCAAAATAAGAAGCCTTTTGTAATGAAAACTAAAACTTCTTGAACAATAGATACTGGGTAAGCGCCTTTATTTATATTTTTGTTTATAGTTATGTGATAGTTGCCACATAATCGTACTATCCTAACAGTTTTAGAATCACAACAATGGGCATCATCCAGCTGATTCTTCAAAGGGTGAAATTATGACTCTCTTAACTAAATCATTTAGGGTCTTGCCCAGTTTAGGTTTTAGAGCAAACGATACTTATCTTGATCTCCAGGCTAAGCGTTATTAAATAAGTATATCAATGGGTTGTAATTTCAACTCTGCTGGACCGACTAACAGCTGCAGTAACTTTTCCAAGATATCAAATTCTAACTAATCTCTATAATTTTAATTCTAATTCCAAGAGGTTTGAATCAGTTGCGGCCTAGGATTGTACTTAAATCCCTTAGCATTATATATTGTAGCAATATGGAGGCACGAAGAGCTGTTTTTAACAGATATGCCCCACAAACGAAATGGTGTTGTTTAAAATAGGAAGTTGGTTCTAAACTTTAATAAAATTCATTTCATAAATAATGAGACTTTTTTAAGCATTTAAGTTTATTCCTACATTTATAAGGGTGAATAAATGTGAAAAAGAGGATAAAATAATATATTAAGAAATCAAAGGAAAATTTTTTATTAATTTCAAAATAAATTCAATAATCAAATAATCTATCATCTCAGGGCAAATATAATGTTTATTCGCACGTAACAAGTGATTGAAATATGTTTTAATAAGTGAGCACAGATAAATAAAACAAAATATGAAAATAAATAATTTCATTTACAATAATGCACATCTCCTATGCACTAATGCAATGATAGATATAACAAAAAAGATACCTTAAACTAAGTCACCCTAAGCTAACATTAAGTAACGAAATATTTATCTAATAAGATCGCTCATATCCCCATGTAATGAAAATATAGATTTATGAAAACTTCTAGCTCGTCTACAACTTAATTATAGCTTTCTTAATCTAGCTAATATATTATAATAATAAAAAAAGGTGAATATTAACCCATAATAATTGGTATTCAATCCATTCTTTATCATATTAAGTTATTCAAATATATAAAATTTGCAATTCACTCTTAGTATACAGATATAGAGCAGTATTACATATATTTATGTTAAAAACACAGATTGCTATTCATAAAATAATTTAAATACTAAAAAAATATTTACTCCTGGGGAAATATATGTTAAAAGAACAAATCAATTTACTTATTTATTTATTATAACTTTAATACGTGATGCACCTAAACAAAAGATATTTGTAAAAATTATAATAGTATTGCTCATCAAAAACAACCTTTACTTAAGACAATGGGGGAGGGGGGAACTGCAAATAAAGTCTAAAATCAATGTATTATAACTTTTAATTTTTTTTTAATATTTCCTAGTCTTGGCTTATACTTGGTCTGTGATGTCCCTTGAGATGCCATGAAAGCAACACAAGGTGGTGTTTACATTTTATTCAGCTAATCCCTCCATCCAATCTTTATAAGTAAAATAAGATAGGATTAAAAAAAAAAAAAATTTAATGTTTTAGCCCAATAAGCATTATTAATCCAAAATGAAATCTTTAGAATATTAAAATTAAAGGCTAGTGCACATATATATATGTTTTAGTTATGGTTAAGAAATAAATAAAACATTTTATATTTGGAATATTAATAATTTATAAGATTTTACCAGCAGCTTCATGAAGTCGATCAAGCACTTGAGTTGAGAAAATCTTTTTATGATGGACGCTCTCTAATGACGGTCTTATGGAGCATTTCTTCTGTCATGGCAACGAGTTATTGATACAGCAGGTAACTAAGTCTTTCTATATCAGCATTTGAATGACTGTAACACTGGACATCTCTATATCACACTAGCTCATCTCAGGACATCGCTCTTCCCTATGATGACACTGTAGAAGCCGACATTGAACTACTTGCCCATTCTGTTATGTAACTTAATGTGCACTTCTGTTAGGAGAAAGCAATTAATATTCTCTGATCCCTAACAATACATTTTAAAAGTTTATATATTCTTTTGAAGTGTCTTGGGGAGCTCTTAACTATCACGAGATGATTTAATGGATTTTCATATTTTCTATTTAGCTAATTGCTCTTCCATTATTTTTTCCTTAACTGTTTTGACTTCTGATTCTTTCCTGTGTTCATTTTGTATCTCTTTTGTCTTTATTTTAACACTTTTTAGACATGTTCTTATCCTAAAGTTGTTGAACCATAACTATTTTACTGATTTTTTTGAATAAGGCACCAACTTTTACATACTTAATGGATTATTTCCATTAATCAATCTTTTCCTTTTGTTTTCTTGCATTAACTTTAAATAATTATTTATTTAACTTGAAATTTTATTTTCCCTTTCCTAGGTTTATTTTAAATCATTTCTACATTAATATATTACACAATTGCACACATACATGCCGATTATTTATGTGTGCGAGTTCTAGGAAAAGTTAGAATTTAAGGGAAAAATGGCAGAAATGAAAAAAAATGAAGCAAGCATATATGTGAGCATATATGCACCGCTTCAATATACATATATGAGATTGACAATTAAATTTGAAATCTTGAAACCATTTGCTTATGTTTCATAATTTTGTATTAAAGTCTCACAGTAGTCGTGACTTATTGTTGCATGTTTTTATGTGCTGACATGAGAGCAACAAATAGACATTACATTTCTTGTTAAGCTCGGCAAGAGTGGAAGTGAAATCAGGAACATTTTAGTCCAAGTTTATGGGAATAATGCCATGAAAAAAAAATGGCAGTGTGCAACTGACACTGATGAAGAGATCAAAAGTAGCCAGTAACAAACAAAACTGAAGCAAACATTGTAAAAATTTCTTGAGGTGAGCATCAAAATCAAGTACTGACTGCGAAGGGCATAGGCATAGTAGATCAAATAAACATCAATATAAAAACAGTTAAAAAAATCTCAAGTGAAAATCTTGGCATGAGAAAGATGTGTGTAAAAATGATCTTGAAGAAGTTCACCAATGAACAAAAGCAAAGGGGAATCGAAGTTTGCAAAGATTCTTTGGAAAGACAAGATATTGTTTTCATATATGTTATGACTGGTGATGAATATGCGTGTACCAAAATGAATCTGTAACAAATCATTAAAGTGTATGATGGAAATCAGCTAATTCTTCACAATCAAAAAAGTTCCATCAGTCCAAATCAAGAGTTAAAACAATGTTGCTAACTTTTTTTGATATCAGAAGGATTGTTCATTTTGAATTTGTACCAACTGGACAAACAATGAATCAAGTTTACTATTACGAAAGGCTATGTGAAAAAGCTAGATGAATATGATTTGAACTTTTCAACAACTCGAGATGTTTGCATCATGACAATACATGAATTCATATGGTACTATCTGTGAGGGAATTTTTAGCTGTAAACAAATAACTGTATTGTAACACCCTCCCTATTCACTTGATTTTACAACCATTGCCTTTTTTCTTTATCCAAATATAAAGAAAATATTGAAAGGAAGATATTTTGATGACATTAAGAATGTCAAAGATAATTATTATGACTGCTTTGATGGCCATTCCAGAAAAAGTTCCAAATTTATTTTGAAGAATGGACTAGACATTAGCGACAGTGCATAGTTTTTCAAGGGGAGTATTTTGAAGGTGACTATAGTAATATTCAGCAATGCATTTTTTTAAAGATGAGTTTGTGAAGTTATTTGTCAGATTTCATATAAAAAGCTTTCAAAAAATGTTCTGATTTTCAAAGTTGTCAAAACAAAATTTGCAAAACATAAATTTATTTTAAATAAAAAAATATTTTAAAACATACAGAAAAAAACAATCAAATTTTTAATAATTGATTGGCACCTTAATACCGTACCCATCAAGGATGTGGGTTACAATAAATATTGCCCAGTATTGGCAAATAGTTAATTCATCATGTTGCAACTCAATTGAATTTTTTTTTTTTTTTTACTAGAATCTTTGTGGTTGAACGTCATTATCACTTCCTGAGTAGTTAATTACATGATTTATATATATAAGAAGTAATATTTTGAAATTATGACAATAAAAGATTATCAAAAAAAAATTAAATAAACTTATAAGTTTAAAAAAAAAATTATATTCAGTAAGTTTAATATGACAAATGAAACTACTGTAATTTGTAATATCAAATTATATATATACTCCAATAAAATTGTATCCCTTTCTTAATTTAATCAACTGTACACAGGTTTCAGAAAACCCATATAGAAATAATTTTAATTTATTATATGTAAAACAAATTTAACATAACAAAATATAACATTTCTTATTTTACAGATTTACAATTTCAAATATATTAATTTGCACTAAATTATTAGTAAGAAAAAGAAAATTAATGTTATATTTGTAACAGTAAAAGTGAAGTAATATTACTTAATGTACTATACAAACAAACAGACTGGTGACTTGAAAATATGGTACCGATCTAGTTAGGCTATCTATATTTTCATTTGATTAACTCTTTAAACATTTGCTTTGATGTCATGAAAGAATACTGAGATGATTAATCGATTTGAAAATTTCTTTAAAAAAATAGTGATTTATCTCCTATGACTTAATTTGTATATTCAATGTGTAATCTAAAACCTGTTAATATTAGTTTTCATAGCTAGGTCTTTTTTTTTGTGTTGTTGTTGTTGCAAACTTTTAATAGTATTTGCTTTTTTCAATTATCCTATCTTTAAATATTTGTAAATTTCTTCTTTTTTTATTGGCTTTTTAAAAAGTGAGGAGAGAAAGAGAGAAGGGGTAAATTGCGTCGAGCATCTTTTGATTTGTAATTGACAGATTTGTTTCAGAAATTATGATTTTGTCTTTAAAATTTTTTTAATTTCTTCTTTCTTATTGGCTTTTTAAAAGTGAAAAGAGAAAGGGCAGTGAAAGAGAGGAATTGCTTCCTGTAATATTACCTAATTCAAGCAACAACTTTTCATTTGTAATTAACAGATGTATTTTAGAAATTTTTATTATTTCATCTTTAAAAATTTATAAATTTCTTTCTTATTGGCTTTTTAATAAGTGAGGGGAGAGAGGAAAGGGATGAATTGCTTTGTAAATTTTGATCCAGCTACATTCAATACAAATCCAACAAACGCTCCAAACAAAAATGAACTGGCTGCTTTTGAAACAACAACAAATTAACCAAATAAAAGAGCTTAAAATGAAAACTTGATTTCTATTGATTTGAATTTTATTTTTTAAAATTAATAATCAAAAAATAATACAATTTAAATCAAAACTTTTTCAAATAAAAACATTTTAAATCAACACAAGCTTATTTTTAAATTATTTTCTAACAAGTATTTTTTGTAACATGTGACAGGCCAGAAAAATGTTTCTTTTTTTTAATCTTGGATTTTTTTTTTTAATTTATGTTGAATTTATAAAAAATAAAAGTTTGCAAAAAACAAAACAAAAACAATCCTATCAATGAAAAGAATATTAATAAGAGATTTTAGATTACATAGTGAATTTATAAATTTAGTCATAACAGTATTACTAGTTCTCAAACACCCCCACAATTGAAAAGAAGAAACAATCTAAAAACAAAAATAGAAGAATCCAGATTTCCAAACCGATTTTTATTCCCAATTACAAATAAGAAAATGGTTATTTGAAATTTATCTATTTTGTAAATTGATAAAAGATGCTCCCCCTCCCATCTCTCTCCCACTCCTCCAACCCTCTCTTTCTTTAAACCCAAAATAAATTATAAAGAGAAATAAAAGTTTGCCAAAAAAACAGAAGGGACCTGTCAATAAAAACTAATACTAAGAAATTTTAGATAAAACAGTGAATTTATAAATTTAGTCCTAGTAAATATTACCATTATGATAAATCGTCATTTTTGCAAAGAAATTTCAATTTCTCGATTAGTCATCCCAGTATTTAAAGAGAACATTCAAATGTAGATGGCCAACTAGATCGATACCGAATTTCACTTCACTTTAAAAAGTTAAATTAATGATAAAGCAATTAAAAATTACTTTGGAAAATTTTAATAATTTTTCTTAATATAACATATCAGATACTCTGATATTCTATGTAGGCATATAAAAATACTAAATTGTTAAACTGAAATGGCACATTGAATGATGCAATAAAAAGTAATATTGTTAAAATGTTCATGCCCTAATGAAATTTGTTCTCTCTCTCTGAAGGGATATCCAGATCTAGTTTGCCTTAAATGGGGGGGTGGACGACAAACCAAGTCAGTTAAAAATCCAAGTTTATGGACATTAAAATTTTAAAATCACACAAAATTTCCTAAATGTAATAATAAAATATCTACTTATCAAATTGATATATATTGTAACAGTCAGAATCGTCTATCTCGCTAACACACTGCAGAATTCAAACCCCAGACACGAAACTGAACATTCCAGGAGGGGTTGCCTTCTAGATATATTAAGTTCGAATCTAAAGTCCAAATTTCACAGCGCCATCTACGTGACAAACGCATCTGATGCCACTACTAGTATGACCTTTGACCGGTGCCTGGTGGTCAGGGAGAAACAAAAGACTCTATACTAAAAGAAGTTTGAGTGGCTAATTAACGTCTATGGATTTACAAAAGAAATGCAGAAAATATATATATAGACCGAGACAGTGATAGGAATCAAATAAAATAAGAGTTCAAATTTAGTTTTAAATAATTTCACAAAATTTATTCATATAAATTATATATATAACGCCACTGTCTGCTTATATGAGACAGGGACGCGCATTAAATAATTATTGGCATTAATTTCAATAAATGACAAAAGGTTTTAAAGCAAAGGGATATATTCTAATCCTTGGGCCAATAGCATTACGATAATGTGCTTGATGAGATAGGAACATGTGCGAGGTGCTTTGAGTAATTATACAAGTCTAAGAAAATATTTGAAAATTAAGTGTTCTAAAATATTTATTGATTTCGAGAATAGCACGGACAAAAGCTTACTAAGCAACAAAGTGGGAATGTGATCAAGGCATTTATTTGAGAATAATAATAATAGAGTTACATTGGGAGGTCAGTATTGCTGATAATGAATTTATTAAAGTTGGAGGGTGTGACACGTTTAAGTCACGGATGCTTTGTAAAATAAATATAAAATAAAACAATATTGAAGATCCGGAATAATTACGGAGGGCATCTCGCCGCTAACCCGTAGGAAAGTATTTTATGAACAGCCGAAACTTAGCGACTGTGTGACGATTGCATTTAATTCCCAGGGGTGTCATTTGGGACACCCTCTGCCTGGAAACTTGCAATAAGCGAAAAGAACGGACTTTGCCATGTAAAGAATCCTTGGAAAAATAAAACAAAGCGGTCTCAACAACCAATTCATTTACCAGCAATACGAGACTAATGTATATAAAAACATACTAAATGGGTTTTACTCGGATTAAGAGAAATGCCCAATCAAATTCCCCGAAATTCATTTAAAAGGGTCCGCACATTCTCGACGTCAATGATGAACTTTATAATTAAAGTAGAACACGGTAATTAAAATAGGAAAATGCATGCTTGCGGGTTTGAAAAGTAAGTATAGATTTATATACGCAATCATGCATTTGGGGACACATTTAAATCACTGACCTCGCACATACTCTCATGGTAGATTAAAATCAATAACATGTAGATTTTAAACTATGTGATTATATTATATTAAAGAAAAGAATCGCCCTCGAACGAGTGATTTGCAAGATAATAAAATTGGAAAATTATAAATTTAAAATATGCCTTAATAGCGGCATCTTACTTTCAATAAAGGGAATGGTTCACTCGGTCAAAGACGATTCTGACACATTATCATAATAAAATAAAAGAAAGCTTTATAAATAGAAAATATTAACCCAAGGATAGAGAGCAAAATGTTGAGTATATTTAAACACGTTAAAGAAATACATAATGAAGTTATGTGAAATATAAGAAAACAATGTTAAATAGCTATAGCATGTTAGTTAGGAATCACAAGAGCTCTTGGGTTAATTTAGGGTTACCTCTGGAGAAGCATTTAGGTAGATTGATGGTCGGCAGGTTTTTATATAATTTAACAGCAAAATCTGGAAATGTTCATATTTTTGGCAGCAGCAGCAGTTCCGGGGTTCCCCATGTGATAACTTCCGATGGTATACGGCAGCATATGACCATTTCGGAGAGAAATAGCCTTTTGCACTCTACTCTGTCATGTCAAGATTTACAAATTACTACAATAATTTTGGTTAGACACATTAGACCTCAGAATGATTTCTCTTAGAAACATTAGAAGAAAACTGGAGAACAAAAGAAAACCATTCTTTTTATAGTAGACGATAACAATAGAACTGCCCTGGAGCATTACAAAAATATATCGGACTTATCAGCTGTAATTAAATCTATCCCAATGTCTAAAGGAATTCAACATTAATTAATTTCTTTTGTTAATTTCCCTGTCGACATTCGGATTACAAACTAGATTTAATTAAAACTTACTTTTACTAATTAAAGAAAACCTTAAGTGGACATCTGCTGTTTTTAGATAAACTTATATAATATTAACTAATTAAACTATTGTCCCCGATTTATTTTAACGAAAATATTTGGAATAACTTTTATTAAATTAAAGAAAATGATTTTACTTTTTAAATTGCAATATTTGAATCTATTTACTAAACGAATATTTACTAAATGAATTTTATTTTAAATCAAAATATATTACGACGGTAATATATTTGTAAATAGATTCAAACAAAATAATTTTAACAATTTATAATTTTGATATGTTTTAAAATGCATATCATAGTGTGTGAGCAATTACGACTTATATAACCTACTTTTTAATAAATCAAAATTATGTGAACATACATAATCTATAATCTTTTTATTTTATTTGGGAATGAGTTATATATATAATACGAGCATTGTGCTCGTGGTTTAAAATTAGGCGGGATTTTCAGTATATAAGCGAATTGCAGACACACTACGATAGATTGGGGTTCAAACTAAGGTATGAGGGTAGGAAATAGGCAAGAAAAGGTGAAACGAAGATCTGCAAAGCAAACCTTACTGTTTCACATTCCCTTAGTGACGGAACAAAAAAAAATTAAAAAAAAATCTTACAACAGGTGTCCACCTATGAAGCCTGCATAAACAAAATTTACAAGATAACCCATAATGTACAGGATATAAATATAATGAAGAAATGAAACTGAATTATATACCTGGACCATATTAATAAATCTACCATCTAGCGAACATTTTCTATTATCTTTTCCCCCCTTTCAACAAAATTTTATTTAAAAAACTAATAGTTTAACACTGTTTATATCCGATCTCCTTTTATCTTATTCTGTGACGTGTCCATTTCTCTCTTTTTTTTTTTTTTTGTTGTGGTTTTTTTTTTAAAAAAAAAAACTATAATCCTGGGTCTGGTGGGTGATATACAAGGGGTTTTAGGCTCCTAGCATTATAAGTCCCTCTTATGGTCCCATTATCCTCCAGTAAATATGCATTTGGGCCGCTTACCCGTTTTATCACATATGGCCCTTGATACATTGGGAAAAACTTCTTGAATTTACACTGGTCCCGGCTACTGGGCTTTGGAGTTCTGACCCATACATGATCCCCAACTTGAAATTGGTAGGACCTTGTTTCCTTTAATTGTTTTTTTTCTACCCGGGCTTTCAGACGATGATGAACTGCTCGCCGGTCCTCTTCTCTGTCAACTTCTTGATCATCCTTGGGCAGGGGTATTTTAATTAATGGTTGCTCTGGCTTACTAAAATGAAGACGCATTGGTGTTAGCCCTGTAGCCTCATTAATGGTTCCATTAATATACTGAAAAATTTCTTCTGTTCGGTTGACCCAGCCCTGGTAGTTATCGTGGATGTATGTCCGAAACAGCCGGTTAATTTCCCGCATGTCCCTCTCACAGGGGTTGGATTGGGGGTTTCTAATGGATGTCATCACATGCCTGAGACCCTGGCTCTTTATCCGGGTCTGCCATTCTCGTGAAGTGAAAGCCGAGCCGTGATCTGAGAGTATTGCTTCAGGCTTGCCGATAGTCACAAATTGCTTGCACTGTAACGCTCTAATTGCACTTTTTGAATCTGCCCTTATGACCGGGTAGGCCCATGCGAAAATATGTCGTAGGTGACAAAAAGGTACCGACATCTATGATGGGGTGGTAGTGGCCCATAGTGATCTACTGCTAATACCTTGTTGGGTCCCGATGGGATAATGGAGGCAGGGGTACCGCTGAAGATCTTATTTGGGGGTTTGCTTTTAGCGCATGTATTACATTTCTGGAGGGTATGGAATACATCACTATACATCTGAGGCCAATGAAACTGCCGCCTCAGGGCGTCTTCGGTTTTTCTGGGACCATAATGTCCCACCAGGCTGTGCATATAAGTGATTAGTGGGCTTCTTAAATCAGGTGGTATGAGAATTTTCCACAATCTATTCTCAGTTTGTTGTAGCAAAAGTCCATTTTGCAATCTGTATCTCCTTTTTTCCCTACCAATGGTACATCCTTGAGCAGGGTTTCCTTGCCTTTGGACTTCTTGCATTAAATCTTTGTACAGGGGCTGCTTTTCCTGCCAATACTGCAAATTCTTAAGTTTCTTTTCAATTTCCTGGTCCAACACGTTAGTCATGATTATTAATGGCTGGTCTGATATCATAGGGTTGCAAGGTTTAACTTCCACAGGGTGACGACTCAATACATCGGCCACAATATTTTCAGGGCCTGGACAATAAATTATCTTGTAGTGGAATTTCTGCAGTGACAATCTCCATCGTATAAGGCGATCATTGTTTAGATAACTTTTATTCAGAAATTCCAAGCACCGGTGGTCCGTAATTATAATTACTTCCGATCCCAGCAATATCTGCTTGAAGTTGCTGCACGCCCATACAATGGCTAAAGTCTCTTGTTCAGTGACAGTATAATTTTTTTCTGCACCTCTTAATGTATGGCTACTGAAGTACAGGACCTGATGTTGGCCTGCTTGATTAACCTGGAACAGTACAACACCTAGACCTTTCTTGCTGCTGTCAGTCTGCAAATAGAATGGGCGAGTGAAATCAGGATAATATAACATCACAGTCTGGAGGAAATTGTCCTTGATTTTCTTGAAATCTTGCTCGTGCTGTTCATTCCATTCCCACCGACGGTGTTGCTTCAATAGTTCCAGCAATGTGGAGGTATCTTTTGCAAAGCCTGGATAGAACTTATGGTAGTAATTGCAGAGGCCTAAAAAGGATCTAATCTGCTTTCTATTGATAGGCCTCGGGAAGTTCTGGATTGCTTCTACCTTATCCGGATGGGTCCGAATTCCATGTCCATCTACGATGTGTCCCAAAAAGGCAATTTCTTTTAGAGCAAAGTGACTCTTTTCTAGATTCACAGTAATATTCTTTTGGGCACATTCAGAAAAGAACTGCTTCAGGTGCTCCAGGTGTTCCTGAGGGTTGCGCGATGCAATGACCACATCATCGATATAGCACACTAATTTTTTTTTTTTAGATCTTCAGATAGAACTTGGTCCAAGCACCTCATTAGTCCAGCGCCGCTGTTTATGAGGCCAAAAGGTACTCTCTTAAACAGATGTGTTTGCCCGTTGTGATGGAAGGCCGTGTATTTCCTGTCTTGGGGGTGTAATATCATCTGCTAATAGCTAGCAATTAAGTCTAATGTGGAAAAAATATTCTTTGTAGATAATTTGAGTAAAACTTCCTATACAGGTGGTGGGATATCCCGTTCCAGTATCGTGATATTGTTGAGCATTCTGGCATCTAAACACAGTCTTACAGACCCATTTTTCTTTTTCACAACCACTAATGGGTTATTATATGGTGATGATCCTTTCTCAATTACCTCCCATGTAATCATCTGTTGGATCTGAGCACTCACTTCATCTTGATATTGGAAAGGAATGGGGTATGTCCGGGCCTGGAAGTGGGTTTCCTCCTTCACACGAATCCGGTGGACATAACCTTTAATTTCTCCAGGGATTGGAGAGAAGATTTGCCGACTTGCCATTAATAGTTGATGCAATTGGGACTGATTCTCGATAGTTTCTAGTGATGATTCTTTGACCTTATATTTGATGGTGCTTTCATCGATGCTGGCGTCCATACACTGAACTTGGATTCCAGGTAGGATATTGGCTTCATTAAAATCTATCTTCTCTTGCTGGACCATGATTGAATTTGTGGCATAGTCAAGGATACACTTATTTTGGGTCAGAAAATCGGATCCAATTATAACATCATGGACCAATCCTTTTATAGCTAGGAAAGTGTGCCCAATGGTTATTTTCCTGAAGATTATTTCTAACCATACTTGGTATGCTTCAGTCTTGGTTCTTTTTCCATCAGCCAGTTTCATCTGGATGGGACAGGATGGTAACCTGGGTATACATCCGCTCCGTTCTTTCATTTGTAGCAACCATCCCTTTGAAATGCAGGAAATCTGACTGCCAGTGTCAATAAGGGCAGGAAGTTCAATGGATCCCACTCCGATGTTTATTACTGGACACGGACCAATAGGAACTCCACAGGTGGGGTCCTCTTCTCGGATAACCATTGACACGGGGTTCATATCCCCTAAGAGGCTTCCTTTTGTTGGAGGATGAGAGTAGTGGGGTTGTGCTAACACAGTTCTTTTGGGTCTCGTATTCCCTCCCATCATATTTTGTTCTGATTGACGGTGGGGATTCCATGGGTCATAGTTGATCGTCGTCAAAAATTCCGCCATGACTTCCACATCTTTGATCCTGCTGCTGACCAATGACATATTCAGTTGGATTGTACGGATGATGTAGGAATCTGAAAACTTGAATGCGGTGAGTGATCTAAAACGGTTTACCAGGCGAATGAAAAATTGCACGCAAGTCTCTTTGATTGCTTCATACTTCTCCTGGCAAATCGTATTTAGAATCACACTCTGCCGATCCTCACTCCAATAATACTTCAATAATGTGTTACAGTAATTGGCAAAGTCGCTCGGTTTTTTAGTCAACATGCTCCACCAATCTCTTGCATAGCCATATAAGTAATGGCTAGCCATCACAGTCTGTTCGCGACAGTTCATATTACACAGAGAAAAAAATCCCGCAGGCTATCCAAGTGTGGGTGAGGATTTTCTCCTACTTCTCCTCGAAATATCTGAATGGTGATTATTTTATCAATCTGGGTTTGAACCCTGAAGTCTGAAATTAATGTACTGCAGGCTGCATCTCTTGTACTATTGTTGATTTGAGAAATTGGTCGATTGCTGTCAAAGGTCTGACAGCTCTGATTTGTAGTTCTGTCCTCTTTCCAGTTTTCTAGGTAGTGTTCTTCAATATTAAGTTTGAGAGCCCTTTGGTTTTTTTTTACTTTGACAATTTCGTCAAGAAGCAGCCTGTTAAATATTTTATACTCTTCCTCTTTTTTTCGGGCTTCCTCTTCATGCTCTCTTGCTCTCTCTTCGCTTCTCCTATACAATTCCTCCAGATATTTCCGATTGAAATCTCCCTGGCTTGTTTGCTGGACAGGTCTCATACTTATTGGAGGAGATTCAAAAAATCCAGATGGGTCCAGTTCTTGTTCATCGTGGTTGTTCTCCATATTATCCATGGCCTTGGATGATTATCGTGATCGATGATGATGATGACTTTTTCCTTTTATTTTATTGCTAACTATATTAATATATCCTAAAAAAATATTTTTTTTTCTAACGAATAGGTGTACTTTTAAAACAATGTATAGCACTGATAAGAAAATTTTTAAAATGGTTTTACGTTGAGCTAACTAAAACTAATACGGTTAAAAAAATACTATTACTATATTTTCCTTGTTTGATTCTCTGCGATTATTACGTTTGACTTCAAATTTTATTAATGGCTAATAGGCTATCTCCCTCTCGGTTCTGTTGGCCTAATTGCTGCTTTTACATTTATCACTAAAACCCCAACTACTGCCCTCTTACTACTGCTAAAATTTCTCGCTTAAATCTGCTGCCAACATATATATTTTTAACTGCCCATATATATAAAAATCTCTTAAATTCTAACTGTCAAATTGTTTCGCTAACATATATATTTTTAAACTCAAGCAACTTTATTTATATATATAAACATTCGCTAGATCCGGGTATATCTATTTCGTTCCCTCTTATTTAAAATTTGCAAACATATATATTTATTTACATAATCATTGATCCAATTGACGTCTCATTATTTGGTCTAAGAAAATTTACACACGTTGAAAAAAAACAAATTACATATAAAAGAATTTAACCTGGTGACAAAATTTATTTTAGAAGTAACTCCGTTTAATGAAATTACCCTTGGGCACCATGCCACCAGTTAAAAAGGACCCATAGACTTAGCTTCCCAAAATTAATTTTAAATTCCATTTAACTACGGGCACTCGTTAAAACATTCGCGTTTTTTTTTATTGATTACATTTGATTTATAATTATTTCTGAATTCCATACGATAGCCTATTATATCTAGGTCATTACCGTACAAAATTATTATTATGCTATCTTGCGCATTGAGCCGATAAAACTTTATTTTGAGAGTAAAATACATTATTTGAAATATTCATAGATTGTCACAATATTCACTTGGGACAATATTTAAGTAATTTACGCTATGCGTACATAGCGTGATTTAAGTGAAACAATAAATACAGATAATACAGATGGCTCGTATCGCACTATAGCAAGTTTGGACAAGTTCTGATTATATAGAATAAGTAATTGAATGCCCGAGTCAAACAAAATATATGAAATATACACGCAAATAAACTATATAGATAATATAGAGTTTGAAAAATATTATATATATGTCAAAAATATAAAGGATTTGAGTGATTAAATACGAAACAAAATGCTAAAATTAAGCTACAGGGATGTGGGTGTTTAAATATTCGAGGCTCCACGTTTGGGCAAGCCATGAACCCGGGAAAAAAAAATTTACTATGTAACAGTCAGAATCATCTATCTTGCTAACACACTGCAGAATTCAAACCCCAGACACGAAACTGAACATTCCAGGAGGGGTTGCCTTCTAGATATACTAAGTTCAAATCTAAAGTCCAAATTTCACAGCGCCATCTACGTGACAACGCATCTGATGCCACTACTAGTATGACCTTTGACCGGTGCCTGGTGGTCAGGGAGAAACAAAAGACTCTATACTAAAAGAAGTTTGAGTGGCTAATTAACGCCTATGGATTTACAAAAGAAATGCAGAAAATAGGAATCAAATAAAGTTTAAATAATTTCACAAAATTTATTCATATAAATTATATATATAACGCCACTGTCTGCTTATATGAGACAGGGACGCGCATTAAATAATTATTGGCATTAATTTCAATAAATGACAAAAGGTTTTAAAGCAAAGGGATATATTCTAATCCTCGGGCCAATAGCATTACGATAATGTGCTTGATGAGATAGGAACATGTGCGAGGTGCTTTGAGTAATTATACAAGTCTAAGAAAATATTTGAAAATTAAGTGTTCTAAAATATTTATTGATTTCGAGAATAGCACGGACAAAAGCTTACTAAGCAACAAAGTGGGAATGTGATCAAGGCATTCATTTGAGAATAATAATAATAGAGTTACATTGGGAGGTCAGTATTGCTGATAATGAATTTATTAAAGTTGGAGGGTGTGACACGTTTAAGTCATGGATGCTTTGTAAAATAAAAAAAAAATAAAACAATATTGAAGATCCGGAATAATTACGGAGGGCATCTCGCCGCTAACCCGTAGGAAAGTATTTTATGAACAGCCGAAACTTAGCGACTGTGTGACGATTGCGTTTAATTCCCAGGAGTATCATTTGGGACACCCTCTGCCTGGAAACTTGCAATAAGCGAAAAGAATGGACTTTGCCGTGTAAAGAATCCTTGGAAAAATAAAACAAAGCGGTCTCAACAAACAATTCATTTACCAGCAATACGAGACTAATGTATATAAAAACATACTAAATGGGTTTTACTCGGATTAAGAGAAATGCCCAATCAAATTCCCCGAAATTCATTTAAAAGGGTCCGCACATTCTCGACGTCAATGATGAACTTTATAATTAAAGTAGAACACAGTAATTAAAATAGGAAAATGCATGCTTGCGGGTTTGAAAAGTAAGTATAGATTTATATACGCAATCATGCATTTGGGGACACATTTAAATCACTGACCTCGCACATACTCTCATGGTAGATTAAAATCAATAACATGTAGATTTTAAACTATGTAATTATATTATATTAAAGAAAAGAATCGCCCTCGAACGAGTGATTTGCAAGATAATAAAATTGGAATATTATAAATTTAAAATATGCCTTAATAGCGGCGTCTTACTTTCAATAAAGGGAATGGTTCACTCGGTCAAAGACGATTCTGACACATTATCATAATAAAATAAAAGAAAGCTTTATAAATAGAAAATATTAACCCAAGGATAGAGAGCAAAATGTTGAGTATATTTAAACACGTTAAAGAAATACATAATGAAGTTATGTGAAATATAAGAAAACAATGTTAAATAGCTATAGCATGTTAGTTAGGAATCACAAGAGCTCTTGGGTTAATTTAGGGTTACCTCTGGAGAAGCATTTAGGTAGATTGATGGTCGGCAGGTTTTTATATAATTTAACAGCAAAATCTGGAAATGTTCATATTTTTGGCAGCAGCAGCAGTTCCGGGGTTCCCCATGTGATAACTTCCGATGGTATAAGGCAGCATATGACCATTTCGGAGAGAAATAGCCTTCTTGCACTCTACTCTGTCATGTCAAGATTTACAAATTACTACAATAATTTTGGTTAGACACATTAGACCTCAGAATGATTTCTCTTAGAAACATTAGAAGAAAACTGGAGAACAAAAGAAAACCATTCTTTTTATAGTAGACGTTAACAATAGAACTGCCCTGGAGCATTACAAAAATATATCGGACTTATCAGCTGTAATTAAATCTATCCCAATGTCTAAAGGAATTCAACATTAATTAATTTCTTTTGTTAATTTCCCTGTCGACATTCAGATTACAAACTAGATTTAATTAAAACTTACTTTTACTAATTAAAGAAAACCTTAAGTGGACATCTGCTGTTTTTAGATAAACTTATATAATATTAACTAATTAAACTATTGTCCCCGCTTTATTTTAACAGAAATATTTGGAATAACTTTTATTAAATTAAAGAAAATGATTTTACTTTTTAAATTGCAATATTTGAATCTATTTACTAAACGAATATTTACTAAATGAATTTTATTTTAAATCAAAATATATTACGACGGTAATATATTTGTAAATAGATTCAAACAAAATAACTTTAACAATTTATAATTTTGATATGTTTTAAAATGCATATCATAGTGTGTGCGCAATTACGACTTATATAACCTACTTTTTAATAAATCAAACTTATGTGAACATACATAATCTATAATCTTTTTATTTTATTTGGGAATGAGTTATATATAAAATACGAGCATTGTGCTCGTGGTTTAAAATTAGGCGGGATTTTCAGTATATAAGCGTATTGCAGACACACTACGATAGATTGGGGTTCAAACTAAGGTATGAGGGTAGAAAATAGGTAAGAAAAGGTGAAATGAAGATCTGCAAAGCAGACCTTACTGTTTCAATATATATATATTCTTAACAATTGCAAATATTAGAATTTATATAGAATTCAAAGTGAATTATTGAAAATAATTGTTAGATATAAAATATATTTGAATGTGCATAATTGTTTATAAATAACGGAAAAGAAAACAGCTTGTGTAAATATGTTTACCAAATAAAAAAAATTTATAATATAACCATTTATATATTTTTACATTTATATTCCTCATATTTTTAGTGTAATCAATGTATTTATTTTGCTTTCATATCAGTTTTATAGGTAGCATTACTACATATCTAATATATAATAGTAATGTTTTCTGTTATTATTCATATTTGTGAATAGCATGTTTGATCCCTAACCTGATATTTTGGTGAGGTATTATGATATCTAGTAAAAATATGTACTTATATTATTATTACCTTGATTAACAAGAGGGATAGCTAGACTCAGAAGCTTTAACTCATCACAAATATTAAATACTTTTTCATATAATTTAATTAGAATTTTCAAATTTATCATATCATCCATAGAAGGTCTGGGAAGCAAAATAAAAATTATCATTAAATTATTGGCAGATAAAAGTTTATAATCAAATGGATTTTTCAAATAATTTTCCAAATCTTGAATACTGATTTTTCGAAAAATGTAATGGAGAAAGCCGTAAATCGAAAAATCATAAGAAATGGGACATAAAATTGCTTGAACATCTTCTTGTAATATATTTCCTTTAGTAACTGTAATATTTGTATTAAAATAATCCACAGAAAAAAATCCAGGTTTTGCACTTGTTTCCTGTAAATTAAAGCCTTCCGTGACTTGTCTACTGTTGATGAGACTTTGAGTCAATGACCTACTATCAGATTCCAATTCATTTTCTTCATCAGAAATGGTCTCAGAATCATTAACTGCATCACTTAATACACCATCTTTTAACAGTTGATAGGCTTCTTCAATATTCTTCCAACTTCCATGGAAGCAGTGAGATTCACCTATAGATTTTAAATTCAGACCAGTACTCTTTGAAATTTTTTTGAGAATACATAGCCAGGCCTCTTCTTCATAAAATTTTTTAAATTCATTATTAAGAGTAACTTGAACTTGTTGAAATATCTAAAAATATAAAACAAAAAACATATAAATATACATTACCAATATGATTAATGCAAAAAAATATATAAAATAATTAATAAGTATATTTTTTTAAAGTCTATTTTGTTTATATTTCTGTTTGCTTTTTAAAATGATCAATTAAGAAGTTTTGATTTAATCAAAAATAATTGGGACTTAAATATATTTTACCATCAGCTCAGTGCAAGATTAGATATATTACAAAAATCATACTATCATGCAAATAGTATCCTAATATTTAATAATATGCCAAAATCATATATGTTCTCTGACAAAAAAAAGTTTATTAATTGCAATGATCAGAACACTCAATCATACACTACTTTCTATTTCTTTAATAATTTATTCTAGCAACTCAAATTTAAAACATTTTAAATTTTATATCTTAATTATTGGTGATTATTTATCTTTTCAGCATATATGTGTTTAGGTGTATCAGTGTTATTAGATAGAGTGGAGAGAGGTGGGTGGTGTGAAGGTCTGTGCTCATATACCCTATATTACATATATATAGCCACAGGTATATAACAAGCCTGTGTTTCAGTAATTATCTTAATTAATAAAAAGATTTATAAAATAATTATTACAGTATTTGTAATAATTCTTTTACAATTTTTTTTAAAAATAATATACATACAAATGACATCACTTTTACAGTTTTCTGCATGCCTCAAAAAACCTCTATAATTTAGAGTTTGCTTTGTAGAGATTTCACATGCTTACTGCTAACAACTAATCATAGAAATAATCTGAAAATCACTAATGGCTATAGTTAGTGAGCAAGCAACTGTTTGAATTGTGATTAATTTAGACAAGTTAGTAATATCTTATTTCAATAAAATGAAGTAAAAAAAACAAACAAGTAAAATATTATTTCATTTCATAATTGAGATACCAAATTAATAAATAATCTTGAATACTGGATGCTATAATTTTTATAACAATTATTAATAATGATCAAACAGTTACTAATTTAATGAAAATTTTTTTTTCTCAGGAATTCTTAAATCAATAAACTTTCTATGAAGGTATCTTAATATATTGTAACGGTCATTCAATCTACCTTTGAATAGTAAATTGTTGGAGGATATTAATAAATGTGGAAGAGATGGGAGTAAAAAATTTTGGAATTACATTAAAAGGAGAAATGTAGGGGAGAGAGAGAAATAGTATTACTAGATGATGAGGAAATAGAGTGTAGCTCTTAATAGATATGTAATGAATACAGAAAAGATGTTAGATGTGAAGGATAGGGTGACAGAAAACATGAAAGCATATAGTAATGGGAATATTAGGTTTATATATATTATTTATAATACTTCACTCATATACACTTTAATGCAATTAATTTTCTTAAAAACTTCTTTATTTTCTTACAGTTTCGACTGTCCAACAGTCTTCTTCAGAGCTCTATCTTCCTCTGAAGAAGACTGCTGGACAGTCAAAACTGTAAGAAAATAAAGAAGTTTTTAAAAAAATTAATTGCATTCAAGTGTATATGAGTGAAGTATTATAAATAATATATATGATTATATGAAGATATGCAAAAAAAGTGAAGGAGAAAAATAAGAGAATAGTAGGTTTACAAAAAATGAACTGAATGAGGTAGAGAAGAAATTGAAAAATGGAAAGGCAAGAGATTTACATGGATGGGCAGCAGAGATGATAATGAATTTAGGATATAGGGCAAAAATAAAGTTATTATCCTGTTTTAATAAGATGGCACAGAATAGAGTTTTTCCGAGTAGTTGGAGCAATACAAGAGTAAGATTATTATTTAAAGGAAAGGGTAAGGATCATAGAAAGTTAAATAATTATAGACCGATAGTGGTAACATCAGTTTTATATAAAGTTTTTTCATATATGGTGGCTAGAAGAGTTGTAAAATGGATGGAAGGGAATAATGTAGTGGGGGAAATGCAAGGAGGTTTTAGGTTAGATAGGCGTATAGGAGATAGTTTATTTGTAGTTATACAACTTATGAAATATGAGTAGGAATTCAGGTAAACAGTTATATATGAGTTTTATAGATATAGAGAAGGCATATGATAGAGTAAATAGAAATAGATTATGGATAAGTTTAGAAAATTTGGGAATGGATGAAGCTTTAGTGAATATTATTAAGAAATTATATAAAAATAATTATTATATATATATATATCAATTAGGGAATATAGAATCAGTTAAAGTTAAAAATAGGGTAGGACTAAGGTAAGGATGCCCTATGTAACCTATTTTATTTGTGTTGTATTTGAGTGAAATGGAAAGAGCAATAGAAAGAGTAGGAAGAGGGATAAAGATACCGTTAATAGGTGATAAGGAGTATATATTTTGTCAGGTCTTTTTTTGCAGATGATATATTTTTGTGTGCAGAAAGAAGAGAAGATATGGAAGTTATGCTGAGGACGTGCAAGGGTGGGTAAAGAAATGGGGATTAAATTTAGTGAAGAAAAATCAAATATAATGAGAAGATGTAGAATTTTTATTGGGAGATATTAAGTTAAGTGTGGTGAATAGATATAGTTATTTGGGAATTATTTTAAGTAATCAGAAAAATTATTTGGATGAATGGGAGAAAAAATCGATAAATGAAGCAAAACAAAAAAAAAGGGATTGATAAAGAAATTAACAGTGTTTTCATATAATAAATATGATGTAGCTAGAATTATATGGAAGGGAGTTGCAGTAGCAGGGTTAACATATGGTAATGATGCATTATGTGTTAGTAAAGTGGTATTAAATTACTTAGAAAAAGTTCAAAGGAAAGTCAGATGCAAATGTATGGACAGCAAGGGAGGCAATTCAAGGAGAAATGGGATGGTCAAGTTTTCATATGAGAGATGCAAAAAGTAAAATGAAAATGTTTGGTAGATTGCAGTTTATGGATAATAAAAGAATAGCCAAAATAGTAATTAATTGGGTTATGAGTAAAGGGCAGGCAACAAGATGGGTGAGAAAAGTAAAGGAGAATTGTTGAGTGTTATAGTGGTAAGGAATGGGATAAAAGAATAGATTTATTAATAAAGAATAGGGAGTTAGAGAGATGGAGAATTAGTATGGAGAGTAAAAAGAGTTTAAATATATATAGAAATAAACAGAATATTAGGTGCGAGTTAATATATGATAATAGTAAGGAAAGTAGTTTATTGTTTAAGGCTCAAACGGGATCTTTAGTACAAGAGAATATACATGTAAATGGAAAAATATGGGTGATTTAGTTTGTAAATTATGTAAGGAAGGATAAAAAATATTAAGCATCTGTTAATTGAATGTAAATGCTTGAAAACAGAAAGGATACATATAATGAAGTTATGGAAGAATAAATATGAAAAAGTGATTATACAGACAGTGGATTATTGGTTTTTATGCTGGGTTTGGGAAAAGATAAGGGGGATTTACAGATAAAGGCCATAGAGTTGACAAAGATTATGTTGTGGAAATGGGATGGAGCAGAACATGGGAAAACTTAGACTGGGGAATGGAAAATAAAATGGCTAACAGTTTCTCTGGATATAATTGCTGAGAGATTCTTGACTTCATTTAAGGAGAAGCTACAGTACATCACATCACATCAAGTGGATGATGCTGCTGGTTTGCACTGACTAGATCCAGGGAGACAGCAAGAGATCTTAACTATTGTTCAGACAATTGAGAAAATGAAACATAGGCAAATATCAGCCAAAATAATTTAAACTAATTTGAAAATTTTATTAAATTCAATAAACAAACTAAAGTAAATCTAGCAAACAGAATACGAAAGTTTGACCTAGATTTTTATAAATGTATTCATCAGAGAGTGTATATGAGTTCTGCAAATCTGAAAACATTAAATGCCCTAGCAGAAAGGTTGGACGTCTCACCTACTATTTAAAAGGAAATTAATAATATTTTCCTGCTGGCGATTTATAAAAGAACAACAACTCTAGTTTCTTAATTCAGAGATATAAAAAAAAAACCAATAGACTTGTAGAAAATCAACGAAACAGCGCCGGTGAGCATTTCTTGGCTCGGAATAATGCATCGAAATCAAGAACATCATTTTGCTGGTAGGACAGCTCATGATTTACCATGTAATCTGGAAATGACACAAAATCTCCAACTTCACAAAAACTAGAATAACAAAACACAACAAACCACCAGCCAAAAGATTTGCGGTTTGCCCTAGCATAAACCTATTAACTTAAATTATTGAACGTTAAAATAGGGACAGGTGAGCAAACTGAAATAACGAAGGTCTGCCAAAGCATTTAGCAAGAGTTAGTAATAAAACAAGAAGGCATAGTAAGCATATAAAATATAATCTCATAATACACTCCCCAATAAATAAAATTGAAAATAAACTTGGTATCTTAAAACTAAGATTCCAAGACACCCTATAAACACAAAGAAAAGCAAACACATATAATAATTATAAGATTAAATAACTGGTAAACTTTATACAACAGATTTATTTGTAGATTGAGCGGAGATTTAAATAGAGACTTATATATCCTGGAAAGAATAAGAAATATTTTTATCTTCCGGTAAAGCGGAGTCCACGGGATTTTTCAAAGAGTGCGCACATTTATTTCGAGTTCATCTTTTAGGTTGTTTTATTTCTTCACAGCGGCAAATGTAGAGGTATATTTCGGGATCCTTTCTAATTCAGACTTTCATGGTATGACTGAAAGAACAGCTTGGCATCATGAGTTCATCCTTAGGTAAGTTAGCAAGGCATGTTGTAGGTTTGAATACACATAGCAATGAATTTAGACATTTTGTGAAAGCAAACTTTAAGAAAAAATATGTTTGGACTGCCAACACAGTGCGAATCTCAGCAGGCTAATATCAACACGTGACAATGAATAGTGGAATTATTAGAAGCTGAATCTATCACTTTGAAGCAGAATTAGCTTGGTCAAGCCAAGAATAAAAATGTCCAAAATTTTTGGGGTTATTTATATCCTTTTTCTATCTGCCACGTAATCTTTCTTGTTTTCAATTATAAGACTTAGCCCAGGGCAAATCTCTATCTCTTGCTCAACCTTAATTAAGAATTCTAACCAGGGATTATTTTATAGAAAAAAACAAACAATAAAATTAAATCTCCGCTTTTAAAATTAAACTAAAAATGGATTGTAATTAAAATAAAAGAAACCGAAATGCAATTAACTTTCCAAAATTAAAAGCTTTCGCAAAAAAAAACAAAAAAAAACAAAGACTAAAACTTTTAACTTGGAATGTTTTTACAATTTGAAAAAAAAAAAAAAGTGTCAGAAGAAACTTCTTTTAAACTAACACATAAAATCTGTTGAAGACGAAATTTAAAATTACAGAATTTTACAATATAGCTGCGTATGTCCACTATATTCTATAAAACTTTTAAATAACTTTATAAAAAGAAAACTTAGTATTAATTTTGCAAGAAAACCTTTGAAACGGAGAAAATTTTTGGTTCAATATATAATATTTCAATATCTAAATAATTATTCATTTTTATAAGTTTTATATTATGATAAAATATTATATTACAACAATAAATAGATTAAGTTTAAAGATGGTAACATTATTAAATGCCATTATTTGAGTTTCATGAAAGAAAAAAAAAGTATGATATAGATTTTAAAAATATATTAAGATATGTTCTAAATGCTCAATAATTATTTCAAACTGACCTCTATTTTAAAATGTAATGATCGATTTATTTTTGGAGAATCATTCCAAAGTAAACCACTTATAAATTCTTGTGGTTATTTATTAATAGATTATGGCAAAATCAAATACATTTCAAAGTTTCTATTACTAACTGCATCAAATAAATTATATTTACTTTTAAAAAAATTGATTCTAGATGTAATCAATCAGAAATTATAGGTGAAAAAAATCACTAGTAACTTATCTCTCAAATGTTTAGACCAAATACAACAACTAAAATAGGGATGGGGAACCTCCAGCCCTTGAAAGCTCTCAAGATAATCCTGGACATTTTCATAAATGTATATAAAATGGCTCTATATAAACTTCTATTTAAACATGCACATCATTCAAATATGGAATTAAGAGTTAAATATACATTCAACCTTTATAACAGTTCTAGTTCATTTTATCAGACGTGCAATATTCCAACACATTACCTATAGTGTGTGATCTAGCTGACAACAGATTTGATCTATGATGTCGAGGGCATTTAACTGTGTGTTTACAAAAGTAAAATTAGAATTTTACTTTGTTTTATTCTTATTTTGCATTTCTTTATTTTTTATTATGATCGCTATACCGAGTAAAATTTTAAAAAATGACACAAAAAGATTGCATATTTCAATAAAAATGGATTAAGGCATTTTTTTTTATAGAAATAGTAAATCAATATGCTTGATATGTCTGGAAAGTACATAACTGTTGAGAAAGAAAAAAAATTTTAAAGTAGAAAACTTGAAAAGGAGTTTCAAGTGGCTGATGTCTGATAAAACATTCAAACAAGTCAGAAAATTCTGCGAAGGCAAATTGCATTATTATTATTTTTTAAAAAAAATAAAGCTCAGAAACTTTGAAAACATTTTCTGAAAGGGAGTTCATAAATGATTGCATTCTAGTTGCTGCAGAATTAATCTGTCCAGAACACAAAAAGGAAATTCAAAAATATAAATGTCATGAAGATGTCTCAGAGCGATCGCTATGATACTAAATAGACATAGGCTTATACAAATTTCATCTGGTAAAAATAATACTGCAGCAACTTGCAATAATGATTTAATACATAAATAATACTAACAAAAATATTAATATTATATATGCATATTAACAAATTATTTACTGCTTATATATTTACAGACCCAATAAAGTAATAATGAAGACCAGTACAATCTGTTCAAGCCCTAGACTTGCTTTGGCACTTACAAAGGCAAGTCTCTCCATGGTACCATGTAGAAGCTATCTAAGACAACACATGAAATCCAGCACCGTGTTGCTGCAAATACATCAGCACACATGTAGCTTCCAAAAGCGTTTCTTGTTTTCTTCTTTTAGACCAATTGTTCACTTTTAATTAATAATTATAATTCCTGTTCTAATTAGTTGAGATGCACAAAGCCTGCTGCCATTATTTAATATATTTTTAAACTATAGATGCATCCAGCAAATCAATAATCTCTACTACTTTTTAATTGTTAATAATTTATTAATTTTTAATGGAATTTCATTGTTATCTCTTATCACATTTTAAGAATTGAATAAAAGTGATTCCCTCAAGTTATAATTAATTGTTTAATACACTGTAGAGGCTTAAACCTGCATTTATATATGTAATATAGGCAGGATTCGAACTCAGACTTTCACACGACCCACTACTCAGTGCCATCTCATATTGCTGATCCACCTGATCACACACATGATGAAAAGATAAATAATCACCAATATACGTATTTCATGCTAAACCAGCAATCATCAGTTGGTCTAGATTACTATCCTCACACATATATATTGTAACGGGCACATATGCCGTTACATTATTTTTTTTTATTAAACATGAAAAAATAAAAGTTCGCAAATAAAAAAAATTTTTTTTAAGAATTAAAAATCATCTAAACCCTAATATATAAAATCGCACAGATGAAAAATTATTAAACGAAAACTTTATTAAGAAAAAAAAAAAGTATTTTAAAACGAAATTTTCAGTAAAGATTAATAGATAAAAATATATCTAAGTTTGTACAATAAAGTAATTAATGTTATTATAAAATGGAAATGATTATTTCGATTAGTTAAAAGTAAGCTAGCCCTTGGGCATTTCAAAATTTATAAGCAACGGTCAGATAGGAGGAAAAAAACAATAGAAACTAATAGCCAATAAAAAAAGTCCCTCAGGAATCGGACCTCAACGAAAGAGTTATCATCATCATGATGTAATGTTGAGTTAATCCGCAAAATTAATATAAAAAAAAAAGTTTGGAATTATTAAAAAGAGAAGACAGAGATGTGAAGGCAGAGGTGTGCTAGAGTTGAAGGAGAAGGGATTGGAAAGATGCATTTTTAAATATTTCTCATAACCGCACTTGTTAATTTACGAGCTTGTTAGAGCTATTGTACGCTCTCTTGTGCATTTTTGTAATTACAAGCTCATAAAAGTAATGTCATGTTATATATGACTTGCTTTATTAATTATTATAATTTTACCTTTAAGGCTTTGGCTATGCTGAGCCTATTAGAATATGGTAGATCTGAATATACTTCAGTCCCATATAGCTATTTAAGTTAGATAGCTGGATTTAAAGACATTTTCATGTCCGAAAAATTCAGAGTTTCTTCTTAAATATACGTTTGAAATAAGTGCTGGTTTTTTGAGTTGATATTTTAGGTCTAGTGTCCGAATATTCTAGCTCTCCACTGACGTGGGCCATAAGCCCGAAACCATGGTCTGGAGATAAGAGTGTTCTGGATAGAGATTTTAAATA